>CM069858.1:9043700-9071200 GCA_036172795.1 Pelodytes ibericus | reverse complement strand
AGACACTGGGACTAGGTGCAGGATAGCACCCTGTATATTGGACAGACACTGGGACTAGGTGCAGGATAGCACCCTGTATATTGGCCAGACACTGGGGCAAGGTGCAGGATAGCACCCTGTATATTGGACAGACACTGGGACTAGGTGCAGGATAGCACTGTGTATATTGGACATACACTGGGACTAGGTGCAGGATAGCACTCTGTATATTGGACAGACACTGGGACTAGGTGCAGGATAGCACCCTGTATATTGGACATACACTGGGACTAGGTACAGGATAGCACCCTGTATATTGGACAGACACTGGGACTAGGTGCAGGATAGCACCCTGTATATTGGACAGACACTGGGACTAGGTACAGGATAGCACCCTGTATATTGGACAGACACTGGGACTAGGTGCAGGATAGTACCCTGTATATTGGACAGACACTGGGACTAGGTGCAGGATAGCACTCTGTATATTGGACAAACACTGGAACTAAGTGCAGGAAAGCACCCTGTATATTGGACATACACTGGGAATAGGTGCAGGATAGCACTCTGTATATTGGACAGACACTGGGACTAGGTGCAGGATAGCACTCTGTATATTGGACATACACTGGGGCTAGGTGCAGGATAGCACCCTGTATATTGGCCAGACACTGGGACAAGGTGCAGGATAGCACTATGTATATTGGACAGACACTGGGACTAGGTGCAGGATAGCACTCTGTATATTGGACAGACACTGGGACTAGGTGCAGGATAGCACCCTGTATATTGGACAGACACTGGGACTAGGTGCAGGATAGCACTCTGTATATTGGACAGACACTGGGACTAGGTGCAGGATAGCACTCTGTATATTGGACAGACACTGGGGCTAGGTGCAGGATAGCACACTATGTACTGGACATTGACTGGAAGTACATGCAGGATAGCACCCTGTATACTGGACAGAGATTGTAATTACATGTGGACTATACAAACACTTGGACTAGATGCAGGATAGCACCCTGGTACAGGACGGGGACTGGGATTATTTAAAGGATATCACATTGTGTATTGTGCTGGCATTAGATGCAGGATAGCACCTTGTTTACTGTCCAGAGGCAGGTATTAGGTGCAGGATACCACACTATGTGCCATGCACAAACAGTGCAAGATGGCAACCTTTGCACTGTTGATACTATGTAGTAGGTGCAAGATAGCCCCCTGTGCACACACTGCATGCAGTGGCAGTACAGTGAGAGAGACAGGGGATGCTGCTCCCAGATAATGCAGATGCCCATTTTGATCTTCCAGGGAGCACAATACACAGGGATGCTCTTGTACAGTCATCTGTCCTTGTTTTCTGATGGGAAGCCAGACATGGCTGGGTTTTAATCACAACCTTTCTGCTAAATAACAGGGACGTTTGCACCCTTTTAGCACTTCATCTTAGCACTCAACTGGTGGGAGATATCTGAGCAGCGGGCTGCTATGCTCTGCATGCATCGCTCTGTGTGCTGCTGGAGGTGGGTGATGACCTGGCTGGGGAGAATTAGTTCAGCTTGCTGAATTCCAATGGTTGCTCTAATACTTTCATTTTACCTTTTCTACCCCTTCCTAATTTGCTTGTTGTTTACATCAGTTCTTCTGCACCCTCCTACTCTTTCTGTCAGAGTAGCCATATCTGGGGAACACTGGGCAGCACTGGGCTGAAGAGCTGACACTTCATTTACCCAATTCTTTTTCATTTTCTTTTACTGCTGACGAGTTGGATGTCCCTCTGTCTTCCATTTTCTCTTTCGACCCCTTTCTTTACCCCTCCTCTAAACTTTATCTCTTTCTTAAAGGAATGTTTTACCTACTTTCCTTATATTACTTTATTTTTTTTTATGTGTATTTTGATCAAACTCCTCTTTTCCCTTTTCATCTTTTGTTTTTCACAATGGTCTTTCTTTCAATTCTTTTTTTTTTTTTTTTTCATAGTTCACATTCTTTTTTTTATACCCTTTCTCCTTTTACCCCTTCTCTCAGACCGCTCAGCTAGCTTTCCCCATGTGTTAACACATCCTCTTTCTAATATGTCGTTTGGTATTTTCCCCAAATCTCAAATTTGACCCCGTCTGTCGAATTTTCTCCCCTCTAATTTCACCTTGTTTTTTTTTTTTATAGTGGAGACTGTATAAGGACAAATACAGAGACCTAACATTTTCCCTAAACCCCTCTAGCCTTTATGGGAAAAAAAAGCAACTAGGGTTTTAACAGCCTGGATCGGTTTTACACATTAATACACAAACAATTAGGTCAGGATTTCTGATCTCCTAATTAAATGCTTGAAATAATTCAAAAACCCCATAGCTTCCCCCATTAATGATTTATAGGAAGGGAAAAGAACCACTTTTATCATTAACAGATGATCTCTTTATCCAGCGTGGATTATTCTGTTACCAGCCAGAAGACACCTTCAAAGTAGACAAATTGGAGGTGTTATGGGATTAATCATTCTAGCTTTTCATCAGTTTGCCCTTTTTACCATCAGTGTTTTTTTTTTTTCCATTTTCTTTTTTTTAACTAATTCACATCCAGCAGATCCTTCGGCATCCGACTTTATCCTCCTTGGCAAACATTTATTGTTTAATTAAATGAAATATTTAAGGATTAGTTGGTGACCTATAGACTTGCTCTCGAGAGGATGCTCTGGCTTTGTCTAGGCAGATATGGTGCAAGTACACAAATCTGTGTATATGTTTTACACACAGTGTATATATCCAGTATGCAAAACCTGTCATTTTTGGACTGTAGGGATTTTTAATATCATAAGTATTGCAATGGTGCTGCATGGATGATTGCTTTACATTTAGCTTTACTTACCTGTATATCCACATTTTTTTTTCTCTTTCTTTCTTTCTTGGATTGTTTGTTTGTTTGTTTTCTTTATTTCTTCTTTTTTTTTTCTCTCTCTTTCTTACTTTTTTTTAACTGTCTATATTACAAAATATTTATTTGTGTTTATTTATTTATATCTAGAGCTATGCGTATTTATATAAATGGACAGGTAGCTATTTGTAGAACCAGGTACACATATAGATCAATATAGGTATGTGTATAGATATATATATATATATATATATATATATATATACAGAGAGAGAGAGAGAGAGAGAGAGAGAGAGAGAGAGAGAGAGAGAGAGAGAGAGTGTGAGAGAGAGAATTTTGGTAATTTTATCATGATTTCTTATTGTACGTGTTTAGTTATGTGAGATACATATCTGTATTCAATACATGTATTTATATAGCTATTTAAATATATGATATATGTGTGTGTGTGTGTCTGTAGGTGCTGTACTTTGTTAGAACATCCCTCTTGATGATTTATCCACCTAAGCTCATTATCATAACGAATGTTTGTTTGACAGCTACCACTCCTATCTTGTGTAATTTCAGTCTTAATAGAAATATGGCTATGCATTGGAAGGTAACTGAGATAAATCCCAAAGAAGATAGCTAGCCATCATCTGATCCCCCATTCATTATTTCCACTGTATAAGCAAACAGGAGACTAGTGCCCACAATTTGAGTGAGATAGTCAAAAGAGGCAATTCTCTGGGGCAAGGTTCCAAAATTGGAACAAACAGCATTGGCATGCCATTGGTTTCC
Source organism: Pelodytes ibericus (assembly GCA_036172795.1). Classification (NCBI taxonomy): domain Eukaryota; kingdom Metazoa; phylum Chordata; class Amphibia; order Anura; family Pelodytidae; genus Pelodytes; species Pelodytes ibericus. The sequence goes on along the minus strand of CM069858.1, from coordinate 9,067,567 downwards.
ACCATGAGTATTTCACTTGTAGAACTTGGATTGCTTCTGATACATACCTATTATTATGTACATATAATCTTTATGCTTTTTCTCCTTTTCGTCCTGTTGATTCATGGAGCCTTGGTTGTTTGGCAGTCGGCTAGACCTTCATTAAATCTGCTATAACCTCTAGATTGGTAAATAACACTAGCCACACTGTTAGGTTTCCTCATTTTATGTCTCAGGATGTTCTAAAGCCAGATAAGTGTCGTTTTTGCACCTGTCTGTGTAAAATAGTGCATTTGATGGGATTATTGTGATCAGGATCAATACTTATGAGTAGTCTTGGCACGTACTGGAAAGAGAGAGACAAACATATGAACATGTTAAAAGAACAGCTTTTCCCCAGACACTTATGTTAGGGTATAGAGGCTGTTTATTTTAACAATCACTGAATAGTTTTGGCAGGATAGGTATCCTGAAGCACAATACACTGGCAGCTGTATAATCTTATTAAACCCTTTCCTAGCAAGTAGAATGTCTTATATTTTTAACATTAACCCCTTTTGTACTGGGGGGGGCGCTATATCAACCCTATACAGCTCCCGTGACTGAGGTATGCATGTTAACTCCTTCGTTACTTCCATGTATTTATGGTCACACAACATAAAACTATATAGGGTGAAAGAAAAGAGTCTTCTAGTCAAGGAACTCATTCCATGGGACAGAATTTAAAAGCCACCGATGCATTTGTACATACACCTTAATGGCTTTTATATGGCCTATTTGTAAACATTATTATTTTTTGTAAAGACTTTAAGCACTAAATTCACTGATATATGTTTTAATTTTTGCCTGTGTAAAAAAATATGTCAGGATATATATCTTTTGCCCATAAGAGCTTGCAATTGATTTTGATGTTCATCCTGGTGAAATCTGAAACACAAAATGAACTGATTTGACTTTGGTGTTATAATCTTTGAACTTTCTCACTCCAGTGTAAAAATGTATGTAAAATGATACCCCACTAATTGACTGGTACCTTTGAACATACACAGACATACACTTGCTACTTTGTTTTTTTTTTTTCCCCGAGTGTTGTTTTACAATATCAGTCATAGGGACTAATCACTAAAATTCCACTTTGGAGGTCCGAAAAAAAAAAAAGGTTTGCATCTTCCCCATTGAAAGTTATGGGAGGTGAAATGATCAAAGCTATTTTTGAGACTAAGTCTAACTCTATTGCCGAATTTGACTCTCAAAATGAACGTTGACCTCCAAAGTCGAATTTTTTCGCGAATAGACCCATTAGAGTTAGTACATTTCTTTGCAATATCTAGAAATGGTTGTGTCAGAAAAAAAGATGCTGTTCCCTACATGATGGTCTGCTGAATAGGCTTTATTAATTAGCCAACTGAAAAATATATTTCTGACAGTAGATGAGGAACCATCGAGACTTCTCTACTCAAGAAATAAAACCGTCTTGTCCATTCGTCACGATAAATGTGTGTTTATCCCAGAAATTTTTTGAATTCCGTTCACATTTTTTACATGTTCAACGCTACATTTAGTTAGAGGCTTATCCAGAGGTGATGGACAAATACTCAAAACAGCGGCTTCAAACCACTAATAAAGCTTTGGACCACCATGCCAGCCCACTAGCAGCCTGTGGACATCCAGGCGTAGAGTCTAGCTGTGCCTAAAAGTCGAAACGTTTTCCAAAACTCTGAGCCATTTTCAAGTCCTCTCTTGGTGGTACCAGTGACTATGCACAGTTAATTTACATTTGCCTTTATAGGCATGATACTAGTCATCCTGGGATATCACGTGAATGTTTCGTGACTCTGTCACGGCGTGTTACGTAAGCCTTAAACACTCCGCAACTGGTGTTTCCATTATTTTGTCCCTTATCTGTATATGTCCCCATTGGATTGGATTTGAACTAGTGTCAGGTCGTTAAGTCTTAACTGCGCGGCTGACACTAGGCTAGGGTTACAGACAGGGAAGCAGCTGATGCTCAACTACTACTTAGATTTTATTTGTCCTCCAAATCATTTAATAACGTAGGCACGTGTCTTACTGAATCCAGATGTGTCTCTTACAGACGACGCTCTCTTCTTTATAAATCCTAAAGACACAGACTCCCCCCCCCCCCCCCCCCGCAAGAGATTCCGTTACTGTAATACTCACCACTCGCTTACAGTCGAAGAGGCAAGGTGTTGCCCAGACCGTAATCCCTTGCAGGATAGCTGACCACAGCCCAGGCCAACATTATACCCGTCGACAGTCAATTCCCTCTGCAGGATTCCGCCACTCTCGGAGAATTTATGGACGCAGGCAAGCCATGCCAAGTTGGACGGGACTCAAAACACTAAACAAATTAATATTCTAATGGTTTCTAGGTAGAACTCAATTTGCCGCATGGATATTATCTGTCTGCATCTTGTTACCTTTGAAGGCAAAGTCAGCTTCATTGAAACAACACATCCTGGAGCCACAGGCTAGTTTAATATTTTCCAACAAGAACACCCTCCCCTCCCCCCTCCCTCCCCCCTTGCCTCTCTTCCTATAATCTCAGCATTATTTAATTTCTTAAAGAGAAATATCAGCGGGGCCTTAAATCGCAGCTCATAGAGTGACCTCATTTTAGAGCAGGGCTCTACAGAGCTGCTGGTGGTAAATATTTAGGCTTTTCATTCGCTGTAGACATCGAAGGGTTAATCCCTTCTCCATTAAGTAGAAGGCGTCTCTTGCATTACCTTTTCTTTTACTATTTCATTATTATTATTTTTTTTATGTTTTTCTTTTCTCTTCACCTAAAAATGTTTTGCAGAAGCGGAGCAGTTGGCTATCTAGTCTGTTTGTCTTTATAGCCCTATACAAGTCCTAGACATTCTGGAATTCCTTGAATGGGTTAGATGTTACCACTTTTTTTTTTCCGCTGGAAGGCGATTCCAGATATCTACTACTCTTTCGGCAATGGCCTCTTTTATGTCTCCCATTTCCCTTCCGTCTCTCTCACCTTCAAAGTGACAATCAGACAGTGTGGCAATACTTCCAGACGGTCCTTTTCTTTCTGTCTGTTCCGGTGCTTAGGGGGTTAATGATGTCCATGCTGCTCACTTGGCAAACTATTCGGGAATGTGTTGGGCCCACAAACAAGGGGGCTACACCTGCACTAAATCTCCGGGGGGGGCTAAAAACAGTTAGCAAAACCCCAAGACTGCTGATTGTAAGCTTGGATTTTATTTTTATCTAAGACAGTCTGTCAGTCCGTGGCTGACTTCCCCTGCTCTGTTCGTGGGCAGTTTAGGAATAGAAGCAATTTGTAACCAGCTCTGTGTGATTGTAACAGGCAGAAGATGTGGGATTAAGGAATGCTGAGGGATTTATTGGAGAAAAAATAAACTGATAAAGTACATTGAATGTAAAAAATAGAGCATTAAATAGATGTCGCATGGGACCCAAACGCTTCCTTTGAGTTTTAGCTTGTCATACCACGTCACATCTTAAAGATTGTCCCTGATCCTTTGCAGGATTTCATTTTTTTTTTCTTTTTTCTTCTATATAACAGGATTTTTTTCTCTGTGCTACATTCAGGGATTTTGAGGATCAGGATGGATATAGGAATTGCTATAAAATCTCTATGAAGTTCTAGTTTTTTTTTTTCCAGTTCGTAGGGTTTAAGAGATGCCTCTTTTCGGAAAGGACACGTGTTGTTCACCAAACTGCATTCGTTTTCTACAAAGCTGCCCTTTAATTTCCAGCAGAGACCTTTATACAAGTGCAGCCCGGTGTAAGGAACATTTGGGTTTGCTGTAAGGTTGAGCTCTGTTCTATTGCTCAAAACTCCGCTACTCTACCTCTCAGTCACGGTGGCGTGCCTAACATTCCAGACATGTGGGGGCAGCATTCCCCCACCCGCCTTGTATGGCCACACCACTAACACCGAGTTAGATGGGACACAAAACACCAAACAAATGAATGTTCTAATATTTTCCAGGTAGAACTCAATGTAACCACATTCTCCTTCCAGACACAGGAGATGTGTTATCATCGCACTTACACTACACTTGTCCAAGGGGGGGACTCGGATTAACCTGATTGATTCCACTTATTAGTAATCACCTGGGAGGGTTCACCCCTTCACCCCATTTTTACAACATCTCTGTTCAGTAAATAAACAAGTATAAAACTCTTCTTATCTACACTCTCCCTTATCCTGAAAAATATCTTCTACTGCTGGAGTAATCAATCCTTGTTTTTTTTTTTTTTTTGGGGCCAGCAAATGTGCCTAGTCTCATCCAGAAGGATGCTGAAAGGTATTTAGCACAAAAGTTTGGGTTTTATTCACTAAATCGACTTGGTCCAAAATATCCACACTGGAAAAACTCTAGGCTTTTTTCCAGAATGTCTTTTTATTTCTCCCTCTTGAGACAGGTAGGACTCATTGGCTGAATTTTATCTAGCAACAAGTTGCAATTCAGCATATGTGGGGCGTGTAAAATATTATTGATCATCTAATCCTCTAGGAAATTTTCCACCATTACTAGATCCTTTAAAGGCTCCGCAGAGGTTTGTGTTCAGTCTCAGATGATTACCGTTCATCCACTGATTACCTAATCACAGTGGACTTTGACAATCGCTGTATTATATGTACTGCGGTGCGTAAAACCAAGTTCAACTCAAAAGAAGCCGCTTATCAGAAAGCTATGACCAATTCCAGAAAGTTGGACACTGAGTACGACTACATCCGTGTGTGGCTAACTAGTAGTGTTGAGCGAACCCGGACCGCACTATTCGGGGTCGTACCGAACATTACGGTGTCCGTACCCCGGACCTGAACCCGGACATTTCACTGTATGTTTGGTTTGGAGTTCGAGGTTCGGCTATAAACCGAAAGTCTTTAAACCGAATCAGTCATTCGGTTTATAGACTTTCTTTTTATAGAATAGCAATAGCATTACATGTATTACGTCTGAGAGTCAAATAGAACCGTCAAATACTGTGCTTACAGCGCACTTTGAAAAATTCTAATAGTTTTGGGTGGTAAATAGTACATTTGCGTCTTGCGGTGCACTTCATGTCTGAGAGTCAAATAGAACAGTCCAATACTGTGCTTACAGCGCACTTTGAAAAATTCTGGCTACCTCCTCCTCCAGCACCGCCTTCACCTACACCGCCACGGTCACAGCCTCCTCAACCTATGGGTCACTTAGTATAAACTGAAAGAGAATACCCTGCACTCCAACCCTCTCTCAAATGGATAATTCTGTTGATCCTCCTGGCAGCCATGCTTTAGATTTAGATTTATGTTCTTCCAAAGATAAAATCAAAGATTCCATCTAGTGCTATTTTATGGCTCAGCTGTATTTGAAATTTGTACGTATTTTATGTTATTTTAAGTTATTTCCCTATCCATATTTGTTTGCAGGGCACTTGTAATACCCTTACCCACATTTTAATTCCTTTTGCAGCCCTCTAGCCCTTTCCATTACATTTTTAGAGGCATTTTAGTGGCCAAAAGTCTGTGTCCCCTTTGACTACAATGGGGTTCGGGGTCAAGTTTGGGGACAAGTTCGAGCACGGGACCCGGAAATTTTTTCGAATTTCAGTCGAACCTGCCAAACCCGAACATCCAGGTGTCCGCTCAACTTTACTAACTAGGAACAAACCCAGAATCTTAAATAATGTATTCTTTAACTAAAACAGTTGTAGACAATATTGCATACTCGATTGGTATGATGTGCTTCTAATCGGGGTGTTATACATTTTGCTGTGAAGATATGACCGCTAGGGGTGGAGAGTTGGCCACTTTGAAATTGTAACCCTCCAAAGAAAAAGAGTTATTGTTTAAAACAAAAAATGAAATAAAGCTGTGGCCAATTAGATTTCCTCAGCTACTGCAAAAGGATAGACTGATGCAATATATCCATGGTGGCCCCAGAAGAATGACCACAAAATGGTAATCTATTAACGTTAGCTGGAAGACTTTAAAAAAACACTGGTATGATAGTGCAAATAATATTTCTGATGACTCAATTCGGAAACAATTACAGCACTGAGGTTCATCGGCTCCTAGCATTATTTAGTTGTATCCAAGCAGCTCAGCTCCTTAAGCCTGCTGCAAAAAAAATAATAATAATTATCATTTAGGTAAGACAAATGGGCAGGCTAGACAGGCTAATTAGTCTTTTTTATCAGCCATTATTATCTGTTTCCTTGTGACCTTCGGCCTTCCAAGGACCTGTGACAGCAGAACAGGAGCATTAACTGTGTATATTCATCCATGCTGCCTTAGTTTGCCTGCTCCGAGTAGCATGCCAGGTACACACACCATAAACTGCAGTGATCATGCTGCTTCCTGAGTGATTCCAGGCGTTTTCCAGCTGAGAGATCACAGAATGTGCATTAGAAACTGGAAGTAATCTGCTAGTGCTCCCTGATAAAGTGTATGAGCCAGTGTTTTACGGGGTTTATTGTCAGTAACATAATCTAAGTGGTTTTTGGAAGAAAAGAAGTCTCCTTGCTCAAGTTCAAACAAAATGTATCAGTTTCACCTCCAAATCCCCTACTATTACTGTTTCTGTATAGTGTAATATCAGCAAATGGATTATAGAAAGAGCAACAGATTACTGGGAGTTTTATTGCTGTGGAGTCTGTGATACACTCACACACTGCACATTACTGGGAGTTTTATTGGTGTGGAGTCTGTGATACACTCACACACTGCACATTACTGGGAGTTTTATTGCTGTGCAGTCTGTGATACACTCACACACTGCACATTACTGTGAGTTTTATTGCTGTGGAGTCTGTGATACACTCACACACTGCACATTACTGGGAGTTTTATTGCTGTGGTGTCTGTGATACACTTACACGCTGCACATTACTGTGCGTTTTATTGCTGTGGAGTCTGTGATATACTCACACACTGCACATTACTGTGAGTTTTATTGCTGTGGAGTCTGATACACTCACACACTGCACATTACTGGGAGTTTTATTGCTGTGGAGTCTGTGATACACTCACACACCGCACATTACTGGGAGATTTATTGCTGTGGAGTCTGATACACTCACACACTGCACATTACTGTGAGTTTTATTGCTGTGGAGTCTGTGATACACTCACACGCTGCACATTACTGTGAGTTTTATTGCTGTGGAGTCTGAGATACACTCACACACTGCACATTACTGTGAGTTTTATTGCTGTGGAGTCTGAGATACACTCACACACTGCACATTACTGTGAGTTTTATTGCTGTGGAGTCTGAGATACACTCACACACTGCACATTACTGTGAGTTTTATTGCTGTGGAGTCTGATACACTCACACACTGCACATTACTGGGAGTTTTATTGCTGTGGAGTCTGTGATACACTCACACACTGCACATTACTGTGAGTTTTATTGCTGTGGAGTCTGTGATACACTCATATGCTGCACATTACTGGGAGTTTTATTGCTGTGGAGTCTGATACACTCACACACTGCAAATTACTGGGAGTTTTATTGCTGTGGAGTCTGTGATACACTCACACACTGTACATTCCTGTGAGTTTTATTGCTGTGAAGTCCTTGATACACTCACACACTGCACATTACTGTGAGTTTTATTGCTGTGGAGTCTGTGATACACTCACACACCGCACATTACTGTGAGTTTTATTGCTGTGGAGTCTGTGATACACTCACACGCTGCACATTACTGTGAGTTTTATTGCTGTGGAGTCCGAGATACACTCACACACTGCACATTACTGTGAGTTTTATTGCTGTGGAGTCTGATACACTCACACACTGCACATTACTGGGAGTTTTATTGCTGTGGAGTCTGTGATACACTCACACACTGCACATTACTGTGAGTTTTATTGCTGTGGAGTCTGTGATACACTCATATGCTGCACATTACTGGGAGTTTTATTGCTGTGGAGTCTGATACACTCACACACTGCACATTACTGGGAGTTTTATTGCTGTGGAGTCTGTGATACACTCACACACTGTACATTCCTGTGAGTTTTATTGCTGTGGAGTCCTTGATACACTCACACACTGCACATTACTGGGAGTTTTATTGCGGTGGAGTCTGTGATACACTCACATGCTGCACATTACTGTGAGTTTTATTGCTGTGGAGTCTGTGATATACTCACACACTGCACATTACTGTGAGTTTTATTGCTGTGGAGTCTGTGATACACTCACACACTGCACATTACTGTGAGTTTTATTGCTGTGGAGTCCTTGATACACTCACACACTGCACATTACTGTGAGTTGTATTGCTGTGGAGTCTGTGATACACTCACACACCGCACATTACTGTGAGTTTTATTGCTGTGGAGTCTGTGATACACTCACACACTGCACATTACTGGGAGTTTTATGGCTGTGGAGTCCTTGATACACTCACACACTGCAGATTACTGTGAGTTTTATTGCTGTGGAGTCTGTGATACACTCACACACTGCACATTACTGTGAGTTTTATTGCTGTGGAGTCCTTGATACACTCACACACTGCACATTACTGTGAGTTTTATTGCTGTGGAGTCTGTGATACACTCACACACTGCACATTACTGTGAGTTTTATTGCTGTGGAGTCTGTGATACACTCACACACTGCACATTACTGTGAGTTTTATTGCTGTGGAGTCCTTGATACACTCACACACTGCACATTACTGTGAGTTGTATTGCTGTGGAGTCTGTGATACACTCACACACCGCACATTACTGTGAGTTTTATTGCTGTGGAGTCTGTGATACACTCACACACTGCACATTACTGGGAGTTTTATGGCTGTGGAGTCCTTGATACACTCACACACTGCAGATTACTGTGAGTTTTATTGCTGTGGAGTCTGTGATACACTCACACACTGCACATTACTGTGAGTTTTATTGCTGTGGAGTCCTTGATACACTCACACACTGCACATTACTGTGAGTTTTATTGCTGTGGAGTCTGTGATACACTCACACACTGCACATTACTGTGAGTTTTATTGCTGTGGAGTCCTTGATACACTCACACACTGCACATTACTGTGAGTTGTATTGCTGTGGAGTCTGTGATACACTCACACACCGCACATTACTGTGAGTTTTATTGCTGTGGAGTCTGTGATACACTCACACACTGCACATTACTGGGAGTTTTATTGCTGTGGAGTCTGTGATACACTCACACACTGCACATTACTGGGAGTTTTATGGCTGTGGAGTCCTTGATACACTCACACACTGCAGATTACTGTGAGTTTTATTGCTGTGGAGTCTGTGATACACTCACACACTGCACATTACTGTGAGTTTTATTGCTGTGGAGTCCTTGATACACTCACACACTGCACATTACTGTGAGTTTTATTGCTGTGGAGTCTGTGATACACTCACACACTGCACATTACTGTGAGTTTTATTGCTGTGGAGTCTGTAATACACTCACACACTGCACATTACTGTGAGTTTCATTGCTGTGGAGTCTGTGATACACTCACACACTGCACATTACTGGGAGTTTTATTGCTGTAGAGTCTGTGATACACTCACACACTGCACATTACTGTGAGTTTTATTGCTGTGGAGTCTGTGATACACTCACACACCGCACATTACTGGGAGTTTTATTGCTGTAGAGTCTGTGATACACTCACACACTGCACATTACTGTGAGTTTTATTGCTGTGGAGTCTGAGATACACTTACACACTGCACATTACTGTGAGTTTTATTGCTGTGGAGTCTGTGATACACTCACACACTGCACATTACTGTGAGTTTTATTGCTGTGGAGTCTGTGATACACTCACACACTGTACATTACTGGGAGTTTTATTGCTGTGCAGTCTGTGATACACTCACACACCGCACATTACTGTGAGTTTTATTGCTGTAGAGTCTGTAATACACTCACACACTGCACATTAATGCTAGTAGTTGATATTGCACCTGTCACTTTATTTCCACTGCTAGGTGAAGGTGATTGACTCCTGGGTGGCCATTATTTGAAACAGATATGTTTGCGTGCAATTCCATGTGTATCCACAGGGGGCATGTGGAATAACCTGCCACTGGCTCTTTAGTCTGCATTGCTGTGCTTTTTCTAAGACATTCCAAACTTACAGGGACTCTGTCACCTAAACACTGCTTGTACTTTGCGGTGTGGGAGAGAGACGTCTGCTAGACAGCGTTGGACGCTGCCTCCACATTCTGCCACGCTGCCCCCACATTCAGCCCAGCTGCCCCCACATTCAGCCACACTGCCTCCACATTCAGCAATGCTGCCCCCACATTCAGCCACGCTGCCTCCACATTCAGCCACGCTGCCTCCACATTCAGCCACGCTGCCTCCACATTCAGCACAGCTGCCCCCACATTCAGCCACACTGCCTCCACATTCAGCCACGTATCCCCCACATTCAGCCATGCTGCTTCCACATTCAGCCATGCTGCCCCCACATTCTGCCACGTATCCCCCACATTCTGCCAACAATCCCCCACATTCAGCCACACTGCCCCCACATTCTTCCATGCTGCACCCACATTCAGCCACGCTGCCCCTACATTCTGCCACGTATCCTCCACATTCAGCCACGCTGCCCCTACATTCTGCCACATATCCTCCACATTCAGCCACGCTGCCCCTACATTCTGCCACGTATCCCCCACATTCAGCAACGCTGCCCCCACATTCAGCCACGCTGCCCCTACATTCTGCCACGTATCCCCCACATTCAGTCACGCTGCCCCTACATTCTGCCACGTATCCCCCCCATTCAGCCACGCTGCCCCCACATTCTGCCACGCTGCCCCTACATTCTGCCACGTATCCCCCACATTCAGTCACGCTGCCCCTACATTCTGCCACGTATCCTCCACATTCAGCCACGCTGCCCCTACATTCTGCCACGTATCCTCCACATTCAGCCACGCTGCCCCTACATTCTGCCACGTATCCTCCACATTCAGCCACGCTGCCCCTACATTCTGCCACGTATCCCCCACATTCAGCAACGCTGCCCCCACATTCAGCCACGCTGCCCCTACATTCTGCCATGTATCCCCCACATTCAGTCACGCTGCCCCTACATTCTGCCACGTATCCCCCCCATTCAGCCACGCTGCCCCCACATTCTGCCACGCTGCCCCCACATTCAGCCACACTGCCCCCACATTCTGGAACTCTTTATCTTTCTCAATCAGATAGGCATCATCATTACAGACTTTTCCAAGGCTAGAGACTCACCTCATTTATCAGACATTCAGTCAGCTCTGAATGGTATGTGGCAAAAAAACACTGAGATTATCTCTCCTTTTCAAGTACATTCTGGAAATGACTAGTATCCAGCAACATGGTCTTCATCCTATGGAGGATGGCAGGATGAAAGCCTCATCCTCTTACTGGGAGCAATTACTGGATTAGACCATGGAGTCAACTCACCTGATTACTTCCGATTCTTCAGGAAAATCAGGAAAACAAATCATTTATTAGCAACCACGAGCCTCCCCAGTATAGGGTTAATTCCCTTTCTGTGTTTGGTTGTCTGTAAGGGTAGCTGTCTACAGACCAAGCAATACATCACATGGGAATCTCTCTTTACATTTGTTCAACAGTTTGGATTCTGACAAATGTTCTGCGTGGATGGGGGCAGAATAAACAGAATATGCAAGGAAGAGAGAGCTGAAAAAATGATAAAAAAGATGAAACAGATGTACGGTACTCAGCATAGAGATCATTTTCTAAATGACTGAGAGAGAATGCACAGGAAGTGAGCAGTGAGTCAGACTTATAGAGCAATTCTCTCATTAAGGACCAGAGATAAGAATTGGATCGTTATAAACACTATGTAAAAACATTGGATGACTGCATATTGGATGGACTAAGTATTGGATGGACTGAGTATTGGATGACTGTGTATTGGATGGACTGTGTATTGGATGACTGTGTATTGGATGAATGTGTACTGGATGGACTGAGTATTGGATGACTGTGTATTGGATGGACTGTGTTTTGGATGGACTGTGTATTGGATGACTGTGTATTGGATGGACTGTGCCTTGGATGGACTGTATATTGGATGGACTGTGGATTGGATGGACTGCATATTGGATGGACTGACTATTGGATGACTGTGTATTGGATGACTGAGTATTGGATGGACTGTGTATTGGATGGACTGTGTATTGGATGACTGTGCCTTGGATGGACTGAGTATTGGATGGACTGTGTATTGGATGACTGTGCCTTGGATGGACTGTGTATTGGATGACTGTGTATTGGATGACTGTGCCTTGGATGGACTGTGTATTGGATGACTGTGATTTGGATGGACTGTGTATTGGATGACTGTGCCTTGGATGGACTGAGTATTGGATGACTGTGATTTGGATGACTGTGTATTGGATGACTGTGTATTGGATGGACTGAGTATTGGATGACTGTGTATTGGATGACTGTGTATTGGATGACTGTGCCTTGGATGGACTGTGTATTGGATGACTGTGTATTGGATGACTGTGTATTGGATGACTGTGCATTGGATGGACTGTGTATTGGATGACTGTGATTTGGATGGACTGTGTATTGGATGACTGTGCCCCTGGATGGACTGAGTATTGGATGTACTGTGTAATCAGACCCCCCTCTTTGCAAATATCATCTGATATATAAATCACTTACATTTGGCGTATTCCTTAAATCAGTCATAATTCCAAATACTCTAAGCCACCGAATGCATGTCCAGCATAATGAAGGTTGTGTAGCAGTAATAGTTTATTTTATTTCATTATTAGTATTTCATTATTGTTCTTATGTGTCTGTTTTTTCTAAGTGCTATTATTTGCTACATTTTAATTACACATTATCATATGTTTATTAACTGCAAGAGGTAGTAAATGTCTGATTTAAAAGGTGCAGTGCTTAGTACGTAGGTAGAGAAATGATATGTATTTGGGTCATGATAATTGCAGACATTGGCCCAATTAGACACATTATAAAATAACACCCCATTCAATCAAAGAGACTTGCTTTTTTTTTTTTTAATAAATATGTTTCCCTCCATCTGGCATTATATTCATGATCCTAGTGGCCTGATTTTTCCTCATTCTGTCTCCAAAATCTGCAAAGACAGATATATTTAATATTGGGAAAATGAAAGGGTTTGAGCAGCACCAGGTAATACATGTATCTACAATGATCATGGTCCCAATGAAGGGGCATAACAGACTTTGAGCAAGTAGAAGACAGACAGACAGCAGACAGACAGACAGACAGACAGACAGACAGACAGACAGACAGATAGATAGATAGATAGATAGATAGATAGATAGATAGATAGATTGTAATACAGAACCATTTGAAAAATCCCATGAGTCAAGAATAACCAAGTGAGTCAAGACAAAACTGGAGAAAATGAAATTTGCCTCATGACCGAAGGGGTTGCTAAGTCTAACCCTATGTATGTTAAAACATTCCTTGTTCCAAGGCTTCCGACCTCTACAGGGACTCGCAATGGAGCTCCGATTCTCTCTATTGAACTTGAGTATTGATAAAGTGATGAACATCATCAATAAACAGATCACATAAATATGGATTTTTTTTTTTCACGGGAAAGGTCAGGATGCTTCCAAATGAGCGTCAATCTTCCCTATCCTGCATTTATCTTTACAGAAAGAGCAGTGAGCGAAAGTGTTGGCCACTTGCGGCCTTCATACAGAATGCTTGGTTGCATAGGGAGAGGTATTAGCAGTAGGAAGAGGGAAGTGCTCATGCCATTGTACAGAGCACTGGTGAGACCTCACTTGGAGTATTGTACGCAGTACTGGAGACCGTATCTCCAGAAGGATATTGATACTTTGGAGAGAGTTCAGAGAAGGGCTACTAAACTGGTTCATGGGTTGAAGGATAAAACTTACCAGGAAAGGTTAAAGCATCTTAACATGTATAGCTTGGAGGAAAGACGTAACAGGGGGGATATGATAGAAACATTTAAATACATAAAGGGAATCAACACAGTAAAGGAACAGAGTATATTTAAAAGAAGAAAAACTACCACAACTAGAGGACATAGTCTTAAATTAGAGGGGCAACGATTTAAAAGTAATATCAGGAAGTATTACTTTACTGAGAGGGTAGTGGATGTATGGAATAGCCTGCCAGCAGAAGTGGTAGAGGTAAACACAGTCAAGGATTTTAAGCATGCGTGAGATAGACACAAGCCTATCCTAGCTATAAGACCGTGAACGGGGGACTAACAAAAGTACTCAAAAAAAAAAAAAATTTGGGCAGACTAGATGGACCGAATGGTTCTTATCTGCCGACACATTCTATGTTTCTATGTTTCTATAAGTGCGTAAAGAGATATTAGTGTATAATCATGAAAAAAACGTCCAGGACAAGAAAAACTCAAAGCAGCTGTGTCCAAATTTCATCTAGTCTTATTCTAACTCAGGACTAAGCAACCTGCGGCCCTTCATGTGTTGCAGGACTACAATTCCCATACTCCTCTACCAGCCTCTTAGCTGAAAGATCTTCATGGGAGTTTGTCAGCCGCTGGAGGTCCACAGGCTGCCTACCCCTGGGCTGTTTGGACGTCTAGATAAAAGTTAGGTTGATGGTCGCTTTTAATTTAAGGGTATAATATAGTCCAGGCTTTGTAAGCAGGACTGAACCACAGAAAAACTTGATAGTCACGCCAAGCTGTGGGCCTCTAGTTGAACTCTGTCGTTCTTCTAATCTCCACCAAATACCTATTTTGTGCATTGAAACCTGCCCCCACTGACCCCTTGTTTCCAATATTTTAAAGTGGCATAAACGTTTAAAAATCTCTATCCTATCAAACAGGTCCGATTTTGGGAGAATAATAGGCCTCTCCCATTCATCCTCTCCCTATCCCGTGCACAAACCTCCTCCCCCCCCCCCCTCTTTCTTTTTGTTGGATCTTCACGGGATGGAATTTTTTTTTTTTGGCACAACCTCAAAAACCCTCTTGTAGAACGAACCAGGGGAACCGAAAGTAGTTCAGTGTGTGTTTTTTATTTTTTTTTTACTTCTTCAGAGGTCCTCGGGTGATTTCTAGTCGTATACACGGTAGAGAATGTTTAAATGTCTTTAGAACAGAGGGTCTAATGTTTGGTTAAATGCGAGGCAACATGCCCCAGGGAGAACAATCCTTAACCCTTGGCGTGTGTTGTAAATTGAAGTGTTTAACACCACGTTGTAGAAGGGCTTTCCTGATGCTTCATTAAATGGAATAATTCGAGCCCAACATCTTTGCGAAGGCACCGCGGTAGATAAGGGTCAGTAGAACCAGATGAATCATGGTTTCATCTAAGATGATTGATTTGGTTTCCAGCTAAATCTCTTCGTTCGTCATCGTTACTGGCGTAATTTTTTTTCCCTGTGATGGAACATTTCATGGAAAGCTATTTTTAACGCCCCTATTTATGCGTTCACTCGTGTACTGTGAAACTGATATTTCGGTGATCATTTGTAGGCACCAGCAAAATAATTTCTGGGATTTACGTTGATGCTCTTGGTTTTTACAAATATTTTTCCATTAACCACAAAAAATGTTTTCCAGCTTCATATTTAAAACACACAGATACATAAAAGCAAAAATCTAAATGAAGTTCTGTTTAATTGAAAGATGGCATTAGGTGCAGGCAATTTATATAGAAATGCTTTAATGAAAGAATACAAATAAAGTACCTTATTGAGCCATCTTTACTCCATAAAGCTCCACCAGAAGGCAGACATTCTGTTTAGAATCTTTGTTCATCTGAACCAAGGTGAGTGAAGATCTGACCCAAGATTCTAAACAACATGTCTGCCCCCTGAGAGAGCTATATGGAGTAAAGATTCTAAACAACATGTCTGCCCCTGAGAGAACTATATGGAGTAAAGATTCTAAACAACATGTCTGCCCCCTGAGAGAACTATATGGAGTAAAGATTCTAAACAACATGTCCGCCCCCTGAGAGAACTATATGGAGTAAAGATTCTAACCAACATGTCTGCCCCCTGAGAGAGCTATATGGAGTAAAGATTCTAAACAACATGTCTGCCCCTGAGAGAACTATATGGAGCAAAGATTCTAAACAACATGTCTGCCCCCTGAGAGAACTATATGGAGTAAAGATTCTAACCAACATGTCTGCCCCCTGAGAGAACTATATGGAGTAAAGATTCTAAACAACATGTCCGCCCCCTGAGAGAACTATATGGAGTAAAGATTCTAACCAACATGTCTGCCCCCTGAGAGAACTATATGGAGTAAAGATTCTAAACAACATGTCTGCCCCCTGAGAGAACGGTATGGAGTAAAGATTCTAACCAACATGTCTGCCCCTGAGAGAACTATATGGAGTAAAGATTCTAACCAACATGTCTGCCTCCTGAGAGAACGGTATGGAGTAAAGATTCTAACCAACATGTCTGCCCCTGAGAGAACTATATGGAGTAAAGATTCTAACCAACATGTCTGCCTCCTGAGAGAACGATATGGAGTAACGATTCTAAACAACATGTCTGCCCCCTGAGAGAGCTATATGGAGTAAAGATTCTAACCAACATGTCTGCCCCCTGAGAGAACTATATATATTAAACATGTTTAATTAAAAGATTGAAAAATATGTACTTAAATAAAATAATTGTTTTAGCCACTTTTACAATGTTTATTTTTAGTGGTTCTCTTTGCAGCATTGAATACCACTTTAAAAATGCTTAAACACTAGTGTTCCTTTTTTCTGTTTTTTTTTCTTTCTTTTTTTCCCTTGAGCACCTCGGGCCCTCTGTATCACCAGACAGAGCATACTTCGCCCCTACACAATGTAATACTGGGAACCAACCATCTCTACTCAGGAAATCCCCATTTTGTTTGACCACTGGAAGCAAATTTTTTTCAATATAGCTTTAACTCTCAGAGTTACTCATCTGGTCTAAGTACAAAATCTACATTAGTCATTACTCACACTTAATTGATTACGCATTTTTCCATTATTTTTTAGATTTGGGTTAGGCGCTATCATCTTTAACCTGTATCATATTTTAAATTTAAAGGCTATTTTAATTAAAAGTATAAATAAAACATACGTTTATCAAATCATTTTTTTGTTCTTCTAAACCTTCCTTTTGTATATGTAGGTTGACACGTTCAATATATACCTTGAATTTAATGAGCTAGTCTTAAGATGAGCTAAGAAAAAAAATTACTTCTGAGACTCGGGGATTACAGTAGGTAGAGCAGTGACGATACAACATTTTCCAAAAGTAATATCGTATGAGATATAAGTCTCTATGAATCATTTCCCCTTGGGCAGTCACAAACTAAAAAAATACCAACATCCGTTATATATATATATATATATATTTGATGAATTAAAAGTGCAAAGGAATGAGTCAGTCAACATGTGCCACATGTGGACTGATATGTGTATCAGCATAAAATGTGTATTGACTGAACCAACAGCAACACTAATGAAAGATGTTGCATCTTCTATGACAGGAGTCTACAATGTCTGGACCAAGAGCTCCTGGTAGTCACTTGTCTGTCATCCACACGCAGAGAATGCCCCTTTTGATTTCACTAGTTATAAGTTGAAGAATGCTAAACCCTAAATAAATCTTTAGCACGTTCTGTGCTCCTTCTTCTACTACACTGCCGACATCTTGTGTCTGTCTCATTGTCTGCTTGCTCAATCCTATGAAAAGTGTTTTACTTCCTGGTGGTTTTATATGAGCATGCACATACATGTGGAACCCTGATGGTTCACTCTAGCATGTGCATACATATTTATCTTCCCATTCACAAATACATTCGTCCCTCTTACATGATTGGCACAGAGACGCACCACTAGGAGCGACCGATGGTGGCCCGGACCGGCTCAGTGAAGCAGCAGATTCACAATGAAGTCTTTGGGTTTTTTTGTGGCACAAGTGGTAATTTGCATAAGTAACATTCAAAAATGATATTAAACATGGAGAAACAGCCTTTCATATAAAACATATATATTATGGAATTTAGTCCCGCTTTAGACTATAAGGGGGGAAGTAGCTCCAAATACTGGCACAATCTCCCAGTGCAACAGTCTATAATGATAAAGGAAAACTGTAGAAAAAATGAAGTTGTCTTTAATTAAATGATCAAGTGTAGACATTTTATATAGAAATGCTTTAATGAAAGAATACAAATAAAGGACCTTATTGAGCCATCTTTACTCCAGGAGGCAGACATTTTTGTTTTGAATCTTTGGTCAGATCTTTTGTTCATCTAAACCAAGGTGAGTGAAGATCTGACCCAAGATTCTAAACAACATGTCCGCCCCCTGAGAGAACTATATGGAGTAAAGATTCTGACCAACATGTCTGTCCCCTGAGAGAACTATATGGAGTAAAGATTCTAAACAACATGTCTGCCCCCTGAGAGAACAATATGGAGTAAAGATTCTAACCAACATGTCTGCCCCCTGAGAGAACGATATGGAGTAAAGATTCTAACCAACATGTCTGCCCCCTGAGAGAGCAATATAGAGTAAAGATTCTACACATCATGTCTGCCTCCTGAGAGAACTATATGAAGTAAAGATTCTAAACAACATATCTGCCCCCTGAGAGAACTATATGGAGTAAAGATTCTAAACAACATGTCCGCCCCCTGAGAGAACTATATGGAGTAAAGATTCTAAACAACATGTCTGCTCCCTGAGAGAACGATATGGAGTAAAGATTCTAAACAACATGTCCGCCCCCGAGAGAACAATATGGAGTAAAGATTCTAAACAACATGTCTCCCCCCTGAGAGAACTTTATGGAGTAAAGATTCTAAACAACATGTCTGCCCCCTGAGAGAACGCTATGGAGTAAAGATTCTAAACAACATGTCTGCCCCTGATAGAGCAATATAGAGTAAAGATTATAAACAACATGTCCGCCCCCTGAGAGTACTATATGGAGTAAAGAAGCCTTAATTAGGCACTTTATTTTCTTTATAAATCATTTACATTTGCTAAAGTTCACTTTTTGCTACAGTGGTCCTTTAACTCCCAGGCAATGTTGAGCGTTTGTGGTGCCTGAACCAGTCCTGACCTGGAAGAACCGAAGAAGCACAAGCAAGAAAAAAGACAAAGTTTTGGTTGTCCTTTAATTTTTATTTATAACCTATATATAAGTTTTCATTATCACATTAAGATTTGGCTTTCGGTTTGGCTCCCACCGCTTACTGGATTTAATATTTGTCAGAAAGTTAATACCATCGACGGAATTTTCACAATAATTATAATATTAAATTTTTTTTTTTTGTCCTTTATACATTTCCCCCTGGCTTTATGATACAAGAAAAAGTGAAGGGTGGCAATAATGTAGCACATCAGCATGATAAGGGTATCAACTGCCAGATACCAGTATCATTCTGATGTGCTACATTATTGGCCCAGGAATTTCTGGCACTGTATCTTTAACCTGGACTATACGTCAACATCCACATCCACAGCTGCCTTGGCCAGCATACACATGCCAGTAGTGTAATAGAGGATACAGAAGAAAATGAGGGGGGCGGGGGGCTTCCTGCTGTCTTTGCCCCACCACAGCTGATGTTGTGTGTACAATCCTTAGCACAGGCATCCAAGCTGCTTTCGGTAGGAAAAACTCTTCCTCGCCCACAAGGGAAACATTTCTTGGGAAGTTCTGTTTTATGGGGTCGTTCATTGTTGATAAGACCGGCAGCCTTCAGTTATTTGCATCCAATTAGGAGCCTGCTGGGTTAGACGCACACAAGGTGCCCATTAGTGAATCGCGTTGGGTAGATGTCAATTTGGTTTGAAGCTCTGGTGAATGCTATGTTTCTTGAAGATACCCAGCTGAGCGATAAGATTTGTCTCTGTGATCTATCGCTCTACTCGCTGAGCAAACACTTGCCTGCTTTCCCTGTGCACCATAGTAAACATGGGGAAGACTAGGTCATTTTCTCCACTGCTAATTGCTGGGAAATTGCTTATCATTATAATACATTGTGAACGTAGAGAGTGTAATTAGGGGGAATGTGGTGAGATGATTAATTGTGTGCAGTTTGCTGAACCTAAGACCCCCCCTATGTGTATCTAGCTTGATTTCAATCAATACTCCGTACTGTGTGATCGGACAGAACTCACAATTTCACCTCCCTCCCACAGCCCCCCACCACACTCCCCCACCAAAAAACCTTACATTATCCCAAGTTATCCCTCGGGAACAGATGTGTCTGAATCAATAAGTCCTCGCCTAAATTATCCAGCTGCTTTCACAGAAAGAAAAATTAAGAAAATTCAGTGCACATCAGTTATCGAGCCTACATCAATTCATCCGAACTGCGTAAACGGAACATCCAGAGAAAAAAAATGAAAATAAATGTAAGAATATATAATGCATAGTAAAGCTCATTTTAACTTGTTGATATCATTGGATGTGCCAGGCACTGCCTCACTAACACTAAATGTGCCTGGCACATCCAGCCAGTTCCATTTTCAGTATGAATGCTGGCCTATCGCAATCAGGGTGTTGCAGATATATGGATGAATGCCTCCGGACCGAGGCACTCCAGCCATGTCTGTGGAGGCCGCATCTGTCACATTCAGTTGTTGTTAAAGCCCAGCCCAGCCCATCATTCTGTGTTTTTAACTGCCAAAGCCCGTGTCACAGCAATCATGGGACAGGGAGAGACTAATTACAGCATGGGCAGCTTGCCCATGTCCCAGCTAGTACCCCCAATCTCCCAGAATAATTTTTTTTTTTACTAAGTTGGGTTAGGGCTGGGTTTAGAGTAAGGAATACGTTATCACTTCACATAATTCTGAAAAAATGGTTAGGAAAAAGCAGTGCGCTACATGTACGTATTGCCCTATAACTTGCAAAATTTTGTTTATAAAACAATTTAAAAAACATGAGGTATTTCTAAACTCTTAAATTTCTAAACAAATATTACAATCTATTTAGCAGGCTTTTCCGTTAGCTTTTGTATATATGTAAAACATTTGTTCAAGTAAAAGTTAAAAAAAGGTTTCTTTTTCTTAATTTTCCAGTTTTTTTTAGTGCATTAAATGGTATCATTATAATACCATTAAAATGGTATCTAAATAAAGCCTGCTTATCCTGAAAAAAAAAACATAACTCTTCTGAGTACATGAGAGAGTAAAATTACGGCTAAACACAAACACCACAGAAATGTTAAAACATTTTTCATCCTCAACGGTTTTAACCAGATTTTAACCATGGATCAAACTTTCTTCATTGTGTGGGGATGTACTTTTCTGAGTGTACAGCTGTATGGTGCCACATTTTTTTTATTATAGGCATGGAGGTGGAGTTAACACTTGATACTCCTGGTAACGGGAATATGGCAGGCCCCAGAGGCTGGAAGTGGGATTGGCCCAAAAAGAATGTGAGATAGGTGGCATATGGAGGCGTGGCTACAAAAATAAGGAGTGCTTGTCTAAAAAATAGGCAGAGCAACACAGGAGAGGATGGTTTTTACATATAGACAGGTGCCGAATCTGGCAAGATCCTTGGTATAAAGATTTGTCTAGATATAACAGGGTATATGTGAGAACTGCGGGAATAATCAATCCAAAAAAACAGTTCAATGTCAACACTTGAGCTTCACAGCTGTTGTGGAGAATAAAAGCTCAACATAAATTTTTATATTTCAAGAGATCTATGAGAACGAGTGAATCCGAACAAAAAAAAAACCTTAAAAAAACGATAATAAGGATTTCTACCGAGATGCAGTAATTATCCCCATTCCAGATTCATTCTTAAAACTTTCCATATTTCTCACAGAGATATCAGCTAGATCTTTGGAGTGCGTATTTTGACAACAAAGAGCTGAAGGAGAAGAATGTAAAAAGCTTAGTGTACGATTTAAAGCAATGAAATACTTTCAGGGCACAAGAGAAGATATCGGCTTGGTTAAAATAAAAAATTAAATTGAATAGTTAGAAGTGAGGTTGGGAATTGCAGAGTATCCCCAGCGACACTTGCATTAAAGGACCAGACATACTTAATAATTATTCCCTCCCCCCCCCCCCCATGCAAATCTGTATGCAAAACTGTATGCATTCAGTAGAATTATAAAATCGGAGGTGCTCAGGCTGTTGCACAAAGTCTATTTGGCCTCCGACAAATATGTACATTGTAGTCGTGCTGGAGCTTCTTGCACCAGTGCATCGGATGTAAAAAAAACACAGGTGCTGAAAAAGTGCATGATTTGCCCCTAGAATCAGCGGAGGTCCTTTTTATACATGACCTCTGTAAAGGGACGGTTACCCAAGACCGGTAGCACCTTGCCTGTTGTAGGGAATCAGCTCCTTAGCCCCCCGATTAGAGCTCAGCATTTACCCAGCAAGTCTTTCTCAAATAGCAGACAGGACCACTAGCAGTTCTGCTAGTTACCTATATACACACAAATATAGGTAACTAGCATCAACTAGGGGGGGAGGTACGGGGAACTAATTATAACATATAAGCCTCAAACAATAGAAAACCCAACTTAAAACGGGTAATTAAATACAGTACAACTTTACATAAAATAAGCATGCCATCTTTAGACTACAAGGGAGAATAAATGGTTTACAGGACAGTAAACACTTATTGGATAAGTACATATTGAAATCACTAACATATAATAACATTTCTTAACCACAATGAATAGAGCAAAGGCTTGGACCTCAAGGTACACATACTGGCTGACATACTGAGTGAGCCTGTGTTGAAGTCCAGCTGCATTGAAGCAGGGTGTCACTGATGCCCCCAAAGTGTGCACCCCCAAACATAGCACATCCAAAGACAGGGTCCATAGTCCACAGGGAGTTGTTTGAACCTCAGGACCCTCCAAGAGCCCCAGTCACGCAGACTGTCATGATTCACTTTGTGACAACCTCCATTGTGTGTTGTTTGGAGTGGGCATTTAATATTAATTTATAGAATGGCAATAAATGGACTGAAGTGGTTTAACCATGGAAAGGTAAGGGAAGCACGGGGTTAAGTGGTTGAATATGGTGATATTTTTCCATCTTCAAAGGATCTTTCAGCTTATATGGGGAAGATGAAAACAGTTCCCAGACGAAAGAGTGCATGCAGAATGCTTTTCCGCATTCTTTGAAGAGCACCAGGGACCAGCCGGTAGATTCCGAAGGGATGTCTCTCTCCATTTCTGTTGAAAGGATGAAGGATTTACTTGCTGGCTGTAAAAGACTGCGTGTGTGTCGTGCTTTAAAAGCTATCAGGGAGGGGGCGGGTGTGAAGCGTCGTAGAAATGATGTCCTCAAACTCTTTAATAAATTATTTGATTGACACGTAGCAGCTCCGATTTTTTGGGGGGTAACAAATACTTAAAGGAGTGGGTCATCCCACGTCTGTCCACGCGTTTCGCTAACCATGTTACGTTTTAGGAACACCTGAACTGAACCCAACTAGATCCATCCCTGTCTTATTATTGTGACTGATTTGTTTGTCGGACGAAATGCCGAATCCAGTGCGTCCGAAAAAGGTTGGACGGAAAGAAACTAATCGACGGATACGGAATGACCGTGAATCATTGGTTCTCGTTCATTGCTCCACTCAGAAAACATTTGAGGAGAAATCTTGACAGCATTTTGGGCAGAAAAACTGCTGCCGAAATGGCCCTGAAAGAAGCCGAATTTCGGGAATTCCATTTCTACGAATGGAATTCTCGAAAACGAGAATAATTCGAAACGAATGCATCGACAGACAGAATTCTTTTCAGACAAAACAATTATTGTTTTCGTTGGACAGGATGAAAACTAAAAAAAAAAGAGAGTCAGAACTTGGAGAATTAAAAAAACAACAACAACAAACAAACTATAAACTTAGAGATATTTTAAT
>CM069858.1:8991200-9038700 GCA_036172795.1 Pelodytes ibericus | reverse complement strand
GTGATATGTCAAGAGATTAGGAAGTCCTTGGGAAGGGCAGTGTGTAGATAGCATGATTGTGACAATAATGTTTCATCAGAATAAAACCAGCAGGAGATTCTGCTTTTCCCCCCAACGCCCGGTCGTTCTCCCTCCTTCCCCTGCAGAGATATAGTTATTATGACAGTCGGTGTCCATATACCAGCTGCAGATTATGGTTGAGACTGGTGCAGTCGTTTCCATCTATTAACATGTCAGTGATTATCGGAGGTCTTGGTTCCACGGCCACCACATCTCCCGTCCCGCTCTCCAGTCGGATCGCGTCGTCTCACCTTCCAAAACGCTTGTGGTGAAGGTCCTTAGTATTTAATTAAATTCCAGCTTCCGACACCTCCTGCTCATTGGCTTCCCACCGGGGTTTGCATGACTTGAACAGGGGACCGATCGCCGCGTGATGTAAAAGGACAATACCCAATTCGATAACTAGCGCTAGTCGTTACAGAGATAGCGTTCCACCGCTGCTTTGTTCAGACACTGATTGAAACGATCTCTTGAAGTCGGCTCATTAATTCCCTCGGTATTTGGGGACAAATATACAGTCTGACACTATTAGAGGGTGTGGGCTGAACGGTTAACCGTTTCATTTCTGGAGCCTCAAAAAACGGTAAATGCCCAACCAGCATTAGGAAGGTGTAGGAAAGCAGACTGTGATGTTGCAGAGTACCAGGCTTGATTGGCTGGCATTGGTAGATCACAGGTTAAGGGGGAGCACTCACCCCCCCCCCCCCCCGTATATATATATACCTCTGTGGCACAGATCTCCTTGGTGGTTCTGCAGGTCCATAGGACTTAATGGTGGAAGGTTCTCAGATGTGATGTTATTAACAAAGTTAGTCATCCAGGTTCTAGGGAAAATGTGTCCAGAGATAGTAACAGCACTACTTCTCATTGAAAACAGGACCCACTGATTGACATACAGAGACTAGTGTTGAGCGAACCCGAACCGCACTGTTCGGGTTCGTACCGAACATTACGGTTTTTGGACCCCGGACCCGAACATGGACATTCCACTATATGTTCGTGTTGGAGTTCGGGGTTCGGCGATTACATTGTATGTAATGCTATTGGCTTTCTAAAAACCGAAATAGAGTCCCCATTCATAAGAATTTCTTATGAATGGGGACTCTATTTGGGTTTATAGAAAGCCAATAGCAATTAATGTATTCCATAAACCGAAAGTCTATAAACCGAAAGACATTCGGTTTATAGACTTTCGGTTTATGGAATACATGTAATGCTATTGCTATTCTATAAACCGAAATAGAGTCCCCATTCATACGAATAGGTCAATTGACCTATTCGTATGAATGGGGACTCTATTTCGGTTTATAGAATAGCAATAGCAATACATGTATTACATCTGAGAGTGAAATAGAACAGTCAAATACTGTGCTTACAGAGCACTGTGAAAAATTCTAATAGTTTTGGGTGGTAAATAGTACATTTGCGTCTTGCGGTGCACTTCATATCTGAGAGTCAAATAGAACCGTCCAATACTGTGCTTACAGCGCACTTTGAAAAATTCTAATAGTTTTGGGTGGTAAATAGTACATTTGCGTCTTGCGGTGCACTTCATATCTGAGCGTCAAATAGAACAGTCCAATACTGTGCTTACAGCTCACTTTGAAAAATTCTAATAGTTTTGGGTGGTAAATAGTACATTTGCATCTTGCGGTGCACTTCATATCTGAGAGTCAAATAGAACAGTCCAATACTGTGCTTACAGCGCACTTTGAAAAATTCTGGCTTCCTCCTCCTCCAGCGCCGCTTCCACCTACACCGCCACGGTCACCGCCTCCTCAACCTATGGGTCACTTAGTATAAACTGAAAGAGAATACCCTGCACTCCAACCCTCTCTCAAATGGATAATTCTGTTGATCCTGCTGGCAGCCATGCTTTAGATTTAGATTTATGTTCTTCCAAAACTAAAATCAAAGATTCCATCTAGTGCTATTTTATGGCTCAGCTGTATTTTTAATATGTATGTATTTTATGTTATTTGAAGTTATTTCCCTATCCATATTTGTTTGCAGGGCACTTGTCCTACTCTTACCCCCATTTTACTTCCTTTTGCAGCCCTCTAGCCCTTTCCAGGACATTTTTAGAGGCATTTTAGTGGCCAAAAGTTTGGGTCCCCGTTGACTTCAATGGGGTTCGGGGTCAAGTTCGGGGTCAAGTTCGGGCCCGAACCCGGACTTTTTTCCAAAGTTCGGCCGAACCTGCTGAACCCGAACATCCAGGTGTCCGCTCAACTTTAACAGAGACCATCCGATATCTTCTATGTCCAATAAATACCCGGCCCTCCGGAGATCTCTGCTTCACAAATTATAGATTGGCTAGCACCGTGTAAAGTATCTTTAGAAAGCAAGTAACCGACCCGACGCGCTTTACGTCTTGCACCTGTATCTTACACACGTGTCTGCCCCTTTTGCACAAATGGCATTTTATAATTAATAAATAAAAAGCAAATACCTCAGCAGTGCCGAGCATTGTCTGTGCCCTCAGTGATAAAGGCAGCTGGGCACAAGAGATCTGTTACATCATAATCTCAGAGCATTATACAAGAGAAAAGAGATTAAACAACAAAAAAATAAATATCTTGAGCCCCCAAAAGATATTCCAGCTCCGGTGGGTTTCTGACAGCAGGTGGTTTCAGTAACCTAGTTAAGATTGTTTTGTGGGGAGGTAATATAGTCTTTATTATGTTGTATGTTTTGCACGGTGTTCATACAATGGATCTGTTCTGTGTCTGCGCTGGTATCTCTCCGATTAAGGAGGAATGTTACGAGTTCTTCACACCATGACGTTGGAGTCTGTCAATCAGCACGCAAGATCCTGCCGTTGATGACTTACAGACATCTGCGAGCTTTCTGCGGCGCACATATGTTCATAGCCGGGATATTAAAATGATCAGAGCAGACACATGGCCCCTGCAACACGTACCACCCTGTGAGGGGCTGTCAGCCGCTGCTGTACAATTTGCACAGTTTTCTGCAATCACTTAAAAAATATTAAAGCAAATGGTTATCCCAGGGCTGGCCAGCCAGGACCCCCAGTGCCTGGAATTACAATTAATCACTCCACGAGGTGTGTTCATGAACTATGACAATTAATAAGGAGTAAACAATCATTTTAACATAAATTTGTATTTGTTTGTGTCCCTCTTCGGAGAATTTTAGGAATAAGCAGGCACAAGAGCATTGAAGGGACAGTCTAGTCCCCAAACTCACTTTGGTACAAGATGAATGTTACTGCTTGTATAGTGCACAGGCTTTTTTTCCAGCGTGATTTGATGCAGGCATTCTGCATAAATCACATTTTTAAAATTTGGCTCAAGCCCTCCCCCAGTGATTACTCTGCATGTTTACTGCAGGTGCGGCAGCACTGATTATATAGACACTGAGGATATAAAGCTTTTTTTCATTTAGTCACTTCCTGTGCCCTTCAAACTGAATACATTGTGTGGACTCTGAGTGACCTTGCTCATGTACACAGTAGGATCTCTTAACAGTGCAACACATTGCCTGATGATATCACCAGAGAGACAAGAAATTCCATTAATTTGAATGAAATTATTCTCATTAGTTCCTGCAGCAAAAAAATTAATAAAATAACAATAATTACTTTTACTCGGTTAGTGTGGGCAGTCCTGGTTTCTTGCTGTAATTTCACGATTTCCTCTAGCTGTAAGTATTTTTTAATTTTAAGCAATGCATTCATATTTGCGAGATACTGGGCACTAGACAGTCCCTTTAAACATTTACATAAAATAACCCATAGCTTTCAGCAGAATTCACATATCTGGAAAGACGAAGGGCACTTACTGGAGAGTGTGAGAGGCAGATTCAAACTGACTGGGTCACCCCCAGATATATATATATTTTTCTGTTCGTCTGAAAAAAACAATCCACCCAACGCAGACCTGACAGCGGAACGTTTGCCCCCAGCGCACATCCCCATGTTCGCCCAGAAGTGTGGTTTGCAGTCTGACGGTCGGCTGTATAGATCATACTGATGGGAACCCTGATGGGCACCCTAATTGTAACAGATGTCGTTGGATGGCAATTTGTCCGGAGTGACATCAATGTGCCCTGTTTGATCCAGTACAGCTCGTAACGCCTGTTTAATGACCCTCGGTGCAATATGTTATCCTCTGCTGTGAGGCTATTCTGAGCCCAGTTACATTTAACAACATATTAAAATGGGGCCATATGGTTCGTGGCCGTGTTAATTTCTTGCGAGCGCCAACTGAATTTAAATACACTTCGCACCAGGATCTTTTTTTTCTTGAGATGCAAAACACGATTGGGGTATGTAGATGGACATAGCACCTAATATTGGGGCAATGCCATGTGCACCTCTGTATAAAGCAAATGTCGGGGTCCGCGCCCCCTTCTGCCGATTCGAGTTCCCAGGTTGCTAATTTCTATTTAATTCTTCTTCTTTTTTTTAATCCATGCTGTGCTTCTTCTATGGGTTTTTCCCAGGATAACTATCCTGCACATAAGCCTACCCTGAAGTACGGCCTGCAATCGACTTCAGGGGATTTGGTCCACCATTCAAACGGTAATCACCGCTAGTCCAGGGGCCTGATATTTGACAAGAGCTGTCATTGGTGTGTGCGTATGTCAATCATACAGCACACAACCAATAGCGGGAGAGGAGATTAGCGCTGTGGCTATGCTTCAGAAAGTGTCTGTCAGGTCTGCTAGGGGAGAATTTAATTATTTAAAAAAAAAATGTAAAAAAAGAAAAAATCAGTCAATTTAGCCCATAATTTTAATGATCGTTTAGGCTTCCGTCTGTGAGAGGTCAGAACAGATGGCGCTGCCCCCTTTACATACTGCGAAACGCGACTGGAAGGTTAACGAGGGAGGATATAATTAAGAACAGTCTAGTGCCGGGCGGAGTGTTGATAGCGGTCACCTTCCAAAGTATGTGCCTTTAGGAAACTCTGTAATGATCTACATGGCACAAAGAGGGAACTGACAAAAGGAATTTCAAACTTACTAGGCCAAAGTAACCGAGCTGGGAAAAGTCACTTATTCGGATACATTTCAAACTAGATTACTTTGGTCTTAAGTTTGAAATTTCTCGGACTGCGCCATGTCAAAATGTCATTAATCCATCTGGAATAAAGACATGGCGAAGGTTATACGAGGATTGGGTGCAAATATTGAGGCTTGGGGGAGGGGGGGGGGAGTACAGCGCTGGCTGCAGGATTCTACTACGTAAGAGATAACTGCCCAGACAGTTCACCCGCGCTCTGATCCGTTCGTGATTTATTTATGCTGCTAGACAGTTAGGGTAAATCATTGCGGGGACGGCTAATTGACAAAGCCATTGTTTGGAAGAGGGAGCGGTGTGTCTGACGGACTATTGTCTCAATTTAATGCAGGGTCTGAGATACGGCGTCTCCTTGGAGGATTTGAACGTATCCGTCTCCTCTCCTAAATCTAAAAAACTATCTCAATTAAGACGCGGGGGGTGGGTGGTGGCGGCGGGGGGGAAAGGCCGCCGCTGGACTCCAGCTGCTACCAGCCACGATTCCCATCACGCTCTGCCGCTGTTATGCTCTACGTTCATTTGAGAAGCTGATTAGAAAAAATACCTAGGGGCCTGGTGTAACTGTACATGTTAAATTATAAAACACAGATAAAAACCTGAGGGGAAGCTTTGATTTTAATACAAGTCTTGTTGTACATGGGGTTGTTTTCGAACCTCCCCTCGTCAAGGCAGCTCGCGGTAAAGTTTGTGCTCTCTTCTATGGCTTTTTTTTTGGGGGTTCTGTCTGGTGAAATCTGGGTCTGTAACGGTGTTAATACAACCGTTACACAATGCATTGCACTGTTTACATGCAGAGCTGTATTTCAAGAGAGACGTCACACAACACCACCCACATTATCCAGCACACATGGGGAAGGAACAATTAGACAAAGAAAGCCTGGCGCGTTTCGCTCATAACGCACTTAAGTTAATCCTTAGAAAGACCTCCCCACTAAATAATGTATTAGCCGGTACCTACAGGCCAAGAAAGCAGGGGGCTCTCTGTTATGTCTGCAGTGCAGTTTATCATCATAACATTGTCACCATGAAATATATCAGCATATAATCTGTCCCCGTCTAAACATGTACACGGATTATGTCCCCTGGGACATGTAGGGCATAAAATTAGCTATATATTATGTTAGCAGGTTTGAAAGTAAATGCATAGATTAACCCCTTCGTGACCTGACAGTTTTGGACATTTTGTACCCTTTGTAAAAATGGCTGTTTTAACAATGCTGCGGTGTTTGTGTTTAGCTGTAATTGTCCTCTTTCTCATTAAATGTACCCATACACACACACACTACATATATTGTTTTTTTTTTTTCATTCTTTAGATACCATAATATTGATCATCTACTTTAATGTGAGAAACATAATAAAATTAGACAGTCATCTACAGTGAACATTAACCCTGGCACTCTAGCCTAACTCTAATTCTAACCCTAGATCTAAGGCTTTAGAGGAATAGAGGAAGTCTAGTTTCACTGCAGGTACTCTCTCTGTCGTGAACTGACATACTTTCCATGATGTGCCTGGTCCATCCATTGTCAAAGAAGGGGTTAAAAGTGAAATGCGTCGTCCCTTGTTTGTTGCACTTGCTAGCTGAGACTCCCAGCCCAAAGGATGCCTGGCTGTCCTTTTAAACACAAAGGAGAAACAACCGGAAAGTCTGAAATATAAATAACCTTGTCACACGGATTCAATTATCTTTAAACAACCTTCTATTTCTCTGCCAGGAGCAGGATATAACAAAGCCCACTGACTATCATGGCAGGGAAAGTGTTAATCCTTGAGGAGTACCCAATGCATTCCGAGACAGGCAGAGCATTTGGGGTTAAACGGACCCTCCGCCTTGGAATAAGGAGTTTATTGCTGCCAGCACTACTACAAAATTCACTTAATACACTGCAGGAAAAGTGTAATATTCATCAAGCCGACCATCTTTTGTACCCTTTGCCAGATTCACCCCCGCCCCCCCCCCCCCCCCCCACGCGTTCCACATTGTTGATAATGTAGTGAATACACAGAACCATAGTAACTGACAGGAAGATAAGGGACACTTGGAGTCTGTATAGTTTCAGAAGAGGGTTTTTAAAGCACGGTTGTGATTTGATCTCTGGATCTAGTCCATATCTCGGATGCCTTTGTTTCCAGTGAGTGTTGTTTTCCCAATTTCGGCCTTAAAGCAACAGGCCTTTTATTCCTGTACCTGCTTCAAAACTGGTCATGTAAGCAATTCATTGAACTGCCAAGGTAACCCGCATTCCTAGAAAAAGAAGCAGTCAAACCGTAACATATATTAAATGGTTATATAAATGATATGCCACATAAGTCCCTATAATGCTGGTACCAATATCTGTGTAGCTTTTGCCCTGCCAGTCTCTTCTCCCCTGCTCATTCACAGAGCCCAGTACATATGAGGAATATTGGAACTGGCAGCATTCCTCGAAGCCAGCTTTCAGTTCCATGTTGACCACAATTTCTTTTTTAAAATCATAAGGATGAAAAACCCTTTTGGCTTTGATGGTTTAGGGCCTTTGATAGTGAGCCCAGGGCTCTATATTTTGTATGTTTCTATCATGGTATGGCAGCCAGGGATGTGTACAACTACAGAAGCAGTATAACATGACAGGGAGAGCGATACCGGAATCAGATAGGAGAAGCATTGTCCACATCGGACCTTTGGGGTCAGTTGTCCATTGAGAGCTCGTGCAACTGTGAAAGACAAGGGAAAGGGAGGTGTCACTCAAAGCCAGACAAGTGTGAAAAACATGTATTTTAATATATTCAGGTCAGGATCGGGTCTGTACCTGCCTGGGAACCAGCGATACACAAACTCACACGGATGCAAAAATAATAATAAAAACTCTATCTGAGATTATAAAGAAATATTGAGAATGTCTTCATAATACAAAAAAAAACAGCAAAAATAATCTGTATATTCTCTCGCTAAACAAGTACACAAGTCAGAGATGAACTCTTATTGTTTGAGGCGCGTTTCACAATTCAGTGATGGAACGCTTATTGTGTGAGATTGAGGCACGTTTCACAAATCAGTGTTGGAACGAGTGTTGTTTGAGGTTGAGGCGCGTATCACAAATCAGTGATTACTCTTATTGTTTGAGATTGAGACGCGTTTCACACATCTGTGATGGACTCTTATTGTATGAGATTGAGACGCGTTTCACAAATGAGTGATGGGGTCTTCTTGTTTGAGATTGAGACACGTTTCACACATCCGTGATGGACTCTTATTGTTTAGGATTGAGACGCGTCTCACAAATCAGTGATGGACTCATATTGTTTGAGATTGAGATGCGTTTCACAAATCAGTGATGGGGTCTTATTGTTTGAGATTGAGGCGCGTTTCACAAATCAGTGATGGGGTCTTATTGTTTGAGATTGAGGCGCGTTTCACAAATCAGTGATGGGGTCTTATTGTTTGAGATTGAGGCGCGTTTCACAAATCAGTGATGGGGTCTTATTGTTTGAGATTGAGGCGCGTTTCACAAATCAGTGATAGAGTCTTATTGTTTGAGATTGAGGTGCGTTTCACAAATCAGTGATGGGGTCTTATTGTTTGAGATTGAGGCGCGTTTCACAAATCAGTGATGGGGTCTTATTGTTTGAGATTGAGGCGCGTTTCACAAATCTGTGATGGGGTCTTATTGTTTGAGATTAAGGCGCGTTTCACAAATCAGTGATGGGGTCTTATTGTTTGAGATTGAGGCGCGTTTCACAAATCAGTGATGGGGTCTTATTGTTTGAGATTGAGGCGCGTTTCACAAATCAGTGATGGGGTCTTATTGTTTGAGATTGAGGCGCGTTTCACAAATCAGTGATGGGGTCTTATTGTTTGAGATTCAGGCGCGTTTCACAAATCAGTGATGGGGTCTTATTGTTTGAGATTGAGACGCGTTTCACAAATCAGTGATGGGGTCTTATTGTTTGAGATTGAGGCGCGTTTCACAAATCAGTGATGGGGTCTTATTGTTTGAGATTGAGGCGCGTTTCACAAATCAGTGATGGGGTCTTATTGTTTGAGATTGAGGCACGTTTCACAAATCAGTGATGGGGTCTTATTGTTTGAGATTGAGGCGCGTTTCACAAATCAGTGATGGACTCTTATTGTTTGAGATTGAGACGCGTTTCACAAATCAGTGATGGGGTCTTATTGTTTGAGATTGAGGCGCGTTTCACAAATCAGTGATGGGGTCTTATTGTTTGAGATTGAGGCGCGTTTCACAAATCAGTGATGGGGTCTTATTGTTTGAGATTGAGGCGCGTTTCACAAATCAGTGATGGGGTCTTATTGTTTGAGATTGAGACGCGTTTCACAAATCAGTGATGGGGTCTTATTGTTTGAGATTGAGGCGCGTTTCACAAATCAGTGATGGGGTCTTATTGTTTGAGATTGAGGCGCGTTTCACAAATCAGTGATGGGGTCTTATTGTTTGAGATTGAGGAGCGTTTCACAAATCAGTGATGGGGTCTTATTGTTTGAGATTGAGGCGCGTTTCACAAATCAGTGATGGGGTCTTATTGTTTGAGATTGAGGCGCGTTTCACAAATCAGTGATGGGGTCTTATTGTTTGAGATTGAGGCGCGTTTCACAAATCAGTGATGGGGTCTTATTGTTTGTCATGCCTTGTTAATTGTATTTATCATTTATCTATTCAACACAGTAGATCCTGAAATAGTCTGTATGAGGGATCCCCCTGTGTAAGATGCCTGGTCAAGAAGCACATTTCTAGCAGTAAAACAGACAAGTAAAGGAAATCCCTACAATTCCACATCATAATGACAGATACAGTCCCTCGGGGATACGTCCAAAGGTTGAATTTTACTCTTAAATCTTTGCTGGCTGGGAATAGCTGCAGCCAGGGCTAGACAAGCTGTGACAGCTCAATAGCAATGGATTATAACTCTGGCTGGCTGAGCACCATGGGAATTGCAGTCCTCAGCAGTTGGAGGACCAGGGGTTGTCGTTCTTTTGTTGCTGCCCCCTTGATGATAGACTATAGTGTGCGGCAGGATACGAGCGGTTAAAGGAGCAGTGTGTCTTTATTGATTGAGCTGTGTTCTGCGGTGGTTAAATCTCCGCTGCTAGGTACAAAATACTGAATTTGTTTAAGAGAGGAAAGGAGTGGCGAGGAAAGGAGAGGTGAGGGCAGGCGAGGAAAGGAGAGGTGAGGAGAGGTGAGGAGAGGTGAGGAGAGGTGAGGAGAGGTGAGGAAAGGAAAGGTGAGGAGAGGGGAGGCGAGGAGAGGCGAGGAGAGGCGAGGAAAGGAGAGGTGAGGGCAGGCGAGGAAAGGAGAGGTGAGGAGAGGTGAGGAGAGGTGAGGAGAGGTGAGGAGAGGTGAGGAGAGGTGAGGAGAGGTGAGGAGAGGTGAGGAGAGGTGAGGAGAGGTGAGGAGAGGTGAGGAGAGGTGAGGAGAGGTGAGGAGAGGGGAGGCGAGGAGAGGCGAGGAGAGGCGAGGAAAGGAGAGGTGAGGAGAGGTGAGGAAAGGAAAGGTGAGGAGAGGTGAGGAGAGGTGAGGAGAGGTGAGGAGAGGTGAGGAAAGGAAAGGAGAGGAGAGGTGAGGAGAGGTGAGGAGAGGTGAGGAAAGGAAAGGAGAGGAGAGGTGAGGAGAGGTGAGGAGAGGTGAGGAAAGGAGAGGAAAGGAAAGGAGAGGAGAGGTGAGGAGAGGTGAGGAGAGGTGAGGAGAGGTGAGGAAAGGAGAGGAAAGGAAAGGAGAGGAGAGGTGAGGAGAGGTGAGGAGAGGTGAGGAGAGGTGAGGAAAGGAGAGGAAAGGAAAGGAGAGGAGAGGTGAGGAGAGGTGAGGAGAGGTGAGGAGAGGTGAGGAGAGGTGAGGAAAGGAGAGGTGAGGAGAGGTGAGGAGAGGTGAGGAGAGGTGAGGAGAGGTGAGGAGAGGTGAGGAAAGGAGAGGTGAGGAGAGGTGAGGAGAGGTGAGGAGAGGTGAGGAAAGGAGAGGAAAGGAAAGGAGAGGAGAGGTGAGGAGAGGTGAGGAGAGGTGAGGAAAGGAAAGGAGAGGTGAGGAGAGGTGAGGAGAGGTGAGGGCAGGCGAGGAAAGGAGAGGTGAGGAGAGGTGAGGAGAGGGGAGGAGATGTGAGGAGATGCGAGGTGAGGAGAGGCGAAGAGAGGCGAAGAGAGGCGAAGAGAGGAGAGAAGAGGCGAGGAAAGGAGAGGAGAGGCGAGGAAAGGAGAGGAGAGGTGAGGAGAGGAGAGGAGAGGTGAGGAGAGGAGAGGAGAGGAGAGAAGAGGCGAGGAAAGGAGAGGAGAGGCGAGGAAAGGAGAGGAGAGGTGAGGAGAGGAGAGGAGAGGTGAGGCTAGGCAAGGAGAGGAGAGGAGAGGTGAGGAGAGGAGAGGAGAGGTGAGGCTAGGCAAGGAGAGGAGAGGTGAGGAGAGGCTAGGCAAGGAGAGGAGAGGCGAGGAGAGGCTAGGCAAGGAGAGGAGAGGTGAGGAGAGGCTAAGCAAGGAGAGGAGAGGTGAGGAGAGGCGAGGAGAGGCTAGGCAAGGAGAGGAGAGGCGAGGAGAGGCTAGGCAAGGAGAGGAGAGGCGAGGAGAGGCTAGGTAAGGAGAGGAGAGGTGAGGAGAGGCTAGGTAAGGAGAGGAGAGGTGAGGAGAGGCGAGGAGAGGCTAGGCAAGGAGAGGAGAGGCGAGGAGAGGCTAGGCAAGGAGAGGAGAGGCGAGGAGAGGCGAGGAGAGGCTAGGCAAGGAGAGGAGAGGTGAGGAGAGGCGAGGAGAGGCTAGGCAAGGAGAGGAGAGGTGAGGAGAGGCTAGGCAAGGAGAGGAGAGGTGAGGAGAGGCTAGGCAAGGAGAGGAGAGGCGAGGAGAGGCTAGGCAAGGAGAGGAGAGGCGAGGAGAGGCTAGGCAAGGAGAGGAGAGGTGAGGAGAGGCTAGGCGAGGAGAGGAGAGGTGAGGAGAGGCGAGGAGAGGCTAGGCAAGGAGAGGAGAGGTGAGGAGAGGAGAGGAGAGGTGAGGAGAGGAGAGGAGAGGTGAGGAGAGGAGAGGAGAGGAGAGGTGAGGAGAGGAGAGGAGAGGAGAGGTGAGGCTAGGCAAGGAGAGGAGAGGCGAGGAGAGGCTAGGCAAGGAGAGGAGAGGCGAGGAGAGGCTAGGCAAGGAGAGGAGAGGTGAGGAGAGGCTAGGCAAGGAGAGGAGAGGTGAGGAGAGGCTAGGCGAGGAGAGGAGAGGTGAGGAGAGGCGAGGAGAGGCTAGGCGAGGAGAGGCTAGGCGAGGAGAGGAGAGGTGAGGAGAGGCGAGGAGAGGCTAGGCAAGGAGAGGAGAGGCGAGGAGAGGCTAGGCAAGGAGAGGAGAGGTGAGGAGAGGCGAGGAGAGGCTAGGCAAGGAGAGGAGAGGCGAGGAGAGGCTAGGCGAGGAGAGGAGAGGTGAGGAGAGGCGAGGAGAGGAGAGGATAGGCGAGGAGAGGCTAGGCAAGGAGAGGAGAGGTGAGGAGAGGCTAGGCGAGGAGAGGAGTGGTGAGGAGAGGAGAGGATAGGCGAGGAGAGGCTAGGCAAGGAGAGGAGAGGTGAGGAGAGGCGAGGAGAGGCTAGGCAAGGAGAGGAGAGGCGAGGAGAGGCGAGGAGAGGCTAGGCAAGGAGAGGAGAGGTGAGGAGAGGCTAAGCAAGGAGAGGAGAGGTGAGGAGAGGCGAGGAGAGGCTAGGCAAGGAGAGGAGAGGCGAGGAGAGGCTAGGCGAGGAGAGGAGAGACTTGTCTCCTGTCTGACTGAGACCACTTGTAATGATTAAATAAGTCAAAATAAGAAGCAGAATGTGTCGATCAGAATCAGTCAAGTTTGGAATATATTTATGCTAAAAAAGTCAGGTCAAATTGAGATCTGTTCTTTCTTTCTATAACTATTTTATTTCTTTCTTCCTTTCTCATCCTTTCTCTTTCTTCCTTCCTTCATTTCCCGTCTTTTACTTTTTTTCTTTCTTTCTTCCGCATCCTATCACTTTCTTTCTTTCTTTCTTTCTGCCTTTCATTCTGTCCCATCTTTTCCCTTCCTTCCTTTAATACCCTTTTCTTCCTTCCTTTCATACCCTTTTCTTCCTTCCTTTCATACCCTTTTCTTCCTTCCTTTAATACCCTTTTCTTCCTTCCTTTAATACCCTTTTCTTCCTTCCTTTCATACCCTTTTCTTCCTTCCTTTAATACCCTTTTCTTCCTTCCTTTCATACCCTTTTCTTCCTTCCTTTCATACCCTTTTCTTCCTTCCTTTAATACCCTTTTCTTCCTTCCTTTAATACCCTTTTCTTCCTTCCTTTCATACCCTTTTCTTCCTTCCTTTAATACCCTTTTCTTCCTTCCTTTCATACCCTTTTCTTCCTTCCTTTAATACCCTTTTCTTCCTTCCTTTCATACCCTTTTCTTCCTTCCTTTAATACCCTTTTCTTCCTTCCTTTCATACCCTTCATCTTTCTTTCCTTCTTTCCTTCCTTCCATCCTTTCTGTCCTAACAGGACTCTGTCATCGAAACATTGTTGACCGAGTGAATGCAGAGAGTATAAATGTTCCTATAAATGTACAGCGTAAGTGAAGGCCTAAATTAGAAGCAACATATGTTTTAGACATGTCTGGGGTGTCTCCTATTTATCACCTGGGACTTGACATGCAAAATGAAGGATTTATTTTCCAATGGGAAATGTGTTTAGATAAACCCTCATCCTTTTTTTTTTATTCTTCACATTCACAGTATAATTTAATATAGAGAGACTCCTTCTACGAGGTGTCGAATCATTTGTAAGGATAACGTAACACATAGACATAAAGTCCAACTGATAAAGGCAAATAATCCTTAAAAAGCCAATAACATTGTCTCCATTTTCATCCTGTGTCGATAACAGAGAATTTAGAGGCTGCGAATTTGACACCAGAGAATTTGCAGCGTGGAGGGTTAACTGCACTTAATTACGACATTAACCCCAGAGGGTCTAAATAAATGCTTCTCGGTTATGCCATTAGTAGAGGGTCTTTTAAAGCTGCAGTAAACACCTCTCGTTTGTTTTCCCCGAGTAAGTGAATTCCATTTATTCATTGAGGAAATCCTTTCCACTTCATTTCTAGCTTCGCATCAATCCAATCAATCTGGCAGACAGGACAGATCTCTCTTGTGTTAGAGTGTGTACATCCACAACAGTCAGGGGCAGGCACGGGGATGCTGCAACCCCAATGCATTTCACTATGGTGAAATCACTCTAGAAATGCCAAGCATCTGAAAGATTATATCACATAACACTGGAATGGGGGAGGGGGGGGGGGCGGACATGTTGTTTAGAATCTTTGCTCTGTATAGCTCTATCAGGGGGTGGACATGTTGTTCAGAATATTTGCTCTGTATAGCTTTATCAGGGGGCGGACATGTTGTTTAGAATCTTTGCTCTGTATAGCTCTATCAGGGGGCAGGCATGTTATTTAATATCTTTGCTCTGTATAGATCCATCAGGGGGCGGACATGTTGTTTAGAATATTTGCTCCTTATAGCTCTATCAGGGGGCAGGCATGTTATTTAATATCTTTGCTCTGTATAGCTCCATCAGGGGGAGGACATGTTGTTTAGAATCTTTGCCCTGTATAGCTCTATTAGGGGGCAGACATGTTGTTTAGAATCTTTGCTCTGTATAGTTCTATCAGGGGGCGGACATGTTGTTTAGAATCTTTGCTCTGTATAGCTCTATCAGGGGCAGACAAGTTGTTTAGAATCTTTGCTCTGTATAGCTCTATCAGGGGGCAGACATGTTGTTTAGAATGTTTGCTCTGAATAGCTCTATCATGGGGAGGACATGTTGTTTAGAATCTTTGCTCTGCATAGCTCTATCAGGGGGAGGACATGTTGTTCAGAATATTTGCTCTGTATAGCTTTATCAGGGGGCGGACATGTTGTTTAGAATCTTTGCTCTGTATAGCTCTATCAGGGGGCAGGCATGTTATTTAATATCTTTGCTCTGTATAGCTCCATCAGGGGGCGGACATGTTGTTTAGAATATTTGCTCCTTATAGCTCTATCAGGGGGAGGACATGTTGTTTAGAATATTTGCTCTGTATAGCTCTATCAGGGGGAGGACATGTTGTTTAGAATCTTTGCTCTGTATGGCTCTATCAGGGGGAGGACATGTTGTTTAGAATCTTTGCTCTGTATAGCTCTATCAGGGGGAGGACATGTTGTTTAGAATCTTTGCTCTTTATCGCTCTATCAGGGGGTGGACATGTTGTTTAGAATCTTTTCTCTGTATAGCTCTATCAGGGGGAGGACATGTTGTTTAGAATCTTTGCTCTGTATAGCTCTATCAGGGGGAGGACATGTTGTTTAGAATCTTTGTTTTTTATAGATCTGTCAGGGGGAGGACATGTTGTTTAGAATCTTTGCTCTGTATAGATCTATCAGGGGGAGGACATGATGTTTAGAATCTTTGCTCTGTATAGATCTATCAGGGGCGGACATGTTGTTTAGAATCTATCAGGCGCTCAATTCTGAGTCAGATCTTATTTCAACTGACACAAGATTCTGAACAAAACCTGACATAGTTACACAGGCAGAAAGGGCTCACCAAGGTACTTTAGGGTATTTGTATTAAAATGCGTACTAATTATGAAATATTTCAGTTGTCCTTTAAAACAAATCTCACTCAACGGGTAAATCAAGAGTCAGCTGTAAGAAAATCCAAATCATGTTGTGGCAACTTTTAAAAACAATTATATGGATTAATAAGCAGTGATCTCATTGGAAAATTAAACTGGGGCCCAAGGTTAGCCAAAAAGCAGCCTTGCGACTGGAACTATTTCCCAACGCCCAGCTTTCCTATATCCAAGCAAACTACGGCTGAGCATGATAGGACATTTTGGGGGTAATCGTGATGTATTGACAGAGCCTCGTGAGCTGGTATCGACACACACAAGGTGACAAGGCATGTGCATCGGCGATCTAGCATCCAAGATGTGAATGAATGTTCCTCATCAGGAGATTATATTTTGGTTTTAGACCTTCTCCAGCTGAGCGGTAACTGCTCCGTCCAACAATAGCTGCACGAGCCACCTCGGACTAATGCTGTGTGTGTATAAACGAGGATGAGAGGGGATTAAAGTGATTATAAAAGACAGAGAAGAGCTTAATGCAGTCAGCTTCTGCAGAGTAAGCCCAGACTCCTTCACTGCTCCGGTGCAAGGTGCAAGCTCGCTACAAACAAATGCTAAAATCACTTTGTCCAAGTCGTCCAGCTTGCCAGCCATTTCATCTGGCTTTTTTTTTATCCTTTGCGGACCTTTTTCTGCCAGACGAGACTATATACGTTGAGATTTTGAATTTTTTAACAACCAAATAACTGCACAGCGTTTATAGCTAACAACATAGAAACATAGAAACATAGAATGTGTCGGCAGATAAGAACCATTCGGTCCATCTAGTCTGCCCAATTTTTTTTAAATACTTTTATTAGTCCCCCGTTCCCGGTCTTATAGCTAGGATAGCCTTATACCTATCCCACGCATGCTTAAAATCCTTGACTGTGTTTACCTCTACCACTTCTGCTGGAAGACTATTCCATGCATCCACTACCCTCTCAGTAAAGTAATGCTTTCATTAGTCCCTGGCCTTATCTTATATCTAGGATAGCCTTATACCTATCCCATGCATGCTTAAACTCCTTCACTGTATTAACCTCTACCACTTCTACTGGAAGACTATTCCATGCATCCACTACCCTCTCAGTAAAGTAATACTTTCATTAGTCCCTGGCCTTATCTTATATCTAGGATAGCCTTATACCTATCCCACGCATGCTTAAACTCCTTCACTGTATTAACCTCTACCACTTCTACTGGAAGACTATTCCATACATCCACTACCCTCTCAGTAAAGTAATGCTTTCATTAGTCCCTGGCCTTATCTTATATCTAGGATAGCCTTATACCTATCCCATGCATGCTTAAACTCCTTCACTGTATTAACCTCTACCACTTCTGCTGGAAGACTATTCCATACATCCACTACCCTCTCAGTAAAGTAATACTTTCATTAGTCCCTGGCCTTATCTTATATCTAGGATAGCCTTATACCAATCCCATGCATGCTTAAACTCCTTCACTGTATTAACCTCTACCACTTCTACTGGAAGACTATTCCATACATCCACTACCCTCTCAGTAATGTAATACTTTCATTAGTCCCTGGCCTTATCTTATATCTAGGATAGCCTTATACCTATCTCACGCATGCTTAAACTCCTTCACTGTATTAACCTCTACCACTCCTGCTGGAAGACTATTCCATACATCCACTACCCTCTCAGTAATGTAATACTTTCATTAGTCCCTGGCCTTATCTTATATCCAGGATAGTCTTATACCTATCCCATGCATGCTTAAACTCCTTCACTGTATTAACCTCTACCACTTCTACTGGAAGACTATTCCATGCATCCACTAGCCTCTCAGTAATGTAATACTTTCATTAGTCCCTGGCCTTATCTTATATCTAGGATAGCCTTATACCTATCCCACGCATGCTTAAACTCCTTCACTGTATTAACCTCTACCACTCCTGCTGGAAGACTATTCCATACATCCACTACCCTCTCAGTAATGTAATACTTTCATTAGTCCCTGGCCTTATCTTATATCCAGGATAGTCTTATACCTATCCCATGCATGCTTAAACTCCTTCACTGTATTAACCTCTACCAATTCTACTGGAAGACTATTCCATGCATCCACTACCCTCTCAGTATAGTAATACTTTCATTAGTCCCTGACCTTATCTTATATCTAGGATAGCCTTATACCTATCCCATGCATGCTTAAACTCCTTCACTGTATTAACCTCTACCACTTCTACTGGAAGACTATTCCATGCATCCACTAGCCTCTCAGTAATGTAATACTTTCATTAGTCCCTGGCCTTATCTTATATCTAGGATAGCCTTATACCTATCCCATGCACGCTTAAACTCCTTCACTGTATTAACCTCTACCACTCCTGCTGGAAGACTATTCCATACATCCACTACCCTCTCAGTAATGTAATACTTTCATTAGTCCCTGGCCTTATCTTATATCCAGGATAGTCTTATACCTATCCCATGCATGCTTAAACTCCTTCACTGTATTAACCTCTACCACTTCTACTGGAAGACTATTCCATGCATCCACTACCCTCTCAGTAATGTAATACTTTCATTAGTCCTTGGCCTTATCTTATATCTAGGATAGCCTTATACCTATCCCATGCATGCTTAAACTCCTTCACTGTATTAACCTCTACCACTTCTGCTGGAAGACTATTCCATACATCCACTACCCTCTCAGTAATGTAATACTTTCATTAGTCCCTGGCATTATCTTATATCTAGGATAGCCTTATACCTATCCCATGCATGCTTAAACTCCTTCACTGTATTAACCTCTACCACTTCTACTGGAAGACTATTCCATGCATCCACTACCCTCTCAGTAAAGTAATACTTTCATTAGTCCCTGGCCTTATCTTATATCTAGGATAGCCTTATACCTATCCCATGCATGCTTATACTCCTTCACTGTATTAACCTCTACCCCTTCTACTGGAAGACTATTCCATGCATCCACTTCCCTCTCAGTAATGTAATACTTTCATTAGTCCCTGGCCTTATCTTATATCTAGGATAGCCTTATACCTCTCCCATGCATGCTTAAACTCCTTCACTGTATTACCCTCTACCACTTCTACTGGAAGGCTATTCCATACATCCACTACCCTCTCAGTAAAGTAATACTTTCATTAGTCCCTGGCCTTATCTTATATCTAGGACAGCCTTATACCTATCCCATGCATGCTTAAACTCCTTCACTGTATTAACCTCTACCACTTCTACTGGAAGACTATTCCATACATATACTACCCTCTCAGTAATGTAATACTTTCATTAGTCCCTGGCCTTATCTTATATCTAGGATAGCCTTATACCTATCCCATGCATGCTTAAACTCCTTCACTGTATTAACCTCTATCACTTCCGCTGGAAGACTATTCCATGTTGATACCTAAAAGGAGCAAAGATTCTAAACAACATGTCCGCCCCCTGAGAGACCTAAAAGGAGCAAAGATTCTAAACAACATGCCCGCCTACGGTTGCCACCTTTCCCTTCAAAAAAATACCGGCCTTGGTACTGTCTCCATAGACTTAACATTGGCTTGATGCTAAGTTTTTACCGGCCTGCCGGTAAAATACCGGCCAGGTGGCAACCCTATGCCCGCCCCCTGAGAGACCTAAAAGGAGCAAAGATTCTAAACAACATGCCCGCCCCCTGAGAGACCTAAAAGGAGCAAAGATTCTAAACAACATGCCCGCCCCCTGAGAGACCTAAAAGGAGCAAAGATTCTAAACAACATGGCCAAACCCTGAAAGACCCAAAAGGAGCAAAGATTCTAAACAACATGGCCGCCCCCTGGGAGACCTAAAAGGAGCAAAGAGGGCTCAGAAAGATAGTTTATTTATGTTTATTCCTAAAAGCAGTATATTTTGCCTTTATACATAAGAATTTTTCAATTACACCTCTTTTTGCCTCTTCCTGAGACTTTT
This sequence comes from Pelodytes ibericus, assembly GCA_036172795.1. Taxonomy (NCBI): domain Eukaryota; kingdom Metazoa; phylum Chordata; class Amphibia; order Anura; family Pelodytidae; genus Pelodytes; species Pelodytes ibericus. Next base: position 9,019,058 of record CM069858.1, on the reverse strand, counting down.
ATGTGCAAGATTTCTTTTTTTATATATATATAATTTGCCCACAAATTTTTCCTTCAATAAAAGTCCAAACAACTTGACTCATAATAACTATCATAACAAGAAACGAAGAAACTCCTAATCTTGGTAATTTGTGTTTTGCATAATAACCAATGATCCCTTTTGCTATAGAAACATATTGTCCCAGAATTAATAAACAACTCCGGCTTAGAGAAATAACCTCGATTTGTGTAACATAAGCACAGAACTCCTTCTTAATCAATTATATTTAATCTGCCGCCGTTCTATCTGTAACAGGACAATCTGTTCTTTCTTGAACACAATAAATTGACCAAAGAAAAATGGAATGTCAGCAGACTCCCATTAACCTAAGCCTTCCCAAGGCTAGTTGTTCCAGGTAAGAACTGCAATAAAAACTTGGGTAAACAAAATGCGTCACTTTGCATCTCTTCCTGCAAAATAAAAGCAGCAATTAAAGGGACATTATCACCAAAACATGGTTTATACTGTAAATATAGAGGATTATAAAAAAATAAAAAAAACATGAATGAAAATGATCTATATACACTGTGTTGGCAAAATTGCAAGTGAATGGCAAAATTAGGAGAAAAACTTTTTTTTTACGTGTGTCTGTAGAGTCTCCTGTTTCTGACATCACCTGTGGCTTGATATGTAAATGAGCTGTTTTTTCAAGGAGTAAATGTGTCATTTGCATATCAGGCCCCAGGTGATGTCATAAACATGAGACACATTTTCCTCCTTCATTTAGAGATAATTTCCCCACGTTTTTGTATTCTCTACATTCACAGTGTACGCAGCGTTTAGGGGATCCTGCCCCTTTAAGAGTTAAGAATTAACTCATTAATCTTGTTTGTACAAATCTATTTTAAAATTGTTATTTTGTAGCCATAGCAGAATGTCATGCATTAGATTAATAAAGTAACATATACAGGATAACCGGGGCTGAACTATTTATTTTGTTATTACTTTTTTTTTTTTTTCAATATCCATTTTGTTATTGTTTTGTTTAAGTGTAACATTACAATCAGAAAAAAAGAAAACGGGGGCATAAAGGAGACAGAAAAAAGACAGTTCAGAATATGGGGTTTTACAATAAATTAAAAAAAAAAAAGAAATCGATGGAAATAATTGAGACACATTACGCAATAAAATCAAATCCAGGTATTCCTTGTTGTTACCACTTTTTAAAGAGTAATGTCAGAGAGTGCAACTTGCAGCCCTGTATTTAATGTTGGAATATACCACTGCATTTAAACCACTTTTTAAAAAGCAGCCAATAAGTAAATACAGTGGAATAATAAACAACAACAAAAATGGTCCATGGAAAGGGCAGATGTGCTGCTGGGATGTAGAATGTAAAGCTGTGAGCAGGTGACAGGTCCTCTCTGGCTTATAAAAGCTATCATTCGCTTTCCATGGGGTAGTATTTCGTTCCTCTGCTGCCCTAGGCCTGACTAGAGTCATTTGTCACACTCCTACCTCTCCAGGTTGCACCCCTTCCTCACATAACATTGCTCCCACATACCTTACTGCAGCACCCTCATGAACTCATGCCCCAGCACATCTGTACTGATCCTCTTGCAAGTAGGAAGAAGGTAGAAGGACGACTATGGCAAGAATATTCAAGAAACTACTAAAGCAATGCCAGCATGCATTTGTAGGCAAAACCAGGTTGCACAGGTTAGGCACTAACAGACGAACCAATGTTTCCAGTTTAGGTATGCCTGTTTTTTTCCCCCATGTCTGGTCACCCTGGTCACTGTGTAGTGAACAGATCCTTCTTATCAAAACACCGATTTTGCAAGAGTTTAATTTCAAGGAAGTCCAAGCCAAATGGAAATTCTGCTTCTCTGTCATCGTTTCTTCTTAACATAGGTTGTTATCTGATTGGTCTGAGATGAAAGCATTTCAGAACTCGTCAGCCTTTATAAGGGAATGTCTCAGATGGAGCCCAGATGGCTGTTTTGGATGTTTGTATTGCTTTGATACACTATGTGTCATATGGAAAGCTGTTTGATTTTTTTTTTTTTTTTAAATAGTCCAATTTTTATACATTTGTTTGTGGCCAATGATGAGTGATTGGATGTTGTCACCTTCTCATGGCCAACTTTTTAAAAATTCCTCTACAATTCTGGAAAAACTGCACATATACATTCACAGTATATCGGGAAAGGATTTGGACAAAGGTCCTAACGCATTTTGCGGGCCTGCAGGATAAAAGACTGACCCATCGATGGTGTCAGCAGACTAGCTATGTTGACCAAACTATCAAACAATCAGCACTGCATCTTTTGCTATTCTCACTGACTTTCCCCTGCAGAGATTAATGAAAGATATTAGAAAATAGTAGAAAAGAAAACCAAATAGTATTGAGTTTCAGAAAATGAAGGGTTACTCCAAAAAATTACGTTCTTTTTAATTGAAAGTTTTCATCAAGTGTAGACATTTCAACTTGAAACACTTTAATGAAAAAATAGAAATAAAGCACATTGTTGAGCACTCTGTACCTGTATAGCTCTATCAGGTGGTGGACATCTTGGCTCAGATGAAGGAAGATCCATCTGACCGAAAAGTCTAAAAACTGTTCACCCCCTGACAGAGCAAAGAGGGCACAATAAAAAACTTTACTTGTACTCTTCATTGAACTTTTCATTAAAGCATTTCTATTTAAATTGCCTAATTTTTCAAATCAACATAAATACATTGGTCCTTTAGAGAAGCACCCAAGTATCTCTCCCCAACCTCATACTGCTAAAAATGCTAAGCAATCCCAAAATGCTTTTTTGCAAACAAATGCACAAGACCCTTTAAACCAAGGATGGCTAACTTTTGGACGCTGCAGCTGTGTTGATGATGTAGTCCGCTGCACACAAACTCAACAAATTTCCCATCTCACATAAAATGCGTTGGCACATTTTAGTGGATTTTTTAATGTATTTTTATTTATGTCCACCGGCCGCATTGCATACTCACCGATGCTGCATAAATGAATGCTGAGAGGGCTCTATCCTTAGCTGACACACACACACAAAAAAACTCAACGTATTCGCTGCAGTGGCCAAGATTATCTGAGCATCTTGGGCAAGTCTGACATTTAATAAAGAGGAGCCCAGCAGAGCCAATGTGACAAAAACCTGTTAATGGAATTATTTTCTTGTAATTCACTACATCTCATATATTATTCTTGCTCAAGGCGTCCATCGGTGCTAGCAGCTCGCGATATACGCTCGTACCGCGGCCAAGCTAAACAGATTGGATTCGCAGGCTGTCCTCAGCTGTCTCGCAGGGCTATAAATCGAACCAAAAACCGGGATTGTTCCAGAGAAGCAAAACAAAGCATTGTTATTTATTTTCTGCAATACATATGACACACATTTGCATTGACTGCCTGGTCACACAAACCTCTTAGCTGAGGGATTCTGGGAAATGTAATTGGATGAGATATGTATTCCCGTCCTTGGGAAAATGGAAGGCATGCAACAGGGCCAGATGAGTCAGACTCAGCCGCGGAAGGGGGGTAGTTGGGGGCAGAGCAGCCAAATGGGACCGAAACCTGTAAAGTATCACTATAGAATCACAATCTTCCCAAAGCTTTTCTAAGACCCCTGATAGAGGTGTTATCGGGGCGGGGGAAAAAAGATATAATAAATAAAATGAACTTCATAGAACGGTCAATAAGACAACAAACGCGGCTCTTGACCTCTGCCGAAGAAACTATTAGAATCACTCAATTATTGTGTATGAATCACCCTGTATCATGGGAGATGTGGCTATTTCTAAGATATCTTATAATTCACTAGAATCTATTGTACCTTTCAAACTTTTCCCAGCAGAAAACAATGATTTAAATCTTAGTTTTCCTTTCCAAGTGACCTAGCACTTCAGTCCTCATATTTGGAAGCTAAATTTTGATTATCGCCATTTTTTTTTTTTTTTTTTAAGCGACATGTTTACCCAACAGAATTTATATTTTGTCACTGTTTTTTTTTTTTTTTCTTTTACTATTTCTTTTACTTTTTTTTTGTATTGACATTTCTCCTGAATATACATTTTTTTCAATGTGTTTATTTATTGTGTTGCCTTTACAAAATTTATATCCATGCCCGGTTGTGAGAAATTTATGGAAAATGTTAATTTCTCCGGTGTACACATGACCCCATTATTTTTTTATTTCCCCCCCCGACGCCCCTTTCCTCCCCGAGATTTAGAGGTGGAAACCCATCAGGAGAGCTGTCAAAAAAAAAAATAAGCAGTGGAGGGGTCCAGTATCTCACCACGCTCCTGCCGCCACCCCCCCTTCTCCTCCTCTCAAACCTCTCTCCTTGTCACCAGAAGCTCTCGCAGCCATTTATTGAGTTTGTGTTACTCCTGATAGGATCCTTAATGCACTTGTCAGGAGAAGAAGCCAGATAATTGATGGAATTCCATTTACGGGAGCATAAAAGAGAGGCGGAGGGGTAGGAAGACTTTTTTTTTTCTTTTTCCCTTTTCCAACGTCACGGTACAGACTTCCGTCCTAGTTTCCTAATGGAATTGTGTCTCTAAATCCCTAATGCTCTTTTCTTGTCCTCAAACATTGGATTTCCTTCCAGCGGATCACGTGTCGAAGGAAGGAAATAAATGCTGAATACAGATCCAATGTATGATATATGTAAAGCGTAATAATGTTTTGTTTTCCTTGGTCAGGGGCTGACAGGCTTGTCCAACTGATGTCTAGATTACATATGACATTTTATTACTTTGTCCCTGTTTTTCATTTCACAGCTTAGCCATTTCCATTCCTAGAGGATTGGGGGGTAAGGGGGGGGGGTTTAACTAGTTCATTACTACGCCTAACTTAGACGCATGGACCAAATGGGTCTTTTAAATTATTATTGGTTCACTGTGTTACTGATTTTGGGGGAAAGGAGTGTTTTTTATTTATTGACCTGAGATTTACTTCTTTATTTAAAGGATAACTAAGTAACATGGCCTGAAATTAATGAATAAACCCTGATATATAAGCTGTGCCATTTAAAAAAAAAAAATATACCGTATTTATCGGCGTATAACACGCGCCTCATTTTAAGAAGGAAATTTCAGGAAAAAAAACTTAAATTTCAAATAAAGAACTTTGAAGCCCAATATGCCATTTTAATATGCCAGGATATTGCCCCCAATATGCCATTTAATATGCCAGGATATTGCCCCCAATATGCCATTTAATATGCCAGGATATTGCCCCCAATATGCCATTTAATATGCCAGGATATTGCCCCCAATATGCCATTTTAATATGCCAGGATATTGCCCCCAATATGCCATTTAATATGCCATGATATTGCCCCCAATATGCCAGGATATTGCCCCTTATTATGCTCGTTATGCCACCCTCCTCCCCCCCTTCCCCAGACCTTACCTCGTTCCTGCTCTGTCCCCCGGTGCTCTGAAGCTGCCCGGCTGTGAGGGAAGCGTTGTGAGCTTCCCTCCAGCTGCGCGGAACAATAAAGTTTGTTTAAAAAAAAAACACACTTTATTGACCGCGCGGCTGGAGGGGAGCTCACAACGCTTCCCTCACAGCCACGCAGCTTCAGAGCACCGGGGGACAGAGCAGAGCTTTGGTAAGTTTTAGATTTTTTTTTTTTATTATATCGGCGTATAACACGCACACATCATTTGCTCCCTATTTTCAGGGAGAAAAAGTGCGTGTTATACACCGATAAATACGGTATATATATATACAGGGGAGGGCTGGCAGCCTTAGGCCTGGGGGGCAAATCCAGTCAAGTGGCCCATTGCATCATCGAATCGCCTCCCCATCCACGGCCATCTTTTCCTTGTTTTATAACGAATATTGCCAGGATTTCCCCCCACAATATGCCAGGATTTGCCATTTAATATGCTAGAATTTTCCCTTACAAAATGCCAGGATTATGCCCCTCAGTATGCCAGGATTATGCCCCTCAATATGCCAGGATTTTCCCCTCAATATGCCAGGATTATGCCCCTCAATATGCCAGGATTTAGACACCCAATATGCCAGGATTTTCCCCTCAATATGCCAAGATCATGCCCCCTCAATATGCCAGGATTTCCCCCTCAATATGCCAGGATTATGCCCCTCAATATGCCAGGATTTAGACACCCAATATCCCAAAATTTGGGCACCCCCCCCCTACCCACGTTGCACACCTACGACATGACCCATAACCCACGTTGCACACCAGGACATGCCCCATCACCACATTTACATGCCTCCATCACCCCATTACATACACATTTCCAATATTATTTGCCATTAATATTCCCCAGCCACTTTGTCCCATAATATGCCAGTGTTATTCTGCAATTTAATATGACTCAGTAAATTTGCCCAATAATATTCCAAGGTTATCTGCAATTTAATATGCCCCTGCTAATTTGCCCAATATGCCAGTGTTAATTGCCATGTAATATTCCCCAGCCAATTTGCCCAATAATATGCCAGTGTTATTTGCCATGTAATATGCCCCAGCCAATTTTCCCAATAATATGCCAGTCTTATTTGCCATGTAACATGCCCCAGCCAATTTGCCCAATAATATGCCAGTGTTATTTGCCATGTAATATTCCCCATCCAATTTGTCCAATAATATGCCAGTGTTATTCTGCCATTTAATATTCCCCAGCCAATTTGCCCAATAATATGCCAGTGTTATTCTGCCATTTAATATTCCCCAGCCAATTTGCCCAATAATATGCCAGTCTTATTTGCCATGTAATATGCCCCAGCCAATTTGCCCAATAATATGCCAGTCTTATTTGCCATGTAATATGCCCCAGCCAATTTGCCCAATAATATGCCAGTCTTATTTGCCATGTAATATTCCCCAGCCAATTTGCCCAATAATATGCCAGTGTTATTTGCCATGTAATATGCCCCAGCCAATTTGCACAATAATATGCCAGTCTTATTTGCCATGTAATATTCCCCAGCCAATTTGTCCAATAATATGCCAGTGTTATTTGCCATGTAATATTCCCCCGCCAATTTGCCCAATAATATGCCAGTCTTATTTGCCAGCCAATTTGTCCAATAATATGCCAATGTTATTTGCCATGTAATATTCCCCAGCCAATTTGTCCAATAATATGCCAGTGTTATTTGCCATGTAATATGCCACAGCCAATTTGCCCAATAATATGCCAGTTTTATTTGCCAGCCAATTTGTCCAATAATATGCCAGTGTTTAAAATCCCCCCCCCCCCCCTACCTTTTTCCCTGGTGGCTAGTGGCAGGACTTCCCTGGTGGCTAGTGGCAGGAGGACTTCCCTGGTGGCAGGCAGCATGGTCCCTCCATGCTGCCTGTTCGGCCTCCCGGCGGTTGTGCAGACAGGTCACGTGATCGGCGCGCGTCTGACGTCAGAGCGCCAATCACGTGACTGTCGGCACTTCCGTGTCAGACTGCACAGGGAGCCGAACAGGCAGCACGGAGGTTTCTCTGTGCTGCCTGTTCGGCTCCCCGTGCAGCTTTGCAGGCAGAGCGGAGGTGAGAGGGGATCTTCCGATCCCTTCTCAGTCTCTGCCTGCAATCACGTTTTTTTTTTTTTTTAAACACTGGCCCAGCAATTGCCACCCTGCCCCCCGGCCCAGCCCGCCCCTGTATATATAAACAAATTGTACAGTTATTTTACCATTTAGCAGTAACTGCTGTACATGTGATGGCTGCCATCTTGCCTCTCTCCGGTCGGATCTCGGACTCTCTGGTTTTTAACGCACACTGAAATCTACCGGCTTTATTCATGAACCAGAGAATTTCAGGGAGTTGAGAAGGTAATTTCAAATTTAAGCCAATGTAGCCGAATTGGAGAAAAAAATCCCATTCAGTTGAACTGGAGACATTTTCTAACTCAACTACTATAGTCTGAAGTATAACATTCCCTTCTCATGTCCTTACAATTCTCTCTTTCATGATTTCAGCTCATAGATTTTGCAGTTAAATTATTGCTCTTTCCCATAGGTTTGTGTTATATGGATAATAAAATGTATTAAAGGGACATGCCGCTCTATTCTAAAGTATGGTAGAAAAGATTTTTATTTTTTTACTTTATTCATTTTTTGTGCTCACAGAAAAATGTTCAGTGTGGGTGCTGGGATTAGTCCTGGGTGTGGAATGTGGGTGCTGGGATAAGTCCTGGGTGTGGCATGTGGGTGCTGGGATTAGTCCTGGGTGTGGAATGAGGGTGCTGGGATAATTCCTGGGTGGGGAATGTGGGTGCTGGGATAAGTCCTGGGTGTGGAATGTGGGTACTGGAATAAGTCCTGGGTGTGGAATGTGGGTACTGGGATAAGTCCTGGGTGTGGAATGTGAGTGCTGGGATAAGTCCTGGTGTGGAATGTGGGTACTGGGATAAGTCCTGGGTGTGGAATGTGGGTACTGGGATAAGTCCTGGGTGTGGAATGTGGGTACTGGGATAAGTCCTCGGTGTGGAATGTGGGTGCTGGGATAAGTCCTGGGTGTGGAATGTGGGTACTGGGATAAGTCCTGGGTGTGGAATGTGGGTGCTGGAATTAGTCCTGGGTGTGGAATGTGGGTGCTGGGATTAGCCCTGGGTGTGGAATGTGGGTGCTGGGATAAGTCCTGGGTGTGGAATGTGGGTACTGGGATAAATCCTGGGTGTGGAATGAGGGTGCTGGGATTAGTCCTGGGTGTGGAATGTGGGTGCTGGGATAATTCCTGGGTGGGAAATGTGGGTGATGGGATAAGTCCTGGGTGTGAAATGTGGGTACTGGTATAAGTCCTGGGTGTGGAATGTGGGTTCTGGGTTAAGTCCTGGGTGTGGAATGTGAGTGCTGGCTGGGTGCTGTGGCAAGACCTGTGGGTGCAAGCTGTGTTTTAAATGCTGTGCATGTGCAGTATGAGAGATGTGCATGCATGGTACACAGGTGATTTGTGTCAAAATAACAAATAGAAAATTATACAGAGCACTGGAAAATCCATATCTTATATAATGAAAACACTTACGTCATGTGATAAAAGCAATAATAAAATACGTCGCATTATAAAAACCATAAACGGCTCTACATATACCGTACAATGAAAATAATGCGATATATATTTGAAATCAATATGCTAGATATTGAAAGCTAAATGGAATTGAACCCCTAAGAAGCCCCTTGTAATTAGGGTTACTGCTTTCTAAGAACCTTCTTGTCAAGTAAAATACGAACAGCCGCGTAAACGATATGAATGAAGTCACGGTCTATGAGTCATTTTTCAAGCCTTGTCCGAAGTCTTAACACAAAGCAGCATGTCTGCTTCTGCAGCCCGGCATCATGGTGATAATTGTGTTAAAGGACATCCATCCCAGACACAGGTTTGCTGCTGTGAGCAGAAAGGATTTCTCATAATTGGGATGGTAGAATTGCAAGGTTTAGATAAAGATTCAGCTTGTGGCACTGTATGCAAATGAACGGCTGCACTGAAGGACATGTAATTTGCAAATGCTGCCTCAACCTGATGTTATAAGTAGAAGACCGGTTTAAAAGGGATTCTGTTGCCAAAAACATAACTGTTCGCAAAAAAGAACTCATGTTTAATTGAAAGAAGTGTAAACGGTGTATATAGAGATGCTATAATGAAAGAATATAAATAAAGCACCTTATTGAGCACTTCATTTAGCTCTAACAGGAGGCGGACATGTTGTTTAGAATCTTGGGTCAGATCTGCATTAATCTTCATGCAGATGAATGAAGATCTGACCCAAGATTCTAAACAACATGTCCGCCCCCATGTTAGAGTTATATGAAGCAAAGATGGCTTAATAAAGTACATTTTTTTGTATTCTTTCATTAAAACATTTCTATTTAAAATGCCTACACTTGACACAAGATAATTTGTTGGTACATTTGTCCTTTAATAAAATAGAATTGCAAACAAATGCTTAAAACTGTTTTGAAAGTGTCTGTGGTTTTGATACATTATTAAATATAACATCAACAAAATGAATGTCGAATATTTCATTTGTGTAGACTTTTTGTGGGTTACTGTGTAGCCGCTCCTTTAACTCGCTCCTTAAAGAGTTAATCCAGCAGTAGAATAAGGAGCCGTCTCTTGTTGCTTGTTGGAAAAAGTCCTAATTAATTCCACCTTGGGTGTTTTTAGGATCCGCTCTAGTCTAGTCACAAAGCCCCATGTGCCGTTGAGTGGTGTTTTGATAAAGACAAGGTCCAAGGTGTCGAGGCTTCGCACCGAATAAAAGCCAGACCTCAGGTGTCAAGGTCAAACTGTTTCCATTACAGCAATAATAATATATCTAGCGGGTGAGTTATTTGCAGTAATAGAGACTCGGGATGTGCTGAGAATCCTAATGAACGTTCATCTCCTGTGGTTTTGTTGGGGATTGGTAAGATCTCTCCCCAGGGTGATCAGGACAATACCGATTCAGAAACGTTACAGATCAAGATGGAAGAAGAAATGGGAATAGCAGTGACAGTCATGGCTAAACAGTGGAAATACTAGATGGTGAAAACACCCAGGAGTTAATAGCTTTGGCTAGTGTGCAAGTTATCAGTGATCAGGGCCGAAGGAGGGATTATTTTTACACAGGAGAAGGTGCATTTTGCTGTCCCCCATCTCCCCCACAATCCCATGACTCTCCCTCTCCCCCGCCCCCATATCTCCTATCTCTCCTTCCCCATATCTCTTTTCCTCCTTCCCCTCCCCATATGTCTTCGCCCTCCCCATATCTATTTCCCTCTCCCGCTCCTCCTCTGTTCTCTCCACCATTTCTGTTCTCTCCCCCTCCTACCCCATCTCTGTTCTCTTCCCCTCTTACCCCATCTCTGTTTTCTCCCCCTCCCATTCTCTCCCCTTCCACCCCATCTCTGTTTTCTCCGCTCCCCTGTTCTCTTCCCTCCCCTGTTCACCCCCCCCCCTCCCAATTTCTGTTCTCTCCCCCCTCCCCATCTCTGTTCTCTCCCCCTCATCTGTTTTCTCCCCTTCCGATTCTTAATTGACGGATCCTGGGAGGGAGAACTTGGGCTGGGCGGGCTTTTCTATTCCGTGGGTGCCCTATGCCCAGGACTTGCTGGCCTGGGCCAAGATACACTCCTGCTTGCAGAGCTTGCAGTCTAGAGGGAGTCAGAAAGATTCATAGGTGAGGCGTTGGGGCAGTAACTGGACTTGGGGAGAGTTGGAGCTAGGCGGGTTACATAATGGACAAAATACAGGGGGTAACCCTGTAACTTCAACGGGAAAAATGATAATGAATAGCGCACCTTGTAATTCAGTGTCCGGTCCTTTGAAATAAAAATTAACTTTTAATAAGTATATTAAAACAGCAACTTGTCGAAAAAAGTGTACAAAAAGGACAACATACAAAACAACATACAACATACAGCTAGTCAGCCTCCACATGTTTTTGTTTTGTATGTTGTCCTTTTTGTACACTTTTTTCGGCAAGTTGCTGTTTTAATATACTTAATAAAAGTTAATTTTTACACCGGTACCTGGATTCAGTCGTTGCAGTATTCTACTTTGCTGTTTTTTTCTTTGGGTTTCATAATGGGTGTCCTAGTTGGGTAAATAGTATCCCTGGATAAAGGACAATGTGGCAATTCTAATTAAGCTGCTATGCCAACCTGTAAGGCTCACTCCTACCAACCCACTGTTTTATTCCTTGTACCCCAAGCAGTCAACTCTCCCACACTTGCTCCAGTTTTCTTGCTTTAAGACTTTTAATAAATGTTGCTTTCTTTCCTCTTAATTCTGATTCCACACATCCGTGGAACCTTTACAGAATATACAATCCATATATGCCCAGAGGCAATCAGCCAACCAATCAGGGTGGTTCCTATGGGATCCCCTCCTTGATTAACTAATCAGTTCCCCCAGACACCCCCTGCATTACACCCCCTGCAGGGGAGAGCAGGCATGTTACATGGAGATGAGTTACAGGCTGTCTATTGATATCCCATGCAGATAATCTGCCCTTACCACTCATTGAGAGCCACTGTGTGTAGTGGAAGGTCACTAACATGTTGATACAATAGCCTGGATGTGAGGAACTCATAATAAAAGCAATATTTAAATCACAGAGTTCCTTTAACCGTCACCCTTTCAACCTTCCTAGCTATACATTACCAGCCTCTGTTCACAGGAGATGACATTTTATAATATAGACAGATCCAGCTAAGGATTATGAATCAACCAGTATGGGTAATATCTAGTAATAGAATGGAGCAGGTCAGATAGCTGCCCTTGGCACAATAAAACCTAATTAAATTGAAGCCAAATGGGGAAATGTAGATTATAATTTTTTTTGTTATTTTTTTTTTTACCAATATTAGGAGTTTATTCTCCTAATTTAGACATCTATTGAGTTATGTGAACAATGAGTCAGTCTGTAGGTAGGGGCGGAAAATCTGCCAAAACAGAACATTTATCTCTCGTCATCTGGCACACTCTGCTTCAGTCCAAAATTAACAAATAAAATGATCTCAGTGTAGATGAGAGGAAGATAAATCAGTCTGCTTCCCTTCGCTGAGGACTGGCGTACGAATTGTGAGCGCATGCAAAAAATCTTCCAAATGGATTTTTTTTTTTCCCCGTAAATGTAATATCTAGATTAGTGATTTGATCAGTCACATGGTAGTTAGTCAAAAGTTACAAAACATTTTACAAAGATACTAAAGACATACAGGAAGAGGAAGTCAGGTGTTTGCTGGGAAATGTTTTCCAAACCAAAGACATAAATATGTATATAATGTATGTTATATTTGCTTGATACGAGGTTCTTTTTTTTTTTTTGGTGTCTGTGTCATTTTAAAATCAAGACCAACATCTTGTAAAGGGGCCACGTGTATCTCACGTATACTGATCTATTTGTTTTGCTCAATAAAGACAAAACCAGCTAGACATCAAGTTTGATCCATGGGCAAAGTTTTAAAAGTGGAGCAGTCTCCATGGAAACTCATGGGATGATCCGGATGATGCTTCCATTTTTTAGAATCTTGCCCTGGAGTTCCCTTTTTGCTCATAATTCCTTTCATGTCACGAATAGAGAATAGAATGTTTTATCATAATACATACCTCCCAATAAGGCTGATGGAGCTTGGGAGCTAACATGCAAGCGTGATAGGCCTGTAACACTGGCACTGCTACTGTCCCAGAGTAGGGTTGCCACCTTTTCTTATACCGGCTTTGGTACTGTCTCCATAGACTTAACATTGGCCAGATGCCAATTTTATTTTACCTGCCGGTAAAATACCGGCCAGGTGGGAACCCTATCCCAGAGACATCCATTTTTACTGCACAATTGTTGTCTTAAATCCCACTTCGCTCTTGTACGAAAAAGTGGGACTGAGGTGTCTGTGGTGTCTCCAGCGTATGACATCAGCTTTGTGGCTTGAAATGCAAAAGCACACATATTTAATGGGAAATGTGTAATATTGCCTGTCAAGAGACAAAGTGATGTCATAAACAGACACTTTTTTTTAACATTTGTTTGTCTTATTTTAGCCATTTGCTTGCAGTTTTGCAAACACAATGTATAGACCTTTTTTCATTATTTTTTTACTCTACATTCACAGTATAAGCAGTGTTTAGATTGCCAGAGCCCCTTTAACTGCTATCACACAGCCCCCTTAGCTATTTAGATACTTTCCCAATGACTAGGTCCTTTCTGTGCTTCCTCTATACAACCCCTCTTCTACCAGGACTTCTAGGACTTTGTTTATTGAGATATATATATTTTTTTTATTACGTATGTGTCAAACAGACTTTTGACTTTACTTCATATATAGTAAACATGTTTGTATGTATACAGCCTATCAAAATTGTTGTCCTTTTCCAACCTAGCAGATGAAGAGTTTATTCACAAAGCCAGTGTTTTATGTCACACGGGGAATGCATCACCTCTCTTATCACATAATGTAATAACTCAACACATAGCCTAGCATTATTTGATAACATCAGACAATCACTGCTTGGAGTCATACTGTATCCAAACAGCTTTCCTTTAATCAGTGCAGAGCAACAGAGAATATATCCGACATTCTCCTCTATGGACGACAATAAAAGTGGAAAACCCACCTGCTCTTCTAACAAAGACTCTTCTTTAAAACCCAAGAAAGCATTGTAGACATCATTAACCTGACATCCATTAACTGGGACGATATATTATTAAGCTGTGTCTATAGCCGTTAAATAATCCTAGGTTCCAATTAATTATGTCTGTCCGGACTCCTTTCCCTCCCACTGTATTTGCCAACAGTCTCGGAGTTGCCAGGACAGTGTCACTTCTTTCTGGTTCTGTCCTTCTAAATTTTGGTATGTCCTGACATTAATACCGTCTATGCACAGAGACATAGACAGTCCGAACGGGAGGAATGGAGAGATCCAGTATCTGTACCGGGTATGCTAGAGATCCGTTCCCCAGCCATGTTGACATTCTCTTGGCCAAAACAGGTTTGCCAAACTCTGGAGTTCTCTGGATAACTGACATTGAGCATTGAATGTCTAAGCTGCCAACTTTCTCAGGTCATTTGCAAAATCCAGAACATGTGTTGACAAATCCACCTTATTACATAATGGGAATTGGCCATGCTTGGTGCTTGGTGTCAACAAACCAGTTACTATCTCTCTCCTATTGGGCCAATCCAGTCTTTCTTAATGGCTCAGTGGATGTCCAAATGGAAAACCAACAAATGCTTAAAAATAATCTTCAAATCTCTGTGGTTGTCTGGCCTTGTATTAACTGTAGCACAATAATATGGGATGTTTTTACACCATGAGATCCTATTGGAGGAAAATAATAAGAAACACTCCATTCGGAATTCAACAGCCAAATAATTCAGAGAGCTGGATACAGATCTTCAGAGTGGTTTGCTTCCATTTGATCTCGTCTTGCTTACACCCTCTCTATTCCCCCCCCCCCCCCCCCCCCGCTGGGACCCCTGCACTGTGTACTATGCCTGTTTATTAACACCAGAAAGGTTGGGGCAATTGAAAGCTGGCCTGGCTTTGGAAAAAAGGATAGATAACTGAGAGAATTTTAATGCGGAACAAAATGATCTTGGTTGTGCGATGGATGGAAAGGAATAAAGATATGATGCTGCGCACAGTACAACATGTAGTCTAGAGAGTGTGATTTTCAAAGAGACGGGTGGGTGATTGATTTGAGTGAACGCTTGCTTGTTGAAGGTTGAATATTTGCAGACAGAAATGTCCAACCAGGAGTAAAAGTAGCTTATATATTAATTCATGAAGCGGTTATTTCTGTACTTTAATACATAGTAAATAAAACACAGATAATTTTTCTCAGCATAGGATGAGCATTATATAATAAATAAGGAAATGTCCTTACCATCCATATCCTTGTTAGCCATGTCCTACATGTTTATCGAACAGTCTTAATTAAGCATTGTTCGTGGTAGCCACTTCTACTTTCATTGCAATTACCCTTTAAAAAAATGTTTTGAAAATTGGGTTAAAAAATATAAAATAAATAACCTTGTGGGCGGGTCATAAGGTGGAAAGTGTTCAGGAGTCAGACAGAAGTGGGTGGAGTTTCCAAAGAAGGGAATGGTATGCAGTAGTGTATCTTCCACAAGGCAAACAAGGCACTCGCCTAGGGCGGCACTTTGACAGAGGGTTTTAAAACACACTTCTAGTGCTTCAAACAGTTTCGCTTCCTCCCCCAACGTTCAGCAAGCTTTAGCTCCTTCAACTTAATCTGGTGATGGGGGCATGTAATGGACATGGTGGGGGTAAGATATAGGGGTGATGGGGCATTTAATGTGTATGCAATGTGGGTGATGGGGCATGTAATGGGGTGATTGGGCATTTAATGTGTGTGCAATGTGGGTGATGGGACATGTTGTGGGTGTGCAACGTGGGTGGGGGGGGGTGCCCAAATTTAGTCTGCCTAGTGCAGCACAAAACCAAGATACACCACTGATGGTATGGTAGATATGATGCTGACGGGGTACATCTTAAAGGCTCATATCATCCAAATATAAAATCCTGCAAGGGTCTAAAGCTACTACAGTCATTCCTGTCCAGTAAATATGTAAATTCATATCTAGTTTACAAGCAATACTGTATAAAAGTAGATAATACAAAGATTATGGCATGATTTTATAATGTCTTACTCTAGCTTCCCCTGGTACGACCAGTCAATTTGATTGATAAAAGGCAACAGAGATTATAACTATCGCTGTTTGGTCAATAAATCATCATCCTTTATATGAGGCAAAAAAAAAAAATACAACCAATTAGATTGTAAGCTCTGTGTTCTTTTTGATTAGATAAGAGTGTAAAAGCCTCTACTGGAGAGTTTCCAAATGGAATCATAATGATATCCTTCTAATAACGAATCTTATCTTGAAGTGGGCCTAGGATTGCCGCAATTACTTACAAAGTGTGACATGATGTATGCTGCAGGCTAGGTAGCCATATATTAATGTGTTACTATACGCAGAGAAGAGAGACTAAGATCTGTGCAAAAAAAGAACATTGGGAGATATATCTGGGGCAAAAATCTAAAGGGGTCATGTACTTAACAAGTGCAATGGGTAAAAAAGTAGGTAAAACATGAGTAATGTGCAATTTGCGACTATTTGTAACTTTTTGCACTTTTTTTTCCTGATTTGCTCCTCTTCCATTTATTTGTATTTACCGTGCATTTTTCCGGTTGCGCTAATAAATTGCGATTTGATTTGCACGCGCTAAAGAGCTTTCAAATATTTTGTGAAAAGTAATTCTTATTTGCGTGTGAAAATTTCACCTGTTTTTAGCAAAGTGCTATCAAAGAGGTAGGAAAAATATTCGCAAAATTGCCTGTTTTTTTTCTCAGTTATGTCTGTTTTTATTTGCAATTTGCTCGTAATGTACTATCGGAGTGTTAAATGTTTAGTACATTGCAATAGGAGCAAAAGAGCAAAAAATAGTTCTGCACATAAAATATATTTGCGTTTTTTTAGTACATACCCCCCTAAATGTGGAACACTGAGAAGGAAAATTCCACTGGCTTCCATGGTGACTGCTCCACTTTTTCTAACATTGCTCCTAGTGTATAAAAAAAATGACACCAGCATAACTCTAACAAATAGAAGGAGTACAAAACAATGTAAAACCCCCCCCCCCCCCCAAAGTACCTGTCTAAAATGCAGTCCAAGCAGGTGCTATGGGATATGCCCCTTTGTAGACAGATTACCAATTATGGAGATGGAGCAAATGCAAAATACAAAAGAAAGCGGCAATTAGCCTAGAGGCGAAATGGAACCTCTGTAATTGAATTTTATCTGTTTCATTAAAAGTTTGTGCGTTCTTGTGATAATATGCAGTCTGAAACAGCCGAAAAAGGGAAACAAAACTGCTACAGAAATAAAATGAACCTCTTCATGTGGGTGGGACGAGATCCGGGGCTGTGAGGGGATGAAGATGGGGATCAAAGTGCTGAGTTTAGCCAGTGTAGAAGATATAATAAGAGATTTAGCCAGAATTAGAGGCCATGACGTTTGGTGCCATGTAAAAAAAATGATCTTAATGCAATTCAATAACCATAGCTGCCAAGACGGCCCACCTCTAAAGGGTCTGTCTAGCACCCAAAATGCATCTTCCAAATATTAATGCCTATTAATGTGCTATCAAATTACTTTAAAATGCATGTCTTACATTTTGCATTGCTTAAAAAAGAAAAAACTTACAGCTAGATGACATTTTTAAATTACATTAGTTTGCAAGAAAACAGAACTGCCCACACTAGCCGAGTAAAAGTCAATTTTATTTTTTTATTCTTTTTTTTTAGATGCAGGAACCAATGAGAATAATTGAATTCAAGTGGATATAATTCCTCTCTAGTGATTTCATCAGACAATGTGTTGCACTGTAGAGGGATCCTACTGGGTACAAGAGCACGTCTATCATAGTACACACAATGTATTCTATTTTAGCAGCACAGACTGCAAAGTGACTGCAGTGCCTGTAGTATACATGCAGAGTAATCACTGGGGGAGGGCTTGAGTCAAATATTAAAAATGTTATTTATGCAGAATGCCTGCATCAAACCCCACGGGGGGGAGCCTGTGCTCTATACAAGCAGTGATCTTCATCTTGCACCAAAGGGAGTTTGGGGACTAGACTGTCCCTGTAACATGGCTTAGAAAGCTGTCACTGATTGGGGCTGACTATGAGGGTAGAGTGAAGTCTGTGGTACAGGCAGTGCTGTATTTACCGCGAGGCATCCTAGGCGGATGCCTATGGCGGCAAATTTTGGGGGGCGGCAGCGCCCCCCAGCACTGGGAAAAAAAAAATGTAAAAAAAAAAAAATGTAAAAAAAAAAAAAATCCGGCCCTTTAAAAAAAAAAAAAAAAAACCCCACCGCGCTTGCAGGCAGAGACAGAGGTGAGAGGGGATCGGAAGATCCCCCCTCACCAACGCTCTGCCTGCCAGGCTGCACGGGGAGCCGAACAGGCAGCACGGAGAAACCTCCGTGCTGCCTGTTCAGCTCCCCGTGCAGTGTGCCGACACGGAAGTGCCGACAGTCACGTGACGGGCGCGCTGACGTCATACGCGCGCCCGGTCACGTGACCTGTCGGCACAATCGCCGGGAAGCCGAACAGGCAGCATGGAGGGACCATGCTGCCTGCCAGGGAAAGGTAAGTGCTGATGGGAGACTGTGTGTGTGTGTGTGTGTGTGTGTGTGTGTGACTGAGTGTGATGGGAGTCAGAGTGTGTGTGTGTGTGTGTGTTACTGAGTGTGATGGGAGTCAGAGTGTGTGTGATAGGAGACAGTGTGTGTGACTGAGTGTGATGGGAGTCAGAGTGTGTGTGATGGGAGACAGTGTGTGTGACTGAGTGTGATGGGAGTCAGAGTGTGTGTGATGGGAGACAGTGTGTGTGACTGAGTGTGATGGGAGTCAGTGTGTGTGACTGAGTGTGATGGGAGTCAAGAGTGTGTGTGATGGGAGACTGTGTGTGACTGAGTGTGATGGAAGTCAGAGTGTGTGTGATGGGAGACAGTGTGTGTGACTGAGTGTGATGGGAGTCAGAGTGTGTGTGATGGGAGACAGTGTGTGTGACTGAGTGTGATGGGAGTCAGAGTGTGTGTGATGGGAGACAGTGTGTGTGACTGAGTGTGATGGAAGTCAGAGTGTGTGTGATGGGAGACAGTGTGTGTGACTGAGTGTGATGGGAGTCAGAGTGTGTGTGATGGGAGACAGTGTGTGTGACTGAGTGTGATGGGAGTCAGAGTGTGTGTGATGGGAGACAGTGTGTGTGACTGAGTGTGATGGGAGTCAGAGTGTGTGTGATAGGAGACAGTGTGTGTGTGACTGAGTGTGATGGGAGTCAGAGTGTGCGTGATGGGAGTAGGAGTGTGTGACTGAGTGTGATGGGAGTAGGAGTGTGTGACTGAGTGTGATGGGAGTAGCAGTGTGTGTGTGATGGGAGTATGAGCTTGATGTGAGTCTGAATGTAGTGTGATGTGGGGTCATGAAATGGAGGTGATGGGGCATGTCTTAGGTGTGTAACTTGGGTGTGCAGCTTGGGTAGGGGGGTGCCCGGATTTTGTCTGCCTAGGGCAGCACAAAATCAAGATACACCACTGGGTACAGGGCTCCCAAATCTGAACAGTCCCATAATAATATTGGAAGGGTATGGAGTGCCTAATGGATTACTTTGCTCCGAGGCTCTGGGACACATATTAATTGTAATATGCATTTATTTTTCTACCTTACTTGTAAATGTCTACTCATGTATAGAGGATCTGTCCTGATTTCTATAGTATATTGTGTTTGACATGGGTTATCTATAAACACATCACCTATCAGAGATCATTCATATGTTTAACTTGCAGAGTCTCAACCCCACCCGAGCCCTGTCCCAACATATTAGAGCACAATTACTAAATACACAGACAGGGGAATCCCAAAAATAAATGTTCCATCTTTATTAAATATCCAAAATAAGAAAGACAGTATTCACCTAATAACGAAAACACACACATTTTTAACAGCAGTAGTGTCCACAGTTACTGAACAGTAACAAACAGAAGTGTCAAGAACGAACACTAAAGGCTCTAATCAAGAGCATTCAGCTGCATTGGAGAATTTTATCCAACTTGACTACTTTGGCCTGAAGTTTGAAATCCCCATCTCAATTCTCTCTTTATCGAGTAGGCTTTTTCATGAATGCAGCATAGTGACCTAATTACTTGGGTTGCATTCATTTAGTTGCTATTTTTAAAATTTTTTTATTTATTTGGTGAATGACTATATATATGCTTCTTATTTCAGATATTTAAAAAAGATGGAACAGTTTTGTTTTTTTTCCCCGTTTTGCGACTCCCCTCCATGTTTATTTTGACCTGGGTTTCCCAAAAGCACGGTCATCTCCCCCAATTAACCCCTCACTTTTAGAAAGCTGCGGCAGTATGAGGTCATTCTGAGCGTTCCACGTTACTCTACCTGCTCGCCAACCGACACCTTCTATAGGTAAAAAGGTGTGTAAAAGAGGGAGGAGCTTGGATATTTTGCAGATTGTAAAGACTCTTTGCCTCTTGATACTTATTTTAATGCTTTCCATTCTGATGGATTACCATCACTTTAATACCTGTCTCATATGTACAGTAGTGTATCTTCCACAAGGAAAACAAGGCACACGCCTAGGGCGGCACTTTGCCAGAGGGTGTTAAAGCACACTTCTGGTGCTTCAAACATTTTCTCTCCCTCCCCCACCGTTCAGCAAGCTTTAGCTCCTTCCAATTAATAGGAGTGATGGTGGCATGTAATGGGGCATTTAGTATGTATGCAATGTGGGTGATGGGGGCATGTAATAGGGTGATTGGGCATTTAGTGTGTGTGCAACATGGGTGATGGGGGCATGTAATAGATGTGGTGGGGATGTGTAATGAGGGTGATGGTGGCATGTAATGGGGGTGATGGGGGCATTTAGTGTGTATGCAATGTGGGTGATGGGGGCATGTAATAGATGTGGTGGGGATATGTAATGAGGGTGATGGTGGCATGTAATGGGGGTGATGGGGGCATTTAGTGTGTATGCAATGTGGGTGATGGGGCATGTAATGGGGTGATGGGGCATGTTTTGGGTGTGCAATGTGGGTGATGGGGCATGTAATGGGGTGATGGGGCATGTTTTGGGTGTGCAATGTGGGTGATGGGGCATGTAATGGGGTGATGGGGCATGTTTTGGGTGTGCAATGTGGGTGATGGGGCATGTCGTAGGTGTGCATCGTGGGTTGGGGTGCCCGAATTTACTATAGTACTATAGTAACTTGACTACCCTGGCTTTGAGTATAATGGATACAGCAGCTCTCCCAACAAAGGCTATAAACTAATATTGCTGCTCTGATAACATTGAGCATCTCTCTAGTCAAACATAATGCATATAAATCCCCGGATCTTAGTATGCAGACACCTCTCCATTTGTCCTCTAGCATGACCGCTCTGAGGATACAGCTGGAGAACTTCCAAGATACTCAGAGAGATTTGAATTGGCCAAACTTGTAATCTGCATGCCTAGCAGGGGCCCGTGAGAGATATAGCATCACACACACACACGAGAGATGCTCTGCAATTTCTCAACCTCTCATACACTTCCTCCCTCTGCAAATTCCACACAGCTGCTATTTTTCTGGGCTTAGTGTGAAGTGGCCTTTTGAATTCTTGCATGCAAAGTGTGAAGAGCACAGCTTTTACTAATAAAAAAAAAACGATGGGAAACATCTCCCGTTTTTGCTAATCTGCAGGTTTTGCATGCCTTCGTCCGTCTGTTTCTGAATAATTTATCCCATCATCCTTAGCCAGTCCCTGGTTAGCATCTGCAGTATCACTCTGCAAATATATCGAAGGCTCCAGCCCACATTTCTGAATCCTAATTTTGCAAAAACTTTACCTCGCAGTGTTTAATATAATCATTTTAAGGTTCTTTGAAAGGGGTGATTTAAGCAGACAATTGGGGCATAACTTTCCTTACTCTAAAAATATGATCAAAATGTTCTATATATCATGTTAGCAAAATGTCAAGAAAATACCTAGATTAGGAGAACAGAAGTGTAGAGTCGCCTGCTTATGACATCACCTGTGTCTCAATATGCAAATGAACTGGTTTTCAGATAGAAATGTGTAATTTGCATATCAGGCCAGAGGTGATGTCATAAGCAGGAGACAGACACATTTAAAACACTTTTTTTCTCCTAATTTTTGCATTTGCTGCAATTCTGCCAACGCACTGTATTGATCATTTTCTGTTGTCATCAGATTCTTTTTTTCCTTGCTTTCCATTCTGCCTAATTTAACCCACACCTGAATCCCTTGAAAACTGGCATGTAGCAATTGACGAGAAATGAAGTTTGTGCGTTTGTAGGCACGATTGTCAGCACTAAAGATTTTGGTTTTCTTAAGATATAAAATATATATGCAGTTTCATAGTTGCCAACATCGGCCATGTTTCCAGGGACACACATGTGTTCCACATGCTGCAGAAAGACCATGCAAAGTGCAGCCCGGCAGTATGTAGGATGGATATACGCACAGACACAATCCAATTCATTAATCATGGTAGGTCCTATGAGATCTCCACCCTAATTAATTAATTGGATTGTGTCTGTGCGTATATCCATCCTACATACTGCCAGGCTGCACTTTGCATGCTCTTTCTGCAGCATGTGGAACAAATATGTGTCCCGGGAAACATGGCCGATGTTGGCAACTATGCAGTTTGCATTTCAATTGTGTATTTGTGTTCTGCGTGAAGCCACAAGGTGATGTCATAAGTAATAGACAGATATCAAATCTGTTAGTAGAATGTATAGATCATATTGATGCTCCATATTGCTAACATTAATAACTGCATGCATCACATTCCAGGGGGTGGAGCCAAAAAGGGGCAGGGCTATGTGACTTGACATAACCTTTGCGAGATTGAACTCCAGCCTATCCTGTATAAGTACTGCATGTCTGACGCTCTCGTGTTGTGCATTTAATCTACGAATGTTTTGTACACAACGCAAAGAGCTAGAAAAACAGGACTGTCTTGTCAAGTCTGGGACAGTTGTCAAGTATGCAATGTCAGCTTGACACGCTAGTATATAAATGCACACTGGGGGGCTCATTGTGACTGTGTTATCCCTGGAGACCCCCATCTGATCTCATTCCATCCTTTACCTCTTCAGTAGTAATAGTATGGGTGGGGGGTATCTGACCTTGAAACCATTCAGTGACTTTATTGAATGGCAAGTATTAGCGCATCAATCCGTTCCATCCCTCTCCTGTGTTTGTTCAGACGCAGTCATACAAGAGGGCTACTCGTCCTTCACGCGAGAGGAAAGAGAGGGGGAGAGAGCGGCTCGTAGACAAATGGGATTAAACATAAATTGTTTAACAGTAGTAAATGGTCTGGAACTTCATCAAAGTACCGTCTATTCCCTCGTTACTCAAACGATTTGAAAATTAACCGCAAAGATGCCAGATTCCTGTGTTTAGCAAAGGATCCCCATCTACTTACACCTATAGAGGCAGTCAGGGCATGGAGCCCACCGAGGGGTCCTCAATGTCTGAGCTCAGATGACTATTAGCAAATGGATCCAAATAAAAGCAGTGGAAAGTGGAGTCCAGCTTATCCATGCCAAAAATCCAAACGTAATACGTCAAACAAATGGAAAATGAATGCCTTTGTTTTGCCTCACTAGGATTATGGAATCAGCCTCTGTGCATCTTCTAAGACCCTCGTAGTTCCATTAGAATGTTCCATGGAATGATAGAACATATATGGGCAGATAAGAACCATTCAGCACGAGACTCCACAGGCACATTTTTCTCCTGATTCAGCCATTTTCAGTCATTTTTTTTATTCTCTACGTTCACAGTAAAACCAATGTTTAGGTGATATAGTCCCTTTGAGAATAGTGGGGCCATTCATCAAGGGGTTATATGTTGGAGAATGGGGTGATGGTCAGTCAGGGTGGCAGGGTGTCATAGGGTACACAGACAGCAGACTGTGGGGGGTCCAACATTTTGGGGTCCTGCCCAGACAAAGCAGACATGCCACTTGTCTCTTGTCTCTCATGTTTTTGCTGTCTAGCCAGGATGATCGCCTCTTCTTCTTGGTCCTGGGAATAGTAATTCATTAAATGATTGCATTTCTTTTACAGACTTTACTGTGCATGTAATAAACCAGTGTAGAACACAGTACAGATAGAGGATATTATAATCAATGGTACACATTTACTGATCTCAGAAGGATGATGAGAGCTGTGATGTGAACCTGAGGTTTGTACCGGCTCTGTGGTCAGGGCAGTTACCAGTGGTGTATCTTGATTTTGTGCTGCCCTAGGCAGACAAAATCCGGGCACCCCCCTACCCAAGCTGCACACCCACGTTACACACCTAAGACACGCCCCATCATTCAGACTCACATCAAGCTCACACTCCCATCACACTCAGTCACACACTCCTACTCCCATCACACTCAGTCACACACTCCGACTCCCATCACACTCAGTCACACACACTGTCTCCCATCACACACACTCTGACTCTCATCACACTCAGTCACACACACTGTCTCCCATCACACACACTCTGACTCCCATCACACTCAGTCACACACACACACTGTCTCCCATCACACACACTCTGACTCTAATCACACTCAGTCACACACACTGTCTCCCATCACACACACTCTGACTCTCATCACACTCAGTCACACACACACTGTCTCCCATCACACACACTCTGACTCTCATCACACTCAGTCACACACACTGTCTCCCATCACACACACTCTGACTCCCATCACACTCAGTCACACACACTGTCTCCCATCACACACACTCTGACTCTCATCACACTCAGTCACACACACTGTCTCCCATCACACACACTCTGACTCTCATCACACTCAGTCACACACACACTGTCTCCCATCACACACACTCTGACTCTCATCACACTCAGTCACACACACACTGTCTCCCATCACACACACTCTGACTCTCATCACACTCAGTCACACACACACTGTCTCCCATCACACACACTCTGACTCCCATCACACTCAGTCTCACACACACACACACACACACACACACACACACTCTCTCTCCCATCAGCACTTACCTTTCCCTGGCAGGCAGGCAGCATGGTCCCTCCATGCTGCCTGTTCGGCTTCCCGGCGATTGTGCCGACAGGTCACGTGACCGGGCGCGCGTATGACGTCAGCGCGCCCGTCACGTGACTGTCGGCACTTCCGTGTCGGCACACTGCACGGGGAGCCGAACAAGCAGCACGGAGGTTTCTCTGTGCTGCCTGTTCGGCTCCCCGTGCAGCCTGGCAGGCAGAGCGATGGTGAGGGGGGATCTTCCGATCCCCTGTCACCTCCGTCTCTGCCTGCAAGCGCGGTCTTTTTTTTTTTTAAAGGGCCGCGTTTTTTTTTTTGTTTTGTTTTTTTCCAGTGCTGGGGGGCGCTGCCGCCCCCCAAAATTTGCCGCCCTAGGCATCCGCCTAGGATGCCTCGCGGTAAATACAGCACTGGCAGTTACCATCTGAGCTATCGCACCGGTCTTAGTAAGTTTTACACTCAATCAATGCATCATGAATGTGCTCCAGAGATTATGAAATTAAGTAGGGTCTCGACTCATGCACAAGCCGCGTAGACCACGCCACCTAATCATGCCGTTCTCATTCTCGGCCACCAGCTGGTCGAACACTTTCCCCAGCCATGAAAAAGACACATCTCCCTGGACTTGTTGAAGAGGGCTGAGGATCTCTCTTTAAAGCAATCCCTAGGTGTAGAGAAGGAGTTTCCAAAATCCTTCCTTCCTCTACGGCCGTGCTGACTGCAGAGCTATGCAAAGTGCTTTATCCCCCACTAGACAAACACCCACGTTGTAACTGGATTCATGTTGACGTTTGCAGGATTGACGAGCGGATCCTGCCAGGCAATGCGGTGGACTGCAGGCTGTTTTGTTCTACAATTCAAACTCCTTCCACCCCTGCATGAGTTTTGGCAGCGGACGCCATGCGCTAACATCACACTACAGTAAGTGAAATCGATCCGCGAGGAATACTGTGTGCTGCGGAGGTCCTGCTCGTGCCAGACCTGCAAATCGGGACATTAATTAAACCCGTGAAAAAGATCAGTCTTACAGGAGGTGCTCGAAGATAATGCGCATTCGCTGCACGTTTTACTTTAATATAGGTTAAAAAAAAAATAATGGTGGGTCAGTAAAATGACAATTCTAGAAAGCTTTTATATCATGATCATAACTGGAATCTACTTTCACCCAGAGCTTCCTAGGTTTGCTGGACCTCTAGGTGGCACCCTATTGTGGTGGGCCCCCACCACAATATATATGTATACAGCAATACAGCCACCCGCCCCGGGTGGGTGGCATTTTTTTTTTCAGGATGGTTGCACCCATTTTTTTTTTCAGATGTTACTGTTCCTTTTTGTGCCTCATACCACCTGGGAATAGACCCTTTTCGTCCTCGAAGAGAAAGTGGACACAGGGCCACTGTGCCCCTAACATCAGGGTGAGCACAGAGCAGTACTGGATTCAGGTTTCGTGCTGTTTGAGGCCTGACACATACCTACCCCAACACTTATTGGTCGCACCCCTCTCTCTCCAGTTTGCACCCCTTTATCGTATAAACTTTCCAGCGTACCACATTGCTCCCACATTCCTTTGCACCTGTGGCACAGTATGCAAATGAACTACTTTTCAATGGGGAATGTGTAATTTGCATACTGTGCCACAAGTGATGTCATAAGCTGGAGACTCCACAGACACCCACTTTGCTCCTAATCTAGCAATTTGCTTGCAGTTTTGCTAACACAATGTATAGATCATTTTCAATCATTTTTTTATGCTCTACATCAATAGTGAATACAATGTTTAGGTGATACAGGCCCTTTACAGTTCATATTAAGCCTATGTTGACACTATCAAGGCCAGTATTGTTTTAGTTTTGATGGAAACAAAAATGGCACCCCAGTATGAGAACAAAATGGCATGTGCAGAGGAGAAATATTTAACCAAAAGATTTTTTATTTTATTTTTTTAAAGAAACATATTTATTTCCATGTTAAAAAATGTATTCTTGAATAATAATCCTCAACAAGATTTTTACTAATGTTTAATAAACAGATTAAATTAAACCAGTTGATGGTGATAGTCCTTTATCCCAGTGTGTGTGTATATGAACATTATAATATTTATGTATTGTGAAACAGAGAACATTTGTTTGGTTTCTTCTTCTTGTAGCATTTTATTTAATCCAAAAACCCCATCTTGTTTCCCCCAAGGATTGGAAAGAGTTAAATTGAGCATACAGCAAAACATATTGATGGCAAGATTGTATTAAATTAGAATGTAATCAAGCAATGAATTACTTGTAACCATCTAAACTATTGATGCTAGAATTTCCTTAGCACATGTTGTGAGGTCAATGTAGCAATAAGATATACCCTCTCGTTTATGATCACGATTAAACTGGAAAATCTACTTGCAATTTTATAAAATATACACCGATCAGCCATAACATTATGACCACCTGCCTTATATTGTGTAGCTCCCCTTTTGACTCCAAAACAGCCCTGACCCGTTGAGGCATGGGCTCCACTAGACCCCTGAAGGTGTGCTGGGGTAACTGGCACCAAGACGTTAGCAGCAGACCCTTTAAGTCCTGTAAGTTGCGAGGTGGGGCCTCCATGGATCGGACTTGTTTGTCCAGCACATCCCACAGATGCTCGATTGGATTGAGATCTGGGGAATTTGGAGGCCAAGTCAACACCTTGAACTCGCTGTTGTGTTCCTCAAACCATTCCTGAACCATTTCTGCTTTGTGGCAGG
>CM069858.1:8703700-8988700 GCA_036172795.1 Pelodytes ibericus | reverse complement strand
TGTTATGGCTGATCGGTGTATATATATAATGTTATGGCTGATCGGTGTATATATATAATAATGTTATGGCTGATCAGTGTATATATATATATATAATGTTATGGCTGATCGGTGTATATATAATGTTATGGCTGATCGGTGTATATATATAATGTTATGGCTGATCGGTGTATATATATAATAATGTTATGGCTGATCAGTGTATATATATATATATAATGTTATGGCTGATCGGTGTATATATAATAATGTTATGGCTGATCGGTGTATATATATATAATAATGTTATGGCTGATCGGTGTATATATAATGTTATGGCTGATCGGTATATATATAATGTTATGGCTGATCGGTGTATATATATAATAATGTTATGGCTGATCGGTGTATATATATAATAATGTTATGGCTGATCGGTGTATATATATATATAATGTTATGGCTGATCGGTGTATATATATATATAATGTTATGGCTGATCGGTGTATATATATAATGTTATGGCTGATCGGTATATATATAATGTTATGGCTGATCGGTATATATATAATGTTATGGCTGATCGGTGTATATATATAATAATGTTATGGCTGATCGGTGTATATATATAATAATGTTATGGCTGATCGGTGTATATATATATATAATGTTATGGCTGATCGGTGTATATATATAATGTTATGGCTGATCGGTGTATATATAATGTTATGGCTTTTCGGTGTATATATATAATAATGTTATGGCTGATCGGTGTATATATATAATAATGTTATGGCTGATCGGTGTATATATATAATGTTATGGCTGATCGGTGTATATATAATGTTATGGCTGATCGGTGTATATATATAATGTTATGGCTGATCGGTGTATATATAATGTTATGGCTTTTCGGTGTATATATATAATAATGTTATGGCTGATCGGTGTATATATAATGTTATGGCTTTTCGGTGTATATATATAATAATGTTATGGCTGATCGGTGTATATATATAATAATGTTATGGCTGATCGGTGTATATATATATAATAATGTTATGGCTGATCGGTGTGTATATATATATATATATATAATAATGTTATGGCTGATCGGTATATATATAATGTTATGGCTGATCGGTATATATATAATGTTATGGCTGATCGGTGTATATATATAATAATGTTATGGCTGATCGATGTATATATATAATAATGTTATGGCTGATCGGTGTATATATAATGTTATGGCTTTTCGGTGTATATATATAATGTTATGGCTGATCGGTGTATATATATAATGTTATGGCTGATCAGTGTATATATATATATATATATATATATATATAATGTTATGGCTGATCGGTGTATATATAATGTTATGGCTTTTCGGTGTATATATATAATGTTATGGCTGATCGGTGTATATATAATGTTATGGCTTTTCGGTGTATATATATAATGTTATGGCTGATCGGTGTATATATAATGTTATGGCTTTTCGGTGTATATATATAATGTTATGGCTGATCGGTGTATATATATAATGTTATGGCTGATCAGTGTGTATATATATATATATATATATATATATATATATATATATATATATATATAATGTTATGGCTGATCGGTGTATATATATAATGTTATGGCTGATCAGTGTATATATATATATATATATAATAATGTTATGGCTGATCGGTGTATATATATAATAATGTTATGGCTGATCGGTGTATATATATATATAATGTTATGGCTGATCGGTGTATATATAATGTTATGGCTTTTCGGTGTATATGTTGCGTAGTTGTCAGTGAAAGAGTTCATATATCGCACCACTCTTTTGTAAGTGAAAGTGTTAAACTGAAAAGAGGTAATTCATGGAGAGATAACCTTCTGCAATCTAGATGGCGTCGATAACAGCTCCCAGTACGGTCAGTCAGGCTGTTGGTTAAGCCCTTTACTATCCAGTGACTTGGAATCACACACACAGAAGCAGATTAAATGTGGGGGAATCAGTAAAAATAAATGATTGGGCACGGTGGGGGATCTGCCTCTCATTCCCTCGCTTCCCTGGTCTTAGTTCCGTGAAACAATTTGTGGAAATCTAGGTTTTCATCACCTCTGATCAATCTATTCATCTGTAAAAAAAAAAAAAAAAAACAATGGACACCGGGAGCCGCCTTGTTTAATGGTGGCTGTGTGATTACGGGAGCTGTGTATATGAATGGCTCCAGGGCTCAGCGATGTCCTTCATGCACCAGCAATCATTGACTTGATCTAATAATTGGTGTTTTGCTCAGTGCTACCCATAGCCCACATGTCTCTATGTCTCCAAGACCATTTATACTCCTCAAACATTTGTCAGACCGCATTGATTTTCCCATTCATTTGAATTTTTTATATCAGAAATCCTGTTAAAAGCAAAGCTCTTGCAACGTCTGCGTCCCCTCGTTTTGTATTAAGCCCTTTTACATATATATTTACAGAACCAGTGGAGCAGGGGTTGATGGATATCACTGCTGATCTTGCTATTTGCACCAATTTTACAGATATATTTTCTTATATGTTCCCAGCCGGAGTCACCATAAGCCTCAGGACTATGAAAGACACCTTTTTAGGGGTTATCATAGTATATGAAAACTATATGTTCCACCCTTATTGGGTCCAGTCTATTTTGTGGAAGCCCCGCCCACTTTGCATCTATGCCCCACCCACAATAAACGTTAAGTAATTTTAAAAAATATGTATGTTTTTAGGGCATAGCGTAGACCTATTTAGTCCTCAAATCACGTCAATCATTATTTTTATGTACTTCTTATTACCTGTAATCACTCTGTCAAGGGACACCCAAGATGTATACTACTTCACACATACACACTATGTCACACACACATAATCACATTCGTTCACAGTCACAATCAAATTCATATACAGTCACACAAACATACACAGTCACACACACAATCATATTTATACACAGTCACAATTAAATTCATACACGGTCATGCACATACATCCACAGTCACACACACATGCACGATCACACCTACATACATACACAGTTACACACACATATATAGATGGTCACTCACACATACATACACAATTACACACACATACATACCAGGTCATTCACACATACATACACAGTCACACAAATACATACAGTCACACACACATGTATAGACAATCACACACACACACATACACAGTAACACACACACACACATACAGTCCCACACACATACATACACGATAATTCACACATACATACACAGTCACACACACACATACAGTCACACACACATATATAGACAGTCTCACACACATACATACATAGTAACACTGCACACACACACACACACACACACACACAGTCACACACACATACATACATAGTAACACTGCACACACACACACACAGTCGCACACACATACATACATAGTAACACTGCACACACACACACACAGTCACACACACATACATACATAGTAACACTGCACACACACACACACAGTCGCACACACATACATACATAGTAACACTGCACACACACACACACACACACACTCAGTCTCACACACATACATACATAGTAACACTGCACACACACACACACACACACACACACTCAGTCACACACACATACATACATAGTAACACTGCACACACACACACACAGTCGCACACACATATATTGACGGTCTCACACACACGCACAGTCACACACATATAGAAGGGTGTACTCATTATAGAGATATGCAGGTAATTGAGATGGGAAATTAAATCTTTTGGCCAAATTGCAGAGCTGTAAACAGTCTCCAATCCAGCTGAATTCTGTGGTAGGGAGGGGTGTCTTGCTTTCCAGTGGGGTTTGTCCCTCCATCCATGGCACAGACCGCAGCGACCTACACTGCTGTTATACATCAAGACGGGCAATAACTAAAGCACACAATTCTCTCTGATTATCATTGGAGATCAGAGAGCGTGGCACTCCATAATGTATAATGTATAACATTCATAGCAGCACTAAGTACAGAATAATACCCGACTCCGAGGGACCTTCTTCTCTTACAGATCCCTAAGGTGGCCACGCCATCTGCCAAGGAATGGAATGATTCCCATCACTCAGATGATCCTGAGGTGACTAATTGTCAATGTGTCTGGGAGAATAAGCAGATTCTCAGGATCTTAGGGTAATCGGTCAGTACTTTAATAAGACTGTTTGGGGTCCTTGTGCATAGCTATTTCCTCCCCCCCCCCCCCCCCCCAATATAGTTATCGTGGCCATCTTGTTTGTGATGCTCAGCCATAGTCCAGTATGGATAAGCATCATGCATCGTGAGGATGGGGCATCTTTATTAGTGTACGATATAGCTTTGGATTTGTTTTAAATGTTACCCAATAATGTAATATTACTGAAAGAAATGTGTTACAGAAAAACTTAAAATGTCCAGTGTCAGAACTGATGGTGATTGTTTCAGCCAAGGTAATATATATATAGCAAAATGATATATATGACTTAGCAATCAAGGAATTTTGCTACCTATGGTGATCCATGGGCATTATTAATGATGAAAGAGGGTAATTGACAAGAGCGTTTTAAACGTACGGCCAAAGTAGTCAAGCTGGGAAAAATTGGAGATTTTCTCCAACTTGGTTACTTTGTGCTTTACGGTTGCAATTGCCTTGTGAATTCCCTGCAATCCCATCTTTCAGGTTAAGAGGTAAGAACATTGCTGCCAATGGAATCCTGTATTGATAAATTAGATTAAATAGTATTTTCAAATCATTAGCAGACAGGGATCTATTATACAGTGAAGTTCATTCTAAGGTCCCCTCTCCATCTACTCCATCCGCGGGGCCCCCCACGTCTGCTGTGTTACACTGTTTAATCTCACGAGGCTTGTGGGTTAAACTGTATTCGCATCTCTTGTCCTTTTCTTGTGACCCCCAAGAATAACTGTCTATACAGGGAGCTGAATCTATTTGAGATCCTGGTCGGCCTGTCCCTTACTCCCTGATATCACTATGTATTTGCAAACACCCTTCAACAACCCCCCACCTCCGACAACTAAAAATATCAAACACCTTCCTGTACTGAGATGGGGGCTCTGGCATATGTCACTCAACAAGGGCAATATCCAGGA
The DNA here is from genome assembly GCA_036172795.1 of Pelodytes ibericus. Taxonomy (NCBI): domain Eukaryota; kingdom Metazoa; phylum Chordata; class Amphibia; order Anura; family Pelodytidae; genus Pelodytes; species Pelodytes ibericus. Next base: position 8,983,558 of record CM069858.1, on the reverse strand, counting down.
GAAAGGAGCGTAGGACGAGGGCAGGGACTATTAATATAATAAGACATTATCTACTGTGTAGTTTGGAAGCAGTCAGCCAGCGGCTTCAGACAGAGGAGACAAATAATGCGCCTCTCTGCGTTTGGAAAACGAATTCTTCTGTGACACCAATCGATGGCACATCCTATATATACACATACGCACTGAACGCTACATTTCCCGTGAGAAAGCAGATCCGCAATTTTGCTTACAGTTCGTGGGGGAATAAAACGCATTAAAACTGTGGGAGATTTGCAGATTACGATAATCGCCCACTGGCTTTCTAGTCGTAGTAAATGTTTATTCAGAGTAATAGCATTATCTCAGGAAACATTGAGATACCTAGCCAGTGATGCTATGATACCTCCGAGGAAGCCTTGGAAAGCTAGCAGTCCTTTATAGCCTCTGGTGAATCCCATGCCTATCATTCCCTTCCTACGCGAGGCTCCTGGTCCAGGTGGAAACAGCCTGTTGGGCATGTGATGTCCTGGCCCCTGGGGCTATCATTATCCACTGCAGTTCCCAGAGTCTATTACTAGAGGGGGCTCTCTGCCTCCCGAGGAATGCCTCCGAGGAAAAGCAGCAGTCCTCTGTAGCCTGTGGTCAGGCTGCAGGTTGCCCAGGCCAGGTTGTAACCAGCCTGTCGGGGATTTAAAATTCCAGTCCCCTGGGGCTATCATTATCCACTACAGTTTTCAAGCTCTATCACTAGAGGGGGCTCACAGCTAATATTCTTCTCGTTCTCCGTGGAATTCTAGAGATGTTGGCTTTCTCCTTTGGGAGTTTTGGAGAGGTTTATGGAAAAGGCAGCAGTATAATGAAGGGCAGGTTGATACAGCATTGTACTGCCAGTCTCTTGAACACAAACTCAAAGTTTAGGCCATTTACTAACATTGTTTTCAGTTTAAAGAGACGTATTGCAGACAGGTTCAGGAATATACATGGGATCTAGATGTCCTGCCTGTGGACAGTCATTGAACAGAGAGTTCTGGCAGGCTCCTACCTAAGCCTCATCTCCTATAAATCAATGTATTTGTTGCAAGATCAGACCAGGCACTGTGCCCAGAGTCAGAGACAAACTCCAATAATGGACGAAACCTTCCTTTTATTATAGATATCTTAATTATAAAGCAGAATTGACCTTTTCTTTGTATTGGCAAGTACCCAATCTCATGCAGTCAGATATCATCGTCGGCAGTGAACTGCGGGCAACTGACAAGTGAACTGTAAAAAAATATCAGGTATTAATATCCGAGCTGGGAAGGTAGGTGTGCAGATCACATTGTGATAGAGGCAAGATATAGGAGAGTAATGAGACGGTGGGCATGTTATAGGGGCACTAATTACACTGTGGAAATTGATTTTGTTGAATAATGATATTGTGGCAAGTGATTTGGGGTAATAATGGCACTGTGGAAAGTTATAGGGGGACTACTAACACAGTGGCCAATGATTGTTGGGGAATACTGGAACTATAGTAATTTTTGGGGGGGAATAATAACACTATGGAAAGTGGTTTGGAGTAATGATGCTTGTATTTCAGCTTTTTTGGGATATGGAAAATACCTGGATGCAAAGACTAATAAATTGTGTAGTAAGTTCTACCACTTCTGCTGTGAGACTGTTCCATGTATCAACTATCCTCTTAGTAAAATAATACTTCCTGATATTAATTTTAAACCTTTAGCCCTCTACTTTATGACTATGTCCTTTTGTTGTGATACTTTTTCGTCTTTTAAATATACTCTCTTCCTTTACTGTGTTGATTCCCTTTATGTGTATAAATGTTTCTATCATATCCCCCCTGTTACGTCTTTCCTCCAAGCTATACATGTTAAGATGCTTTAACCTTTCCTGGTAAGTTTTATCCTTCAACGCATAAACCAGTTTAGTAGCCCTTCTCTGAACTCTCTCCAAAGTATCAATATCCTTCTGGAGATACGGTCTCCAGTACTGCGTACAATACTCCAAGTGAGGTCTCACCAGTGCTCTGTACAATACTCCAAGTGAGGTCTCACCAGCGCTCTGTACAATACTCCAAGTGAGGTCTCACCAGCGCTCTGTACAATACTCCAAGTGAGGTCTCACCAGTGCTCTGTACAATGGCATGAGCACGTCCCTCTTTCTACTGCTAATACCTCTCCCTATACAACCAAGCATTCTGCTAATACCTCTCCCTATACAACCAAGCATTCTGCTAATACCTCTCCTTATACAACCAAGCATTCTGCTAATACCTCTCCCCATACAACCGAGCATTCTGCTAATAGCTCTCCCTATACAGCCAAGCATTCTGCTAATACTCTCCTTATACAGCCAAACATTCTGCTAATACCTCTCCCTATACAACCCAGCATTCTGCTAATACCTCTCCCTATACAGCCAAGCATTCTGCTAATACCTCTCCCTATACAGCCAAGCATTCTGCTAATACCTCTCCCTATACAATCCAGCATTCTGCTAATACCTCTCCCTACATAACCGAACCTGCAAGTCTTTATCTGCAAATACTCCTCAAAAGCACTGCCATCCCCTGTGCAGTGACAGAACACGAGCTATGAATGCTTGATATCATTTGGCACCGAGACTCTATCTCATCCAAATACCCTGCGATCGGCAGTACCAGGAATTGAGAACAGCAGAGAGATAATATAAATGCCTTTTGCCGCTCTGCACATCACAATGTCCCTTCCTTAAAGGACACATTGCACGCTGGAAGGTGAATGTAGAGACAATAATAAAATGAGATGGGCTGTACAGGGGGCAGGGGGATGATTTGCCTCTTCCCAGGAGCTGATTGGTTTCGAGATCTATCTTGTAAAAGCTGCACAGAACCTCACTTCTGCCAGCCCCACTGGGACTGAACTTGTCCATATAAGAAGCAGTGCGGACTGAGTCCCATATTTAGCTCCATGGGAGATCTGTAACTCACTCTGAGGATGACAAACTTCTTATTCTTGGCCCAATTTGAAAGGGACTCTATCGCTTAGATATATACATAAAAAAAAAAGATCTATATATTGTGAGCAAATGTATAGATTGAGAGATTATACTTAGCTCGATGGACCCAATGGCGCTTAGAGATATGCGCTAACTAGATACCTATGACTAAGCGCTGTTAGCAACTGGTGTGAGTTTCTGTTGGGTCCTGTGATTGGCCCAGCCTGGTTTCCCGTTACAGATCATTTTGGATTATGATAGAAATTTGCACACTTAGGTGTGAGTGCAAATTTGCCCACTAATCTTTCTCATCAGATCAATGCTACGGACCTTAAACTCTAGGGTCGAAGGGTTGAACCAAGCATCTAGCCAGAAATGGCATTGTCGTGGCAGCAAGCAAGGTGTTAAAATCTTAATGCGTCTACTTGTGGTTCTCCGAGGAATGTTTCTGTCTACCTTCCTCTGCTGATCTGAAGTCACATCTCCCTTCCACACAAACCTCACATTTTAAGCATCTAAAGTGAAAAGAACCAACAATCTCCTGGGCTTGTCTCCTCACAAGGTCTGTGACAAAGAATTCAGAAGCTGTGCAAAATCCCAGAGAAGCCTGCTCATAAATCATTCATGCCGGGGGGGGGGGGGGCATTGGAGGGGGGGGGCATTGGAGGGGGGGGGGGGTAACTTAGCTTGTGAAAACGAGAATAGCTCGCAGAGAGAGAGAGAGTGCAAGAGGCTGGAAATGTCCCCCGAGAAAAGAGATTTAACTTATCCTGTTGTACATACAATTTTAAAGGCGCACTAAACCTTTATTCACGTGTGCCTCAAATGAAGAAACACCAGTGAGAAATGAGTTGTCCCTAGTATGAGCTTTTGTTAGTTTATAATCTGCCCAGAAGCTGCCATGCTTCCCTGGGAAACACATCCCGGTCAGGGAGGACAGCAGCCAAGAAGACATGTCTGAGGAAGAGGATTGGCATCTGGCAGGAGGTCGTGGATTATTTCAGTGAAGTTGGTGGGAACAACTGGTCTGTAGAGGTGGTGAAGAAAAGGTAAGCACATTTAAAATATTTATACACCATAGTCCACATGTTACATTGCACTACACACATAGCTTACACACCTGTAGTTCATGTAACACATGTAATAGATGTGTCAAGCAGTGGTGTATCTTGGTTTTGTGCTGCCCTAGACAGACAAATTGTGGGCACCCCCCCTACCCACGATGCACACCCACGACATGACCCATAACCCACGTTGCACACCAAGGACATGCCCCATCACCACATTTACATGCCTCTATCACCCCATTACATACACATTGCCAATATTATTTGCCCATAATATTCCCCAGCTAATTTGCCCAATAATATGCAAGTATTATTTGCCATTAATAAGTCACAGCCAATTTCCCCAATAATATGCCAGTATTTGCCATTCATTCAGCCCTTGCCAATTTGCCCAATATTATGCCAGTATAATTTGCCATTAATATTCCCCAGCCAATTTGCCCAATAATATGCCAGTGTTATTCTGCCATTTACCAGTAATATGCCCCAGCCAATTTGCCCAATATTAAGCCAGTATTATTTGCCATTTAATATGCCCCTGCCAATTTGCCCAATAATATGATAGTGTTATTTGCCATTAATAAGCCCCAGCCAATTTGCCCAATAATATGCCAGTGTTATTTGCCATTTAATATGCCCCTGACAATTTGCCCAACAATATGCCAGTGTTATTTGCCATTTAATATGCCCCTGACAATTTGCCCAACAATATGCCAGTGTTATTTGCCATTTAATATGCCCCTGACAATTTGCCCAACAATATGCCAGTGTTATTTGCCATTTAATATGCCCCTGACAATTTGCCCAACAATATGCCTGTGTCAGTTGCCATTTAATATGCCCCTGACAATTTGCCCAATAATATTCCAGTGTTATTTGCCATTTAATATGCCCCTACCAATTTGCCCAATAATATGATAGTGTTATTTGCCATTTAATAAGCCCCAGCCAATTTGCCCAATAATATGCCAGTGTTATTTGCCATTTAATATGCCCCTGCCAATTTGCCCAATAATATGCCAGTGTTATTTGCCATTTAATATTCCCCAGCCAATTTGCCCAATAATATGCCAGTGTTATTTGCCATTTAATATTCCCCTGCTAATTTGCCCAATAATATGCCAGTGTTACTTGTCATTAATAAGCCCCTGCCAATTTCCTTAAATCCCCCCCATTTTTCCAGCACTTACCTTTCCCTGGTGGCTAGTGGCAGGCAGCATGCTCTCCTCCATGCTTCCTGTTTGGCTCCCAGGCGTTTGTGCAGACAGGTCACGTGACCCAGCGCGCATATGACACTTTTTTTACATTTTTTTTTCAGTGCTGGGGGGCGCTGTCGCCCCCCAAAATTTGCCGCCCTAGGCATAGCTGCAAGGTGTATGTAGAGAATGTTAGCTGGAGAAAGGATGGGCATGCAGCACATTGTATCAATTAACATGTACAAACAAATGCTGCAAGTAGCCAAGGGAAATAGATGTTGTAGTATATATGAAAGTCAGTGTAATAGTAGATGTGTAAATTTGTAGATATCAATATGTACATGTCTGGATAGATAGATATATATGTGTAAAGTATAATGTATATGTGTAAAGGATAATGTATATGTGTAAAGGATAATGTATATGTGTAAAGGATAATGTATATGTGAACAGATGATCAGTGATAGTAAACCAATTGCAATGTTCTACTCATATCTTTCAGATACTCCGATATCAAGAAGTGGATGAAGAGGAAGGCTAACTAGACGCCCCCTGGTGGCAGCTCTCCAGAGCCGGCTGACCTGATGGATAAAGAGGAAGGCTAACTAGACGCCCCCTGGCGGCAGCTCTCCAGAGCCGGCTGACCTGATGGATAAAGAGGAAGGCTAACTAGACGCCCCCTGGCGGCAGCTCTCCAGAGCCGGCTGACCTGATGGATGAAGAGGAAGGCTAACTAGACGCCCCCTGGCGGCAGCTCTCCAGAGCCGGCTGACCTGATGGATGAAGAGGAAGGCTAACTAGACGCCCCCTGGCGGCAGCTCTCCAGAGCCGGCTGACCTGATGGATGAAGAGGAAGGCTAACTAGACGCCCCCTGGCGGCAGCTCTCCAGAGCCGGCTGACCTGATGGATGAAGAGGAAGGCTAACTAGACGCCCCCTGGCGGCAGATCTCCAGAGCCGGCTGACCTGATGGATGAAGAGGAAGGCTAACTAGACGCCCCCTGGTGGCAGATCTCCAGAGCCGGCTGACCTGATGGATGAAAAGGAAGGCTAACTAGACGCCCCCTGGCGGCAGCTCTCCAGAGCCGGCTGACCTGATGGATGAAGAGGAAGGCTAGCTAGACGCCCCCTGGTGGCAGATCTCCAGAGCCGGCTGACCTGATGGATGAAGAGGAAGGCTAGCTTGACGCCCCCTGGTGGCAGATCTCCAGAGCCGGCTGACCTGATGGATGAAAAGGAAGGCTAACAAGACGCCCCCTGGTGGCAGATCTCCAGAGCCGGCTGACCCGATGGATGAAGAGGAGGAGCTATAGCAGGCCCAGGTCAACTGAAGCCATCATGGAGGTTGAGGGTGAACAGGACTCAGAAATAGCTGGTCGAATGTTATGAACATCTATTTATGTTTACTGTCTGTGATTTCATATGTATTAACACTGCTCTTTCACTTTACTCCTAGTATCTTCTGCTGTATCCCCTCCACCCCCAGATGATGATGGGGCCCCATGGCCCGTACAGGCCACACAATATCTAGCAGCTCCTCCTCGGACTTCTATGTTTTTCATGCCGAAAATGTCCAAATCTGAATGCCTTCGATGCTTTGGTTTTTTCCGAAGAGCCGTTTCGGACTCAAATTTCATGAAGCGACCCCAATCTATTTTGGGACAAATCGGTGTATATTGAGTTAACCCTTTCAGTCCAAAGTAGCGGAGTTGAAAAATTTCCCCCATTCAGCTACATTTCAAACTCTACTGTTTTGGCCTTGGGTTTACACTTCCCTTGTCAATTCCATTTCATGAAAAAGGAATAAAAAGTGAACTGTTTTTGAAAAGAAAGTGTTTCTTTTTTTTAAAAAAAAGATTTAACTATGCCTTATCCATGGCCAACTAAGCTATTCTAGCCAGAGGAACTCACCAGGTTTGTCCCACCACAATGTATAGTGAAGTCAGTGCCACAAAATGTTCATCTCAACTCACCTTTTAGTGAATAGACATCAACGTATGCATACACTCTCATAGCACACACGATCTTTCCAATACATACTAATAAAGAAGCTTTACAAAATTATTGCTTCGATTTTTATTGCTCACACATGATACATTTTGGTTTGAATAATAATCTTACAAGGCTTACCGGATTTGTGTGTTCATCTTCCAGGAAAGGATCCAGATTGTGAAAACACAATAACCGTGGGTCTAGTGGTCATGCAAGCCATGTGCTAACATGATTACATTTTTTATAGAAATGAAAACCAGAGTTTATTGAATTCACTCCTAGTTGGTGTTTTTAACCCTTTGTACTGACTGACGTTAAGTGATCTTACCCAATCTTTAAACTGTCGCAGCTAGAAGTGTGCCATGTTTTAACAGTTAAATTTAGTATTTGTGTTCATCTTCCAGGAAAGGGTCCAGGTTGTGAAAACACAATAACCGTGTGTCTAGTGGTCATGCAAGCCATGTGCTCACTGCTTTTCATTTCTATAAAAATGTAATCATGAGTTTATTGAATTCACTCCTAGTTGGTGTTGTTAACCCTTCGTACTGACTGACGTTAAGTGATCCTACCCAGTCTCTCAACTGACGCAGGTAGAAGTGTGCCATGTTTTAACAGTTACATTTATGCACGGCTGTCTGTTTGCCCTCTGCAATAAAAAAGCTACAATGATCTTCCTGCATCTGGCCTGTTATACTATATATTATAAGTGTCTTTTAATTAAACAACTGAACTGTAACATTTAGGCATTAATAGCCGAGTTGGAAAGACAGGCTAGTTGAAGATATTTTCCAGCTATTAATGCCTGAGTTTTGGGATTCCCTTGTTGAATGTTGAATAACCTCAATGTGTTTATTATATACTTATTATTAAGTAAATAATACTAAGCTCTTCAGGATAAAACAAAGATGTGAAAAAGGTTATACATTACACAGATTTCGTCCAAAGAGCTTACATTCTGTTAACCTTTTCCTTAACAGGGAAAACTTCATTCATATATCAGACTCGAGGTGGCAAAAAACAATTTAATGGCCCATGGTGCAATATCACCCGTTATCTTCAAATATAAACCAAGATAGAAAGATAACTATATGGATTATATGGAAGGGTAGAAATTACTATGCTCCAGGGCATTTCAAAGTGAGAACTGGTCAAGTCTCAGCCAATTTACCCATGTACTTGCCCCTTTGCCCCCTTGCCAGCCCTCCCCACCAACAGCAGTTTGTGAAATTACTCACAGGTCATTCACTTTCTCAATTGCTACTGTTTTCTTACTACAAACCTAAAAATATCTTGCCTTAGCGCCTCCTACTGACTGATTCCATGTGTACAGCTGTATGTTCGGCCATTTTCTTGGAGGGACACATACATACTTTGACATGCTGCCATCCAGATTGTACAACTCATGTGTGTTCATAGCAAAAACAATTAATTAATCAAGGTAATTTATATGGGATTGTTTCCTTGGTTAATTAATTGGTTCCCCCTGGACAGACTTAGATGGGAGCAAGTTAAATATATCCAGCAAAATACCGGCTGACCTGGGAAGACGATAGAACTGGAGAAAAGAACCTGCAGACCCGTTAAATATACGCACATATTACAACTTATAGTTATCATTACGGATACTTTCTACAAAAGACCAGAAAGCGCCTTATTAATATGATACATTTGCATGGATACATACATTTTTATAATACTGTAACTTTAATATTTATACTACCTACGAACCCGGAAGAAACTTTGAACTTTAAAAGTCGGCAGGATGGATGAGAGTTTCTAACACCATAGTTGCCAACATCAGCCATATTTCCTGGGACATCAACGTTTTTCACATGCTGCAGAAAGAGCATGCAAAGTGCAATCCAGCAGTATGTAGGATAGATATACGCACAGACACAATGCAATTAATTAATCATGGTAGGTCCTATGAGATCTCCAGCCTGGTTAATTCATTAGATTGTGTGTGTGTGCGTGCATACTGCCGGGCTGCCCTTTGCATGCTCTTTCTGCAGCATGTAAAACAAATATATGTCTCGGGGGAAACATGATCCATCTTCACAACTTTGCAGCTTTAGTCTGTGACTTTAAATCATGAAGATCAACAGATAAGGTCGCTCACAATCTGGACCGGAAGATGTTGATTCCACTCTCTGTTTTGAAACAATGAGGAAGACGGAGGTAATGCCCCGTTAGCAATGCATTTACTTCTATTCACTTAAAAAGAGAAGTTAATATATTGTTAGCTGTGCATTAGCCAACTTTTCTCTGCACTGAATAAGGGAACCAAGGTTTGGATCTCCTGCAGCCACAAAGAAGCCGGACTCCAAATGCACCGACCATTTCATTTTTCCTTTTTATTTTGGCAGAAAACGTTTGTTTTCCGAAATGTTGACCCTCATGGTAGAGGTGGGCTGGCAAAACAAGTGGTGAGGGGTCATTTTCCTTGGATGCCTCTAGGGCAACTTACAGTCAGATCATTAGGTGGGATCTGTAACCTCACAGAATCCTTTCCAGTCTCTTGTTATGATATCTATGTGTGTTTTGGTCAGGACTGTTCAGTATTTGTTGAAATATATATAACTGGCCCATTTGGCAAGGCTTGCCTCCCAGGCTTCAAGTTGCCAGCCTACCCCTGTTCATTGGTGATGGCAGTGGTGTGGAACAATGTCACTTTGTCATACTTACCTATTGTACAAAGGGTATCGATTCCAAGTTTAAACAGAACAGCCAATTCATGTGTATAAAGGAACAACTTACGAACGGTCTAAAAGGTTTCACCCAGCAGAAACAAACTAACAACTCATGCTTATTTTTTTAGGTTATTTGCAATCTCATTATTTACTAAACGTGTTCATTGAGTTAGCGCTGTTTTACTTTGTAGCTGATAGACAAGTCAGTAGTTAGTGATATTTTAGATGTAGCAGTCATTAAGCCGCTAATCAAGTACCACTGAATGGCATGGACAGGTCTCTTTACTAGAGTTGAGCGGACACCTGGATGTTAGGGTTCGAGAAGTTCGAGCGAACTTTGGAAAAAGTCCGGGTCCGTGCTCGAACTTGACCCCGAACTTGAACCCGAACCCCATTGAAGTCAATGGGGACACGGACTTTTGGCCACTAAAATGCCTCTAAAATAGTCATGGAAAGGGATAGAGGGCTGCAAAAGGAATTAAAATCTGGGTAAGAGTAGGACAAGTGCCCTGCAAACAAATATGGATAGGGAAATAACTTAAAAAAAAATAAAAATACATACAAATTAAAAATACTGTACTATTTGGCACCCAAAACAATTAGAATTAGGTTCTATTTGACTCTCGGATGTAATACATGTAATGCTATTGCTATTCTATAAACCAAAATAGAGTCCCCATTCATAAGAATAGGTCAATTGACCTATTCTTATGAATGGGGACTCTATTTCGGTTTATAGAATAGCCAATAGCATTACATGTATTCTATAAACCGAAAGTCTATAAACCGAAAGACATTCGGTTTATAGACTTTTGTTTTATAGAATACATTTAATGCTATTGCTATTCTATAAAAAGAAAGTCTATAAACAGAATGTCGTTCGGTTTATAGACTATCGGCTTATAGAATATATGTAATACTATTGGCTTTTTATAAAGAAATTCATATGAATGGGGACTCTAGTTTGATTTATAGAAAGCCAATAGTATTACATGTATTCTATAAGCCGAAAGTCTATAACCCGAAGGTCGTTTGGTTTAAAGACTTTCGGTTTATAGTCGAACCTCGAACTCCAACACGGACATACAGTGAAATGTCCAGGTTCGGGTTCGTGGCACGGACACCGTAATGTCCGGTACGAACCCGAATAGTGCGTTCCGGGTTCGCTCAACACTACTCTTTACTTAACATCGAAAGTTACAGATCAAACAGGAAGATTGAAGAACACCAAGAGCGGCATGTACTAAAAAAACACAAAAAAATTTTATGTAAAAAAAAGTTTGCGCTTTGCTCCTATTGCAATGTACTAAACATTTAACACACAAATGGTACGTAAAAAAAACTGGCATAAATGCGAATAAAAACAGGCAATTTTGCGTATATTTTTTCTACCTCTTTTGATAGCGCTCGCTAAAATCTGTAATTTTGCAAATCTAATCACCGGAAAAATGCATGCTAAAATCCGGGGGGGGGGAGCGCAAATTGTTACAAATAACAAATAATCACAAATTGCTCCTTACTCATGTTTTACCCACTTTTTTTCCCCACTGCACTGGTTTAGTACACGACACCCCCCCCCCCCCCCCCCCAAGTCACTAGTAATTATTTCAATGCAATCTGTGACCTCTTCAGGGGCAATGTGTAAAGGTCAGTTCTAGTCCAATGTTCTAAAAGTGATGTCCTTAGCAGGAACACTGCTCCATTCTTAGAACCTTGCTCCACACGTGACCTTTTCACATAACCCAAGTTGTTTGGAATTTGATGAACTAAGTAGCTGTTGAATTAGGTAGCTAGGCAGACGATGACTTATAACTTTTGCACATCGATCACCCCTAGGAGAGAAAAAAAAAAGCCAACCCAGCGTCTCTATCAGACAGCATATCTCCTACATTCCTTGGGTATAATATTATTCACTGTATGAGGATGAATTATGTAAAATATTCTCGTCCTCCAGGCTTGACATGAATGATTTTTACTGCTCCCTCCAAACGCCTCTCCTGGAGTCATTTATCTCCTGTTCGATTATGAATCGTGATCAGGGGAAATAACACGACTTTATTGTTCTGTATCTGCCTACACTGCGCTTACATATATCTGAAATGGCCGTAGATTTTGGTCAAGGTGAGTTGAAGGACACTAGTCACGTCTAGTGGTGATACTATTTGCAGAAGCGATGTATCACTGAGATCAATAGACTGGTTTTGTGTGTCCATTTTGCCTTATCTATTTGGTTTCTACATGCTCTTATATTTTTCAACCCCTTTTTTTTACCACATAGTAAAATTTGCAAGTGAGTCAAGATGAACCAGTTCAACTACACACTGTGCATGGCTAAATCCAATGAGTTTCTCCTGCTAGAAGAGCAGGGCCATGGATAACACTAACTCTTGTTCTTCCAGCTAGGGGAATTCTCCAGGATTGTCCCGGCACATGTTTAGTTAATGTCCAACCCCCCACCTGACTTACTTTGTAATGGATAGACCCCATTGTGATTTTTCAGGAGCCCAACAGACGGGTTGGGAGAGCATCCCATTATTATTATTTAGCTCAATCTTTCAGGGATCTGTCACAGACACAGTTATGGAGAGTATAAAGATAAAAGCCACCCCTACATTGTGTGGAAGGTAAGACCAGTAGAGCAGACCTATAATCCTCACAGCATCCAGTTCAACATCGCCACTAGAGATTCTGGGTACCGATTTGCAAGCAAGGTCGCCAATCATTACCATGAAGCGTCTGTGTATCCATGGTAGACTTGGACGGCTTTGCATATGTAGCTATAAACTTTTGCCAGGCGGCTTTTGCCTCATAGAAACTCTGAACAGATCTCCGAACAGATCTCCGGGCTCCATTTTCCATCAAAGAACCAGGTGAAACTGGGCAGAACATTCCAAATGTAATCTGGCACTTATTGTGACAGTGGATGGGTTTTTGGTGAAATATAAAGAGGTTGTGGTAGAGATGTTTAGAGTTCTTCTGCTCTCTTCTAGATTTATAATAGCAGTGATTCAGGGTTCTGTGGTGTGCACCTGGCCTGTGGTCTGTGGGTCTCTTGAATTATATAGCAAGTCGTCCTCCACTGTCTCTTCCTGCTACCACCCAAGTTAGTTTGCTAAATACCAGTATATCGAGCAATTGTTGGGCCCAGTGGTTGATATATTGCCTTATTATCTGATGTAAGGAATGTCAGTCTCCTTCAACCAGGGATAGGCAAGGAGTACAAGGACACCAGTGCCATGACAAGTTCTCTTAAGGTCCGTAGAGCGTCATTAAATCGCCCCAGTAAGTGTCCGCCATGGTGCCTTGCCCTGATTTCAACTTAACGAAAGAAAGGAAGGGTTAGCCCCCAACCGCATTGAGAGCTGGGTGCAATTTCTATCCTTATCTAATTTCACAATAGACTTTTGTGCTTTGGTTTCCAATGTGAACACTGTCCTTGGGAAATAACGGGCAACGATCAATCTATGAATGTATCAATGATGTCATCTGCATCGATAGGCTGTTTTTTTTGCGTTATAACCCTCTCCCTCTCCCTCTCCCTCCCCCAACTTTACAACTTTTTTTTTTTTGCTTTCTCTGTTTGGTTTCTACATTGTGTTATATTTTTAAACACCCCTCGTTTTCGCTCTTGCAACCGTGAAACTATGAATCATGGCCCTGGTGTGTAACACGTTTCCTTCTCATCCGCAGGTGTTAATGGTAGAAAGTAGACGCAGCCATGAATAACTCAAGCCTAATCAACATTCCCTCGGCAAATAAGACCATGATGGGGAGTCCTTACAAAACAGTGGAAGTGGTCTTCATTGTCATTGTGGCGGGATCCCTCAGCCTGGTGACCATCATTGGAAACATCCTAGTAATGGTCTCTATAAAAGTTAACCGACACCTACAGACAGTCAACAATTATTTTCTGTTCAGCTTGGCATGTGCTGACCTAATTATTGGTGTCTTCTCCATGAACTTATACACTCTATACACTGTGATTGGCTACTGGCCCATAGGTCCAGTGGTGTGTGACCTGTGGCTAGCTTTGGATTATGTGGTCAGCAATGCCTCGGTCATGAACCTCTTGATTATCAGTTTTGACAGATACTTCTGTGTCACGAAACCGTTGACCTATCCGGTGAGAAGAACCACAAAAATGGCCGGCATGATGATCGCTGCCGCTTGGGTATTATCTTTTATCCTTTGGGCACCCGCCATCCTTTTTTGGCAATTCATTGTAGGCGGGAGAACTGTTCCTGACGGTGAGTGCTATATCCAGTTCTTCTCAAATGCGGCAGTCACTTTCGGCACGGCGATTGCAGCTTTCTATCTGCCGGTATTTATCATGATGGCCTTGTACTGGCGGATATCTCTGGCTAGCAAGAGTAGAATAAAAAAGGGCAAACGGGAGCCAGCCCCCAACCAAGATCCAATTTCTCCAAGCAACGTCCAAGGAAAAATCGTAAAACCCAACAATAATAATCTATCTGCCATTGAAGATGGTTTGGAACACAGCAAAATCCAGAATGGAAAACCCGCAATCAATTCTGGGATAGAGAGCGGCAATCAGACAGAAGGAGAAGAGAAGGAAATATCAAACGACTCCACATCGTTGAGTGTTATAGGTCCCAACACAAAAGATGATGGGGCGTCCAAGGATGTGCCAGAGGCTTCCGGATCTCAAGCTCAGCCCAAAATGGAGAACTCCAAGCTGACATGCACACGAATAGTTACAAAATCCCAAAAAGGGGATTTCGGGAGCACCAGTGGGACAACGGTGGAAATAGTTCCAGGCGCCAATGGTCGGAATGGAGAAGAAAAGCAGAAAATGGTGGCGAAGAAAATTGTAAAGATGACCAAGCAGCCTGCCAAAAGGAAGCCTCCTCCGTCCAGGGAAAAGAAGGTGACAAGGACTATTTTGGCCATTCTCTTGGCATTCATTATCACCTGGACACCTTATAATGTAATGGTTTTAATCAATACTTTTTGTGATGTGTGTGTCCCCAATACAGTATGGACAATTGGCTACTGGCTCTGCTACATCAACAGTACCATCAACCCAGCCTGCTACGCCCTGTGCAATACCACGTTTAAGAAAACCTTTAAACACCTTCTGATGTGTCAATATAAAAACATAGGTTCGGCAAGGTAAAAAAACAATAATATCTAGTACGAGGAAAAGAAGGTTGCCATTTAAATAATATGCCATAGCACTTTACATTCGATTATGAAACGTTCAATATCGTGACTTTGTTCTGACACAGACTAGTGAACCAGTTCCATCCTAAAAAAAAAAAAAAAATTAAATAACATTATATAAATAAGAGAAAAACTGCACTTAAATTAATACACAAGAGTGACAGCAAGGGACTGTTGGACTATCAAAACTTTGACCTCAATCCATCATGTTGCTCTTTGATTTAAAAACTCGAAAAGGGTTGTTGGTTGTTCCTAGTTCCTCCCACCCCTCTTCCCATGCCTGTATTATTAATCATCTGTATGTGTCTTGACATCTACGGGAGTTAGATTATACGAAACCAGACTCCGTAGACCGTAAGGAATATCAGTGAAGAACTGAATAAAGGAATGCCAAAGTTCTAAAAAGGATTTTGCGACCAGGTGACTTTGCTGATATGTCCACCGGCGAGATAGTCGGAAAAATGCTGACAAAAATCCCAAGTTTTACGCGGAATTTTCAACTTTTTTCCTAGCGTTAAAACTGGTTTCTCTGTGCCTCCGTGTTTCTAGTGACTGTCTTTTTTTTTTTTTGTTGAAAATATATCTCGAAGTTTCAGCTCTTGTGTGATACGGGGCAAAATATCAGAGCTTCCTGCAAAACAAAAAAAAACATACAAACAAATGGAAAAAATAAAATAAAAAAAATAACAGATAGCCAAGCAATTAATCATGTTTTGTGTTTTAGTACGTGGCAAATACTTTTACGCCTTATTTTCTGATTAAATCACAATATTAATTTCTACTTGCCCCGTTGAAGCGTACTATATAAATGTTCTAATAAAAAAAAAAAAGTATTTTCTAATCGTTTCTTGAAGGATCTCTATATGGGAGGATAAAACATGGCCCCCTTTGTGATTTTGGATGACAAGTTCCATCATCCCTGACCGACCAGTGAATCCTGATGATTGGAATTTTGGACTACCAACAAAATCTAAATGAATTGTGTGTGGAATACAATTGTATTTAAAATAATTACATATTACAGCATTTAAAGGATTTTAAAGCAGCCCTGTCAACTGAAGATTTCTTTACATACACCAGTTCAAAATAATATTCCAGTTGATTGTTACTACCATTGTTAGATATATTTTGCTAGGGGGGAGGTAGCCATCTTGGAATTAAAGCACAATTCTGAGATTCTCCCACCTCAACAAAAAAAAAAACTGATGTTCAAACAATAAAACACTGGAAGTCTTGGGTGCAGTTGGCCCCCAGAAAGAAAAAGTCAAGATTATTAAAAGTTTCTTTGCAATTTTTATATTCAAAGTATTATGGTAATCAAAAGCTTCTGAAACAATGTAAAAATAATCAATGCAAGAAATGGACCGTGGCATAATGATGCAAAGAATATAAATGATGACAGAGGCACTTTTAAAGAATAATATCTTTGTGGTGGCAGAAAAAAGTATTTCAAAACTTTACAACGGAAGGCGCAGATCTGGAACCATCTATGTATTGTTCTATGGTTAGAGATGTGGCAGTATGTTTGCAATATTTGCTATTTGTTTTGATACGACCACCGCTGGGGCAATATAACCTTAAAATGTTATTTATATAAATATTTTTTTTCTTGGGAATAGCCCATTGTTTAATTATACGTAATGTGAAGCCTAAGGGTCCGAGCTTCAGCTGAGTTTTTTTTTTTATCTAAGGCATGTGCGAGATAGAAGAAAAGCGCTTTTTTTTTTTTTAAGCCGAATTTTGAGTGCGGAGTCTTCTGTCCAGTGGTTCAGGACCATAGAACGCTTCATCCCCAGCTAGATGGTGATTGAGAGTGATAGGGTTTGTAGTCTTTCACCACTGATGCGTCTATTCGCTAATAGATACGAGACTAGCTCAAGGAGGTCGACTTCGGAGGTTTGAGACTAAGTCATATTGAGCACCCGAGTTTGACTTAGGAACCCCAGGTTCAAATGTTCCCCATTGATAGTACTGGGAGACGAAGCTCGAGTACAAAATTGGACTCAAAATGAAAGACCTCCTAGAGCTAAAAAAAAACACATTTTTAGTGAATAGACCCAGCAGTGACGTTGGTTTTAAAACCCTGCTCCATGTACTTAGTGGCTTCATGATATTGGTCCCTTATAGACTATTACCTATTATATGATTTTATTATTATCTTATGTATCTTTTGTATTTATTCACATTTCGTGGCCAAACAC
This sequence comes from Pelodytes ibericus, assembly GCA_036172795.1. Taxonomy (NCBI): domain Eukaryota; kingdom Metazoa; phylum Chordata; class Amphibia; order Anura; family Pelodytidae; genus Pelodytes; species Pelodytes ibericus. Next base: position 8,966,271 of record CM069858.1, on the reverse strand, counting down.
CCATATTTTTTCTCCAGATTTTGGTTCTCTCCTTTTGCTGTCACTCTGAGCAATGGTCCCTTCAGGTAGAACAATTATCAGGCATGATACTGACTTTGAATCTTAAAATGCAGATCCCTGACCCATTTACCACTTGGATGAACAAGTATTTTGTCTTCCAGTCATGAGTTGTGTTGTATTCTGAGATTGGCAGGCTGATAAGGCAGACAGAAGAGCCTTACAGTGTATTATCCGTTAGGGGTGGGAAACCTGCGGCCCTCCAGATTTTGCAGGACTACATTTCCCACACTGCTCCATTTGCTTCTTATCTGAGCATCATGGGAGATGTAGTTCAGCAGCAGACGGAGGGCCATAGGTTTAGGGCATTGATTAGTCACCTTGAACCTACAGATGTTTGGGAACTGCATCTCCCATGATGCTCAGTGGTTCACGAGGCTGACTGAGCATTGTGGGAGTATCCACACATCTGTAGGGGCAAAGCTGGCTGTGGGGATCTAAGGGCTAAAGTAGTCTAGTTTAGAAAAAGAGCTGATTTGCAGACATGTTGCTGCTTAGCTATCAACTGGAAGGAAATAAACAGTAATTTGGAGAATTTACCTTGCTAATCTTACACTTGACATAGCTTAGATTAGTGATGGCTAACCTTGGCACTTTATGTTTGGGAGATACATATCCTGTGTAGCAATCTGAGGTGAGAAATTTGCATCCCCCCCCCCCCCCCCCTAGTTAATTAACATTACATTTATTGGGGAGATTTTGAGGTATAATCTCAGAATTGTTACTGTGTTCATCTTAGAACATTCTTCACAAACTGTTGGCTACTTTTGGTTGAGCATCTGTTACAATCCCCTTCCTCCCAGCTGTCCCATTTGGCACGGGACAATTCTGACATTTGGACTCTGTACCTCTGTCCTGTTTTTTGAGGTAGAGCTCAGAGGGACAGCAGGATGTCACCGGAGGCAGGAGTTGGGAGCTACATATAACCTTTTGTATGTTGCTTTGCAGTGTGTAGAAGTCCTATGAGTTAACTTATAAATGTGGTTATGTGGGATCCACTCAGGTTGCAGGTCAGTGCAGGCTTGCGTCCAATGCTAAGTCAATAGCCTGGCCACTAAAATTGTTGAATAAAAGGTGGCAACCCATGATCCACCACTTGATTAGTTAGTTGGCTGGCTGAGCATCGTGGCAAATGTAGTCCATTACAGCAGGATTGCTTGGGAGGTCAGAGTATTAGCGCTGTCACTGAATCGTGCTTGTTCTACTGCATATAGTGCATGCGTAGTAAGCCTTCTCTGGTGTCTCAGTCCCAAATCTCGCTTTCCCAGGACCAAGGCAGAGCTCAGCAGCACAGTGGGCCACAGCCTCCTGGGACTTTCCCACGGAGGACACTTTGGAGTCATGGAATGGATAGACCAACTCTCAGATATAATTGTCTTCTTGTCTGAAAAGATACAACACTTTCCAGCACTGGAGTAAACACCACCTCCCTTCTCTTTCCCCTACTCCCTAACCTCCTGTCAAGTGAGTGACGCCAAAGATTAGAGCAGGGTCTTCAAACGGGAAGCCCAATAAAACGATCCCCCGATCACAGATATTAACGTATTTAACATGTTAAAATAGAGCTGTTTATGTACATCAGTCTTTGGACTTATCTCTCTTGTCAGCACTATGCAGCACCTGTCAGGCTGAAGGTGATAGGATTTGTTGAGATTGCTTGGATTATCTTCCGTAGCTGGTGATCCCTGGCTGACGCGAAAAGCAATAGATAGTTTTGTAGAAGGAAAACAAAATAGACAAACAAAGGATCTACATGTGTTAAAGTGCAGGCCAAAAAAAAAGTATTATACTCAGGTAAAGGATTCAGGCAGAAAATCCCATGTCAAGAGCCACATCTTTCTGGCATAACACAAATTACAAAAGGTTCATTTTTTTTTTAAATTGCTTTATTTTTTGTGGCACTAGTGTGATCAGTGTAGGGTGGGGTTGGACGTGCAAAACGTAGCAGAAAAAGAGATTGGACCCCCTTCTGGGAAATATACACTGAGCTGTCACGTACACTGAGTCTTCCAAACGTAACTCCGAATGTACCATACAATGGAGCTGCACTGTACAAAACTGAATATAATAATAATAGGGACACAAACATAGGGGAACATCTCTGGATAGAGTGTATACTGGAGAATATTACATGAGATAGATAGGTTTGTAGATGTCATGTCGTTGGTTCTTTTACTGGCAGGCCGGTAAAAAAAAATTGGTTTGAGGCCCATGTTAAATCTCTAAAGGCAGTAGATAGGACGCCATTCTGGGGACACGGAATGCGTAATGGGCGTGGCTTAAGAGGGGGGGCGTGTCAACGCAACTCCATATGCGCATCACAGTATTCGTTCTCCTCTGTCCAGAATCGGGATTGTCTGAAATAACATTTTCTTTAATCTAAAAAATTATTTAAGCACCCTGATGTCAGAGGAAGACCTCATTTGGGGCAGGGTATGACAAATCCATTTAGCAGGTTTTCATTCATCCCTGTCTTGTGCATTTTCGTTAATTAGCTGGTTTGTCACAGAGATGGGAGATCCGGTATTCATGCTCCTGAAACCCATCCTTGCTGTGTTTAAAAAAGCAAAATAGGCCTGCTGTTATGGGGCATTACAATTCTTAAAAAAATGGTCCATTATTTCAGCCAAACTAGCTCGCATGCAGGCTAAATATCCTCTACCCCATGGGAAACAAAAATATATTTTCTTAAAGTGACTGTGTCACCTAAACATTGTATTTACTGTGCATGTAGAACATAAAAAAATGGTTGACAATGATCTATACATTGTATTAGCAAAACTGCAAACAAATGGCTAAATTAGGAGAAAAATGTGTTTTAAATGTGTCTGTGGAGTCGCCTGCTTATGACATCACCTGTGGCACGGTATGCAAATTACACATTTCCCACTCAAAAGCAGTTCATTTGCAATGTTCAGGTGATACAGTCCCTTTAATGCTGCGAAAATGAAACTAGTAAAAATCCTACAAAGGCACATAGCAAGCAAAATGATGACAGATGTCCACCCCTATGATAGAGCTACACAACTAAAGAGGGCTCAATAAGGTACTTTTAGTATATTGATTCATTTAAAAAAAAAAAAAAGTTCATTAAAGCATATAAACATACCTACACTTGATCCAATCTTTTAGTTACATATTGTTTAAATTTTCCTTCAACAGTCGTCTTTTAATGTCTCTTTAAGGAGTCCATGTAGAAAGGCAATTTTTGTTGGTCTTACCCAGAATCCCTTGTAGTAGTGCAGCACTGTGCACTCAGGCGTCTCTATAGAGAAATCCGTTCAGCTGACTTGTTGAGGATGTTAAGTCATGTTAAACTATGCTATCCTGCCTATTTAAAGGCATAGCTTTGCTCATCTAAGGCTTACATCATTGACACCAAAAAAAAAAAAAAAGCGTATATTTTTTAGTGGTGTTGAAAAATCCCTGATCAACAAGAGTATAGCGTTTGTGCTGAAGGATAGCAATACATCAGGTGCACATTTCTATCATGGAAAATTCTTTTTTTAAGATATCTGTCACCTGAACAACCACAAGAAATCTCTGTGCTGGGATTTTAAAATCCCAGATGCACCAATCAATTTACTAACATCTCTGCATTCCCTGGTCAGTTCAACGCCTCCGGTCACATCTGTACATCCATCACATATGTTTCGTCCCATCTGCCCCTACCTGCCAGCTACTGTTTTGCCTTATTTGGTAAGTGGTGCTAAATGACCAGAGAGCTATTTACTGAACCGGGATGGTTCGAATCCCTTATTTGACCCATGGTGCAATATTTTGCAAAGGGCACAAAGATTGATTTCTGATTTGAAATGCTTCCAAAAAAATGACAAAACCTAAGATATATTTAGCTGAGTTAAGTGCAATCTATAGTGCAAATGAGGAGGAAAAAGGGCATTAGGAGATGGAGGTATAATACAAATTCTGGAGTCATTTGAATGGACTGTATTGGTATCCAGAATAACAGACTGTCTCTACAACATCTTCCATCATATTATAATGTAACAAGTTTCTCATTATTACACCTGCTGTGATATTGTGCTTTGATCACACTCAAAATTAAAGCTATTTTTTTTTTTAAACAAAACAACAACATTATTTGAATCTATGTTTGTGTTTTTTTTAACCTGATAAAAATAATTTCCAAACAAGCACAGCAATTATGCCACCTGTCACTATAGGTAGCGACACATCCAATATATAACTGTAGGTTAGCGGTGTGCAAATTATAGGTGATATTGTGTCATATCAGTAAATGTTATACAAGGTTATAGTAAACATTACACCCACTATTCACTCTGTTCATAAATCCTGGTGAGTTTCTCCTGCTAGAAGAGCAGAGTTGGCCCTGAAGCAGAATTGCACGAAAAAATGCTTAAATTAGGAGAGAAATGTGTTTTACATGTGTCCGTGGAGTCGCCTGCTTATGACATCACTGTGGCCTGATATGCAAATCAACTATTTTTCAATGTTAAATGTGTCATTTGCATATCAGGCCATGGGTGATGTCATAAGCAGGAGACTCCACAGACACATGTAAAACACATGTTTCTTCTAATCTAGACATTTAATTGCAATTTTGTTAACACAATGAATAGAGAGAGAAAAAAATCTCTATATTCACAGCAAAAAAAATATGTTTAGGTGAGTCTGGCCTCTAAATGGCACACCAAATGAACCATTAAAGCCATATTTGTTCTGTTACACTGGTTAATATTGGCTAAATCCAGTCCATATCAGTAATGGCTAACCTTGGATTTTACAGTCAGTCCCAAGGCTTAGTAAATCTTATGGTTGGCTAAACATCATGGTATATGAAGTTCCCAATCATCTGTAGCCCCAAGGGTACCCATCACTGCCCTCCATGGACCATGGACAGGTACCTTCTTCCATGAACTTATACAATAAGTCACTTTTAAGAGTAAAGTGGTATTAACGGCTGTAATAAAACTAGACTTGGAAAAATAATTTAAGATTTATGATTATCATAGTATTTATTTCTCAGCACTGATGTTATAAATACCAAAAAGGCTTTGTCAAATTATAAGGCTGTATTCTGTAACTTTGTTTATTTTGTAGAACAACTGTAAAAACAAAAAACAAACAAAATGAAGTTCTGTTTAATTGAAAGATGGCATCAAGTGTAGGCATTTATATAGAAATGCTTTACTGCAAAAGATTAGAGCAAAGAGTCTAAACAACATGTCTGACCCCTGATAGAGCTATACAGAACAAAGATTCTAAACAACATGTCCGCCCCCTGATAGAGCTATATGAGCAAAGATTCTAAACAACAAGTCTGCCCCCTGATAGAGCTATACAGAGCAAAGATTCTAAACAACATGTCCGCCCCCTGATAGAGCTATACAGAGCAAAGATTCTAAACAACATGTCCGCCCCCTGATAGAGCTATATGAGCAAAGATTCTAAACAACATGTCTGCCCCCTGATAGAGCTATACAGAGCAAAGGTTCTAAACAACATGTCCGCCCCCTGATAGAGCTATACAGAGCAAAGATTCTAAACAACATCTTCGCCCCCTGATAGAGCTATACAGAGCAAAGATTCTAAACAACATGTCTGCCCCCTGATAGAGCTATACAGAGCAAAGATTCTAAACAACATGTCCGCCCCCTGATAGAGCTATACAGAGCAAAGATTCTAAACAACATGTCCGCCCCCTGATAGAGCTATACAGAGCAAAGATTCTAAACAACATGTCCGCCCCCTGATAGAGCTATACAGAGCAAAGATTCTAAACAACATGTCCTCCCCCTGATAGCGCTATACGGAGCAAAGATTCTAAACATGTCTGCCCCCTGATAGAGCTATACAGAGCAAAGATTCTAAGCAACATGTCCTCCCCCTGATAGAGCTATACAGAGCAAAGATTCTAAACAACATGTCCGCTCCCTGATAGAGCTATACAGAGCAAAGATTCTAAATAACATGTCCGCCCCCTGATAGAGCTATATGAGCAAAGATTCTAAACAACATGTCTGCCCCCTGATAGAGCTATACAGAGCAAAGGTTCTAAACAACATGTCCGCCCCCTGATAGAGCTATTCAGAGCAAATATTCTAAACAACATGTCCTCCCCCTGATAGAGCTATACAGAGCAAAGGTTCTAAACAACATGTCCGCCCTCTGATAGAGCTATTCAGAGCAAAGGTTCTAAACAACATGTCAACCCCCTGATAGAGCTTTATGAGCAAAGAGGGCTCAACATGGCACTTTATTGGTTTTCTTTTATTAAAACAGGTCTTTTTAATGCCGACACTAGATGCAATTTACCTCAGGGCATTATGAAAAATAGCAAACACTATTTTGGGGAAGTTGTTATTTTAAAGATCCCAGGCTTCAATACAGAATGATCTGAGAGTAGGAGTTACAATTATTAGAAAATATATATAAAACAAAATGAAAATATTATCAAGCTGTATTACGCAAGTCAAAGCAATGAAAATACAGATAGAATGAAAAATGCACAGGAATAAATACAAACGAGACTCCAAATACTACTTTAATATCATACTGTCAGAGCAGGTGTAACACTGACATTAGTACCCTTTAACAATGGGCGGGAATAGCCAAAAATGGCCACCATCTTATTTTATATCCATGTATTGTAAAAGATTGAAATGGCGCACTGCAAAATAATAATAATAATAATAATAATAAAACTAATAATAATAATGGGGGGCAGAGGTGCAATATATTTCCTAGAAGTATTTATGCCTGGAGTATTTTTTATTGTATGTATAATTACCCCCATATATTTACAGAGTCGTAGCTTACTGATATTTTATCCTATTTAGGGCTTATGTTGCATATCACGTTTAGTCCAGGATGTATTGGGTGGTAATTGCCATGGAAAGCAATGGAATGTCCCTGCTGATTGTTCCACATTAGGGCTTTGAAATTATTCCCACTGTGTGTTTTATTTTTTAAATAAAAAAAAAATCAAATGCTTGCATTATACGATGATGTCCAATGTCAGACATTACTGAGTAACATTCATTTGGAACTGAATTAGATGTGATTATACCACAATCTGTGGATCTTTCAACAGAAAAATAAATAAAAAATAATATTTTACAATGAATCCTACAGCTTTCCTACATCATCAAAAACACAAATATTTAAACTAGTCAGGCGGCCACCAAACTCCAGGGGGAGCTCATCCCTGCTCCAAGCTCCAGGGAGAGCTGTGTCATGATTATCCCTGCTCCAAGCTCCAGGGAGAGCTGAGCCATGATCAGCTCTACCTCAATCTCCAGGAGAGCTGTGTCATGGTCAGCCCTACCTCAGACTCCAGGGAAAGCTGTGTTATGATCATCCCTACTTCAAGCTCCAGGGATAGCTGTGTCAAGATCATCCCTACTTCAAGCTCCAGGGATAGCTGTGTCATGATCATCCCTACTTCAAGCTCCAGGAGAGCTGTGTCATGATCATCCCTACTTCAAGCTCCAGGGAGAGATGTGTGATGATCAGCCCTATTTCAAGCTCCAGGAGAGCTGTGTCATGAGCATCCCTACTTCAATCTCCAGGAGAGCTGTGTCATGATCGGCCCTACCTCAAACTCCAGGGAGACCTGTGTCATGATCATCCCTACTTAAAGCTCCAGAGAGAGCTGTGTCATGATCCTCCCTACTTCAAGCTCCAGGGAGAGCTGTGTCATGATCTGCCCTACCTCAAACTCCAGGGAGACCTGTGTCATGATCATCTCTACTGAAAGCTCCAGAGAGAGCTGTGTCATGATCATCCCTACTTCAAGCTCCAGTGAGACCTGTGTCATGATCATCCCTACTTAAAGCTCCAGAGAGAGCTGTGTCATGATTATCCCTACCTCAAACTCAAGGGAGACCTGTGTCATGATCATCCCTACTTAAAGCTCCAGAGAGAGCTGTGTCATGATCATCCCTACTTCAAGCTCCAGGGAGACCTGTGTCATGATCATCCCTACTTAAAGCTCCAGAGAGAGCTGTGTCATGATCATCCCTACTTCAAGCTCAAGGGAGAGCTGTGTCATGATCTGCCCTACCTCAAACTCCAGGGAGACCTGTGTCATGATCATCTCTACTGAAAGCTCCAGAGAGAGCTTTGTCATGATCATCCCTGCTTCAAGCTCCAGGGAGACCTGTGTCATGATTATCCCCACTTAAAGCTCCAGAGAGAGCTGTGTTATGATCATACTTAACCACACCTAATTAAGATAACAGTGGTAGAAAAGCTGCAGAAATAATAGTATACAGCTGATCCCTTACACTAGGGGGCAGTCTAATCCAAATCCAGGTCTAAAGGACCTTTCCCAAGTCAGATTTTGACAAGGACACCAAGACTTGCCCCAACCACAGCCCCATCCTTCATGAGGACTGTATTGATTGAAACACATATTTCATTATTTTTTTTTTTAATAAGGTGAAAAACAAAGAATATAATTACACTGTCTCCTGGTCCCTTTGGTATCAACAGGGTTAATAATTCATGCTTGGTGCAGATCCCCTCCGGGGTCTTATGGAATGTATTTCTAGTGCCATACGGTGCATTGTAAATATCTGTCGGTATCAAATAATGTGTTTTTACCTGGTTATCACAGTATCTCTGCCATGCACTGGAATAAACTCCAATAAATAATACCATTTGTGTATTACGAATAACCTAGGATTATTAAAGTGTAAATATATATATATATATATAAAAAATTATTGTCCAAACTATGTCGGGTTTTGTGTGACTTTTTCAAGTTGTCAGTTATTCTCATTTTTATTTTTATATATATATATATATATATATTTTAAGTCACTTTCAGTTCATGTTTTTTTTTTTTTTAAATCAACCCTTTCATCTACATTGGGCCATACGGGGAAATAGAACACATAGGGTTAAACGACGGCCGTTAAAGAAACATTGATGGAGATTGTTCTTCAGTCAGTATGTCTTGACCTGATTCTAAACAACATGTCCGCCCCCTAATAGAGCTAAACAGCGCAAAAAGGGCTCAATAAGTTACATTATTTACATCGTTTCATTAAAGCATTTCAATGCAAGCTTTCTACAATGCTTTGTCGACCCCCTTCATGTTCGACCGGAGCATAAAACTTCACCTTGAATTGCATAGTCACTTAGTTTTACCCTATGGACTGGCTAATAGAGTTGAGCGGACACCTGGATGTTCGGGTTCGGCGGGTTCGTCCGAACTTCAGAAAAAAGTCTGGGTTCGGGGTCGAACTTGACCCCGAACTTGACCCCGAACCCCATTGAAGTCAATTGGCCACTAAAATTCGTCTAAAAAAGTCCTGGAAAGGGCTAGAGGGCTGCAAAATGAAGTAAAATGTGGGTGAGTGTCCCCATTCATACGAATCCAATTGACCTATTCTTATGAATGGGGACTCTATTTCGGTTGATAGAATAGCAATAGCATTACATGTATTCCATAAACCGAAAGTCTATAAACCGAAAGACATTCGGTTTATAGCCTTTTGTTTTATAGAATACATGTAATGCTATTGCTATTCTATAAACCGAAAGTCTATAAACAGAATGTCGTTCGGTTTATAGACTTTCGGCTTATGGAATACATGTAATGCTACTGGCTTTCTATAAACCGAACTAGAAATAATTCTTATGAATGGGGACTCTATTTCGGTTTATAGAAAGCCAATAGCATTACATACAATGTAGTCGCCAAACCCCGAACTCCAACATGGACATACAGTGGAATGTCCGTGTTCGGGGTCCAAAAACCGTAATGTTCGGTACGAACCCGAACAGTGCGGTTCGGGTTCGCTCAACACTACTGGCTAATACTCTCCGAATTTATGTACCAACCTCTCCCTTGAATATATAGCCCCACTCTCCTGCTTCTCATATTACTATCCTCCCCCCTTCTAACCTGCCTCAATGAATGACCCTGCCATGCGCATCAATGACTTTCCCTACAAATCACTGCCTACAGTCACTATACACAGAGACAAACAAAAAATGGAATCCATGTCTTGTTTATTATTCACGTGTGTCCGGCTGTGGGATATTGCTTCTCATAAAGCAATTACATAAATCCTTGATAGTAGTATCTAGAGGACCGAGGTCCCATGGGAAGATTATAAAGAAACAGATGGAGTCAACAAAAGGGGAAAAAAAAACAAAAAACATTTTGGACTATTCACTAATATGTGAGCCTTTTATCTCACCAATTAAACTGTACAGTAAACTTTCTTTGAGTGAATGACCCCCCATTGTTTCCTAAAACTAGGCTTGGTTGAGCAAGAATTAAATAGGACTTTGCCTTTTAATGTGTCAAAATGTGTGAGGTTTTCTACGCAGTGTGGCATTAAAGCTTACCGCGGTATCTCAGCGATTTCTAACAGCTTGATGTGACCTTTCTAGCTCCGGATCTGGGTCTGCTTGTGCTCTTAACACTTAAAACAAGCTCTTGAGATAATGAGGGATCTGACAACACATTTCGCAAACCTCAAATTTTTTTTTTTTTGCAGCTTGACTCCCTAAAAGCCAAACTCTGTTCCTGTGTATCAGTTAATGATAGCCTGGAGGACTGCCCTCCGGTTAGGAATGAGGTTGAGGAATGAGCTTAAGAAGATGCTGAATTCCTTCATTTGGGTACACAGTGCCAGAAGTGTATTTGGACCACGTCCAGCAGCCACGAATGGATGCAAAAACAAACCTAGATGCTCCGTGCTTTGGCTGAGAGACATACTGCACATCATGAGTCCACGGCAAGGAACTTAATAGAATATTTGTTATCATCCTTTGAAGGTCAAAAAAATGAGTACTACTGGGTAATAGTGACGTCGTGGTCTCTTTCAACACTTACGAAAAAAAACAAAAGTGTCTATTGAACGTAGACAAAATTGTGGGGAAATGAGATGGGAATTTTAATCCTTAGGCCAAAGATGTTGATTTGTTAAAATTCTCCAATGCAGCGTAATGGGTCGAACTTGGCTACTTTGGCCTGTAGTCTGAAGTTCCTGTCTTAATTCCCAGCAACTCTCTTTTTATTCAGTAGATCGTAAAGTTATAGGAAGAAATAATTTTCAGGCAGGCAAATTTACTTTATATATTTTATTATTATAATAATTTACTTTATTATAAGTTAATTCCATGAGCACCAAAAACCTTAATCTGCCATCATCACTATCTGGTCCTTTAACCCCTTCCCGACAATGCGGTGAAACGAGCGGTTTTCGCGATCAACGATTGCGAAAACCGCTCTGACGGTGCTGGTCTATTGCCTCGAGGCAATAACCAGCACGGAATTTCGGGCTCTGGGTCACCCACCATCGCTCCACGAATATGTCTATGTCCTCTTGTGGTCAGAGCTTCGGAAGTGAAACCAAATTAATTTCCGTTCACTCAAAATATGTTGCTTGACTGCCCCTAGAGGCAGTCAGCAACATAGCAATGAAAACAAAAAAAGACTTAATAATCTTAAATCTAGGATTAGGGTTAGATTAGCTGTTAGGGTTAAAAATTAAATTAGGGTTAGCATAAGGGATAGGGTTAAAATTAAATTAAAATATATTAAGGGTTAGCATGAGGGTTAGAGTTGGGATTAAATTTATGGTTAGGGTTAAATTTAGGGTTCGGGTTGGGGTCAAAAGGTCAATAAAGGAAAAAGCCAAAAAAACACTAGTTTTGGTTTTTGCCCCATAACTCACAAAAAACTGCAGAAAAACATGGAAACAATCATATTTCTGAACTCAGGACAACATTTAGAAACTATTTAGATGGGGTCTTTTTTAATGATTGTATTTGTGTAAATTATATGTTAGGTCAAAGTTTAAAAAATATGTTTATTTTTTATTTTTTTCATCATATTTTATGATTTTGTTTGTAGTAAATTATAAGATATGATGAACATAATGGTATCTAATGAAAGCCCTTCTTATGACGATAAAAACAACATATAATTTGTGCGGGTGCAGTATGCGAGAAAGAAGAAAATTACAGCTAAACATAAACACCCCAGAAATGTAAAAACAGCCCTTGTCACGGGAAAGTCAAGGTCAAAACGTCTTGTCACTAAGGGGTTAAGAGTTCCTAAGCCAACATGGAACATCTTGGTTATTTCTCATTGGTAGCTCTTTAACGTGCAAGGAGTAGGGAATTACATGTCAGGATACAGTCTGCAAAGTTAGTAGCAGTAGTTTTTTTTTTTATATGTTCTATGGTGAGGCGTTGAAGGAAAGGTATAGAAATATATATGCCTTTATTAAAATAATGTCTATACATTTTCTTGCACATTAAATACAAATCTTTTTAGCCTTTTTAAATTGCTACCTTGTAATCTGTGAGCAGATCTATAGAACGGCTTAGCCTGGCCCTAGGGTGATAAGTAATATAAGCTGCCCATCTTAAACAGTTACTCCAGTCAAGGTAAATAACTGAACATAAAAAATGGGAATTTATCCATAATGTAAAAAAAAACAAAAGCAAGAATTGTATTAAAATGGCCAAAAATTCTAAGTATATATATATAAAAAAGTATCTGCAACAATGTCTCAGGATGTTTAAACATAGAGTGCTTTTATCAGCTGTGTCTGCACTGCATGGAAAATGGCACATTATATTTATATTATTATACACCTGGGAGAGATGTATCATTATCTACACTCCAAGCAACACGACCATGGGGCAACGCGTTTCTCTTTAGAGTGTTTGGCACTAGGTACAGTAATTATGCTGCATAACATTATTTACCTGCCTCTCTGTGATCCGTCGCTGACAGCGAGAATGGCTGGGCCCCTTTGTTTGGAGCTGTCACCACAATTCTTAATGTTCCTGCCTCTTAGTACAATTCAACTTGTTAAAAAGCCGAGCTGGATCCCAGGCCCTTATGAATCAGTTGATTATGGCCTTGGGGCTTCTCGCAGGAAGAAAGGAACTGAGGTTCTTACTTCACAGGCTCGGAGGCAGCTAGACATATGCAGATTTCTCTGAATCCCCTGGTGGGGGAGTTTTATTGGGACACCACAAATCGCACGCACTTACGTTATATTAACATTTATTTATATAGCGCCTACAATTGACGTTACCGTGAGTCACTTAAGTCTAAAAGTAGAAAAGGCGATAAAAACACAGCCAGGATCAACTTTCTAGGGGCTGATTAACCTGCAACGAAAAAAATAATTTGTTAATTGAACTGTATATAAGCATATATGCGTAATTTATACTGTAAAACCTGACAAGGGCTCCGTATTTTAAAGGACAACTGTAGCAAAAAATGATCTTATGTTTAATTGAAAGATTGTAACAAGTGAAAATGATCTATTGAGAATATTTTTAATGAAAGAATAGAAATATAGTTCCTTATTGAGCCTTCTTTACTCCATGTAGTTCTCTCAGGGGGCAGACATGTTGGTTGGAATCTTTACTCCATATAGTTCTCTCAGGGGGCAGACATGTTGGTTAGAATCTTTACTCCATATAGTTCTCTCAAGGGGCGGACATGTTGGTTAGAATATTTACTCCATATAGTTCTCTCTGGGGGCAGACATGTTGTTTAGAATCTTTACTCCATACTGTTCTCTCAGGGGGCAGACATGTTGGTTGGAATCTTTACTCCATATAGTTCTCTCAGGGGGAGGACATGTTGTTTAGAATTTTTACTCCATATTGTTCTCTCAGGGGGCAGACATGTTGGTTAGAATCTTTACTCCATATAGTTCTCTCAGGGGGCAGACATGTTGGTTAGAATCTGTACTCCATATTGTTCTCTCAGGGGGCAGACATGTTGTTTAGAATCTTTACTCCATATCGTTCTCTCAGGGGGCAGACATGTTGGTTAGAATCTTTACTCCATATAGTTCTCTCAGCGGGGAGACATGTTGGTTAGAATCTTTATTCCATATCGTTCTCTCAGGGGGCAGACATGTTGTTTAGAATCTTTACTCCATATAGGTCTCTCAGGGGGCAGACATGTTGTTTAGAATCTTTACTCCATATAGTTCTCTCAGGGGGCAGACATGTTGGTTAGAATCTTTACTCCATATAGTTCTCTCAGGGGGCAGACATGTTGTTTAGAATCTTTACTCCATATCGTTCTCTCAGGGGGCAGACATGTTGGTTAGAATCTTTACTCCATATAGTTCTCTCAGCGGGGAGACATGTTGGTTAGAATCTTTATTCCATATCGTTCTCTAAAGGGGCAGACATGTTGTTTAGAATCTTTACTCCATACCGTTCTCTCAGGGGGCAGACATGTTGTTTAGAATCTTTACTCCATATAGGTCTCTCAGGGGGCAGACATGTTGTTTAGAATCTTTACTCCATATAGTTCTCTCAGGGGGCAGACATGTTGGTTAGAATCTTTACTCCATATAGTTCTCTCAGGGGGCAGACATGTTGTTTAGAATCTTTACTCCATATAGTTCTCTCAGGGGGCAGACATGTTGTTTAGAATCTTTACTCCATATAGTTCTCTCAGGGGGCAGACATGTTGTTTAGAATCTTTACTCCATATAGTTCTCTCAGGAGGCAGACATGTTGTTTAGAATCTTTACTCCATATCGTTCTCTCAGGGGGCAGACATGTTGGTTAGAATCTTTACTCCATATCGTTCTCTCAGGGGGCGGACATGTTGGTTAGAATCTTTACTCCATATAGTTCTCTCAGGAGGCAGACATGTTGTTTAGAATCTTTACTCCATATCGTTCTCTCAGGGGGCAGACATGTTGGTTAGAATCTTTACTCCATATAGTTCTCTCAGGGGGCAGACATGTTGGTTAGAATCTTTACTCCATATAGTTCTCTCAGGAGGCAGACATGTTGTTTAGAATCTTTACTCCATATCGTTCTCTCAGGGGGCAGACATGTTGGTTAGAATCTTTACTCCATATCGTTCTCTCAGGGGGCAGACATGTTGGTTAGAATCTTTACTCCATATAGTTCTCTCAGGGGGCAGACATGTTGGTTAGAATCTTTACTCCATATAGTTCTCTCAGGGGGCAGACATGTTGGTTAGAATCTTTACTCCATATCGTTCTCTCAGGGGGCAGACATGTTGGTTAGAATCTTTACTCCATATCGTTCTCTCAGGGGGCAGACATGTTGGTTAGAATCATTACTCCATATAGTTCTCTCAGGAGGCAGACATGTTGGTTAGAATCATTACTCCATATAGTTCTCTCAGGGGGCAGACATGTTGGTTAGAATCTTTACTCCATATCGTTCTCTCAGGGGGCAGACATGTTGTTTAGAATCTTTACTCCATACTGTTCTCTCAGGGGGCAGACATGTTGGTTAGAATCTTTACTCCATATCGTTCTCTCAGGGGGCAGACATGTTGCTTAGAATCTTTACTCCATATCGTTCTCTCAGGGGCCAGACATGTTGGTTAGAATCTTTACTCCATATAGTTCTCTCAGGGGGCAGACATGTTGTTTAGAATCTTTACTCCATACTGTTCTCTCAGGGGGCAGACATGTTGGTTAGAATCTTTACTCCATATCGTTCTCTCAGGGGGCAGACATGTTGGTTAGAATCTTTACTCCATATAGTTCTCTCAGGGGGCAGACATGTTGGTTAGAATCTTTACGCCATATAGTTCTCTCAGGAGGCAGACATGTTGGTTAGAATCTTTACTCCATATAGTTCTCTCAGGGGGCAGACATGTTGGTTAGACTCTTTACTCCATATAGTTCTCTCAGGGGGCAGACATGTTGGTTAGAATCTTTACGCCATATAGTTCTCTCAGGAGGCAGACATGTTGGTTAGAATCTTTACTCCATATTGCTCTCTCAGGGGGCAGACATGTTGGTTAGAATCTTTACTCCATATAGTTCTCTCAGGAGGCAGACATGTTGCTTAGAATCTTGGGTCAGATCTTCACTCACCTTGGTTCAGATGAACAAAGATCTGACCAAAGATTCTAAACAATATGTCTGCCTGCTGGTAGAGCTATATGGAGTAAAGATGGCTCAATAATGTACTTTATTTGCATTCTTTCATTAAAGCATTTCTATATAAAATGCCTACACTTGATGCAATCCTTTAATTAAATATAACTTCATTTTTTGCTACAGTTATCCTTTAATGAAACAACATATTAAAATGTATCTTACTGTCTAAAACCAGGGCGGGTAGTTGGAAACTTTTAGCCTGAGAAGAAAAAAAACAATTCAGTGGCCCATGCTGAACCTTTATCAGCCAGTGCTGTATTTACCGCGAGGCATCCTAGGCGGATGCCTATGGCGGCAAATTTTGGGGGGCGGCAGCGCCCCCCAGCACTGGAAAAAAAAAAATAAAAAATCAAAAAAAAATCAAAAAAAAAAAATCCGGCCCTTTAAAAAAAAAAAAAAACCCCACCGCGCTTGCAGGCAGAGACGGAGGTGAGAAGGGATCGCAAGATCCCCCCTCACCAACGCTCTGCCTGCCAGGCTGCACGGGGAGCCGAACAGGCAGCACAGAGAAACCTCCGTGCTGTGTGACAGAGAAACCTCCGTGCTGCCTGTTCGGCTCCCCGTGCAGTGTGCCGACACGGAAGTGCCGACAGGTCACGTGACGGGCGCGCTGACATCATACGCGCGCCCGGTCACGTGACCTGTCGGCACAATCGCCGGGAAGCCGAACTGGCAGTATGGAGGGACCATGCTGCCTGCCTGCCAGGGAAAGGTAAGTGCTGATGGGATGTGTGTGTGTGTGTGTGTGTGACTGTGTGTGATGGGAGTCAGAGTGTGTGTGATTGGAGACAGTGTGTGTGAATGAGTGGGATGGGAGTCAGAGTGTGTGTGATGGGAAACATTGTGTGTGACTGAGCGTGATGAGAGACTGTGTGTGACTGAGTGTGATGGGAGACAGTGTGTGTGACCTGTGTGTGATGGGAGACAGTGTGTGTGACTGAGTGTGATGGGAGTCAGAGTGTGTGTGATGGGAGACAGTGTGTGTGACTGAGTGTGATGGGAGTCAGAGTGTGCGTGATGGGAGTAGGAGTGTGTGACTGAGTGTGATGGGAGTAGGAGTGTGTGACTGAGTGTGATGGGAGTGTAAGCTTGATGTGAGTCTGAATGATGGGGCATGTCTTAGGTGTGTAACGTGGGTGTGCAGCTTGGGTAGGGGGGTGCCCGGATTTTGTCTGCCTAGGGCAGCACAAAATCAAGATACACCACTGTTATCAGCCCACCCATTATCATCAGAGACAGGCAAGTCACATGTATAGAAGGGCAGAAGAGAGACACAGACAGACAGAGCAGCGGTCCGGCATTTGTACCCAGTTTCTATCAGTTCTTTATCTCCCCTCTTCCAGAAATGCAGAGGAGAGAGAAATCTGGGAAGATGGAGACAGCGAGGGTCTCTCACACACTTAATATGGGGTCTGTGCAGAATGCCAGAATACTGAGAATACCTGACTTTGGTGCTCTCTAACCTATTGATCCCAGTCAGAGCATCAGCTACTAAAGATGGCTACCGAGCCTACGCACCGGGTACTTAGAGAACCTGCTGCCCCAACCCATTAAGTCAGGTTAGAGAATTTCACCTTACCACCCCTCTCAGTCTCCCCGCCCCCACTCCCACCTTGCCCCTCCTCCTCTGCCTCGCCCCCACTCCCACCTTGCCCGTCCTCCTCTGCCTCGCCCCCACTCCCACCTTGCCCATCCTCCTCTGCCTCGCGCCCACTCCCACCTTGCCCATCCTCCTCTGCCACCCACATATAACAGGTCACTTCTAAAGCAGCAAGGATTTGTCAAAATGAACTCTCATAACTAGCAGAATGCTTGGTTGCATAGGGAGAGGTATTAGCAGTAGGAAGAGGGAAGTGCTCATGCCATTGTACAGAGCACTGGTGAGACCTCACTTGGAGTATTGTACGCAGTACTGGAGACCGTATCTCCAGAAGGATATTGATACTTTGGAGAGAGTTCAGAGAAGGGCTACTAAACTGGTTCATGGGTTGAAGGATAAAACTTCCCAGGAAAGGTTAAAGCATCTTAACATGTATAGCTTGGAGGAAAGACGTAACAGGGGGGATATGATAGAAACATTTAAATACATAAAGGGAATCAACACAGTAAAGGAAGAGAGTATATTTAAAAGAAGAAAAACTACCACAACTAGAGGACATAGTCTTAAATTAGAGGGGCAACGATTTAAAAGTAATATCAGGAAGTATTACTTTACTGAGAGGGTAGTGGATGTATGGAATAGCCTGCCAGCAGAAGTGGTAGAGGCAAACACAGTCAAGGATTTTAAGCATGCGTGGGATAGACACAAGGCTATCCTAGCTATAAGACCGGGAACGGGGGACTAATAAAAGTACTCAAAAAAAAATTTAAAAAAATTGGGCAGACTAGATGGACCGAATGGTTCTTATCTGCCGACACATTCTATGTTTCTATGTTTCTATGTTTCTATGTAACTTCTCAATGGCAGCTGAAACGTAGAAGGGGCTGGGCGGCCCATGTGGCCTTGCTTTTCCCCATACCTTGTTCGACATGAAGACTACAGACTGCTGCATACTGCAAGCTCTGCAATGAAAATACCAACGGGACCAGTTACCCACTAACAAAGTATTACAGTCTGCAATTAATCAATCTTTCTCTAGGATCAATATTGCAATTATACTTCTATCACAATAATGGGGCATCGTCTTGGAAAATCAACCCTATGTTTACAGAAGGCAGGACATCTGCACAATGTTGGATTAATCAGTTTATTTTATTTTTTTTAAATATCAGAAATTCCTAATATTACACGCTGGAAATGAAACCGTATGCAGACTGAGAAAGTAGAACAATCAATTACTTATGCAGGAAACGTGGCATCTTCAATATAATATGAATAGTAACCCTGTATAGTAACTATTCTCTAATGTGGTTCTCTAAGGTTAAATTATTAATTTAAAGGAACAAATGTCTGAACTGCAGCTGATTCCAAGGATTAGAATTCTATACTGTATAGTTTTGCCACAGGGGTTACCATCCATTTATTATAATTTGGGACAATTATAGACTACTTTAGGCCTTGGGGGGAGTACATCAATCATGCACCCAAAGTATAAATCCAGTCGATTTTCATATCCTACCTTGTTATTCTAAGGTAACTGGTTCTTTCTTGGAAAGAAGTGAATACAGGTACAATTGCTTTCCCTTTTTGGTAAATAAAAGCAAAATATTTTTACGCAATTAGAGAATTTACAGAACAAGGATGGGTAGAGCAGGGCAGAGCTTGGGTGGGATTCAAATTCAGCTACGCCCCTTGGCCAAGCGAGTGTTCTGGTTCTTGATCTGGCATGGGCTGTACCTGTTGGGTTCCTTGTGAGAAAGAGAAAAAAAACGCCAGGTTTGTGTTCAACTCACCGTTTAGTTAATACACCCCATGATGTTCCTTGTGCCCAGCTGGACCATTTGGCGAGAGGGGCTCCCCATCGTAACACATCCTAAAGGTAATATTTTAGCATACCCCCTGACTTTATCACTCAAAGTAGAGATTAACAGGACCAGAGGTCCAGATGACCTGATGTGTCCAGTGAAAGGGGATTATGATGTCATTGGTATAGAGATGATGTAGATTTGTATCCAGTGTTGATTTCATTACCCAGCAGGAAACACGCATTACTCCTCTTTCAATGTCTACCCGTGCATCAATGTACCTTATTTTCCTGTATCCTTGAATCTGTAGAGGTAAGATACATTATAAACTTACTAACTGGGGGCTATTCACTCAAATACAGGAATGTGACCTCCTAGCTCTATTCATTTAAAAAAAAAAAATGACATCCTTGTCCTGCCCTCCTTGCTCCCCCCCTTGTGCTAGCCCCGTGTGTATTTTAGTCTTCTTGGGGGAAGGGGGGGGTGTGGAGGGGAGAATTTGTAAAATTTTTAAAGTTAGGTTTTTTTCAGGCTAAGTCCAACTCGACAGTTGGAAGGTCGAAATGAGGCATCCAAGGGGGGGTGAGGCAAAACTGTCCGAGGATGGCGATCAAGATCAACGCTAATCTCAAATTTTTGTGACTAGACCCAAGTATATATTACGGCTTTCACACCTATAACATAAAGACCATCCCCGGGCCTCTTTCTCTACAAGTGGCAAACACCCAACTATATTCTTTGGCTCTTAGCAACTCAAACGCCAAAAGAGTACAGAATCCCGAACACATCACCAGAATGAGAAATTGTTTAACAAAGGCTTAAACGAAGATAACATTCTCCTTATCCCCACAGTTTAATATTTTGTTCTCTGCATTCATTCTGACCGGTAAATGTTACAATCCTTTAAGCCATTTAATTATAATAATCCACTCTATCTGGCCAAAGGTCCTCTCCTGCTGTTGAGTTTAAGTGGCCAAGAGCGAAAGAGCAAGGGGAAAGGGTTACCCTTACTGCCCCTCGGGTCTTCTAGTGAGAAACCATAAACTTCTATCCTCTAGATAGCTATTGATTTCTAACAGACCTTGAAATGAAAAGAGGAGACATAGGAACGTGACTGAAATATTCATTCTGCCTGAGTGAATCGCTGTTGTGTTGGTAAAGAGTATAAGTTGTACATTTGGTGTTGGTCAAGAAGGCGAGTAACTTCCTTAAACTCATGCACTAGGCGAAGGTGTGAGGGGACAGTCCATCTCAAGTGTATGTCTTCAGTCACAAGTGGTCTCACTCGACCATGACTAGAATTCTGCCCAAACAGTCGGAATAGCAGCAGTGGTCTCTAAGCAATGGCCAACAGAACAAATTGCCAGCCACCTCTTGAAGCTATCAATTTCGAGCACACAGAGATTACTCCACACTTCCATTTTTGAAGGGCAGGCAAAACAATTCACACAACCTAAGCCGAGAGAAGCCAAGAACTAGATGTCACGTTCTTTAGTGGGGACCAGAAAGTTGGCTGGAAAAAAAAGGGTCAGTACGGCGCCCAATCAAGTAGAACCTTATCAAATTAGAGAAGCACACAAATAGTGTGATACCGTAAACCCATACAAATGAACTTAAGTGCCGATAGGTGATACACTCGTATGTGCAAATTAAACATTCAGGATTATAGCTGATGTTCAAATAAATAAATTATTTAATATCTGTTGAGAGAATAAAAAATAAAAAATACACATGGGAAGGACCAGAGATGTAAAGGAATGGATCCCCCCCGCTGAGGAAAATTTACAAAAGGGTGAAAACAGTGGCCCATGTAGAAGAAAGCACTGTGGAAAAGGAGTTCACTTGTGACAAACAAGGTAATGCTGGCATCCACAGGTGGACAGAGGGAAAACACCACAGACACGGCAGAGCAGGTACCGGTGTGTCAACCCGTCTTGCCCGACCGGCTGTCACGGCTTCATCAGCAGACATATCGGATGTGGTGTTGCACCTCTTTAAAACAGTGACAGCCAAAAAGATGGACAACTTGGAGAATGTTTCCACTTCAGCCAGTAACGATTGATTTTTGCGATGCCTTGTACCTTCAGGATTTAATGAAATAAGGGGGAAACAAGGTACAAGGGGTACACCGGTTAGATTTGGCCAAGGTGTGGGCAGGTGGTAGTCATGTGTAAAAAAAAACATGGGTGTGCTTAAAATAGTAAACAGGATTCTTAAACTACAGTATATCATTTAAAAGGTTTTAAACTTCTAAAGCCACCGGTCACCGCGGTCTACTTTTTAATTTTTTTTTTTTTTTTTGAGATCGCAAGTGATTCTATTATTTTTAGAAGAAGAGGAAAGTCACCCAAGTACTTGGCTAAAAGTCCTGAAAGACGTAGCTGTGAAAATGCCAAAGAAAATCCCATTAACTTAAAATGTGTTCCCAAACTCCAGGATTATTGGATTACACGGCCATAGTGCTTTGGGTTTAAGATGTGATATATATATATATATATATATATATATATACAAATCCAAAAGGAATGCACTCACCTAAACTAGCATATCTTATAAGGGGTGCTGCTGAGACCAAATAGTTATACAAAATCCAAAGATCAGCGCACTCACCTCAAAGCAGGTAGGAGAAAAACTCTTAAAGCTATAGGTTTTATTAAAGCTATTTAAAAACACCTTTCTTTCTAAGATAACAAAATTGGAGATTTGGTTACAGATATGGCCATATTATGCTAAGCCCACCACTACGTCAAAGTACTCCAATATTGGTGGGTCCTAACACAAGTACTGTTGCTTATGTGGCTTAATCTCTGTATGTGTATTTCTCCCCATCTATTAATTGGAGGATGTCTCTGTATTGTACAATAGGAAGGCCTTTTGGTCCCTGGTAAGCAATACACATAAACCATGAGTATGCCATAATTTATAATGAAAAGAATTAATGTCATTTTGATAATTTTGTTATAAAAATTAAAAAAATGTAAAAAAAGTCAACCCCACACTGCTCCTTAAAAAGGGAGTGAACCCCCAAATACATTTTTTTATATATACATTAAAGGCCATTTCTCCCTGTATCAATATCATTTTTTAATCGTACTTTTGAAAAGAAAGATATACCTTCCAGACTATATATAGACTTCAAACTGCCAACTCACTAATTTCAACAATCATTTGGAACAAAGAAGAAATTCCACTGACAGTGTCTGAAAAAAAAAATATTTAATCATGCTTTTTCTTCCAATGTATTTTATGTTATATTCAAGTTACCAGTTCGAACCAGATTAGAATTTATTTAAGTCTGCACATTTTTAATTAGTGAGTAAAAAAAATGGTGTAAATTCAAGTCTTTTGTAACCCCTGGGTGCTTTGACTAGAATAATACAATTACCCTGGAGGAGATATTTCTCTTAGTAATAGAATTTGTTTTTGGTTTTTTTTATAAACGATCGTCATTCTCCTATGTTATAATGAGACTGTGGTTGTGCTCAATTAAACCATTGTTTTTTCTGATGTGTTATAAGAATTAGCAGGAACAAGATCCTAAGGTTGAATTATTAAAGAGGGCTGTGCAAGGTGAACACAAGTCCATAGCTTCAGGCCAGATTCATGTTTTTTTAAGTCTTAATACCTTCATACATACATTGTGAAACACAAATACAATTAGGAAAGCTTACCGAGGCTTTGGTATCTAGCCTCACGAGAAACAATGCCGCGGGTCATTAAATTTCCTAAAAGAAGACATCTACAATCACTAAAAGAAAATCATTTTCTTTCCTTTTGCCAAAAGACATTTTGCATAAGGTAAGTTTACAACCGATATTTATTACGGGGCTGTCAAAAGGCATTGCTCTCTGCTCTATATCAAAGCTTTATTTATACTGTAACAGTTATGATTAAACATTAGCAAATAATAATAAGTCAATTGTAAATGTAACCTTGTATAGGTTAAGCCATTTCTCTGGTTAAGGTGTTTAACCCCCTCGTGACGTTAGGATGTACTATGCCGTCCTGATTTTAAGTGCCTAAAAGACGCTAGAACGGCATAGAACGTCCAGCGTTAATTAGCTCCCCGCGGCTCCCCGTGATGAGCTGTGCTCGGAACCCGCTGTCGGGACTTGCAGTCGGATCCCACCTGTCAGATGAGGACACTTTGAGTGACCACAGTGCGACATGGGAATTTTAGGTGGTAAATGGGATTCTTGAAGGTCAAACATTAGGGAGGATACTGTCTAGATCTGGTGAATGGGATTCTTGGAGGTCAAACATTATGGAAGATACTGTCTAGATCTGGTGAATGGGATTCTTGGAGGTCAAACATTATGGAAGATACTGTCTAGATCTGGTGAATGGGATTCTGGGAGGTCAAAGATTAGGGAAGATACTGTCTAGATCTGGTGAATGGGATTCTGGGAGGTCAAAGATTAGGGAAGATACTGTCTAGATCTGGTGAATGGGATTCTGGGAGGTCAAATATTAGGGAAGATACTGTCTAGATCTGGTGAATGGGATTCTGGGAGGTCAAAGATTAGGGAGGATACTGTCTAGATATGGTGAATGGGATACTGGGAGGTCAAACATTAGGGAGGATACTGTCTAGATCTGGTGAATGGGATTCTGGGAGGTCAAAGATTAGGGAAGATACTGTCTAGATCTGGTGAATGGGATTCTGGGAGGTCAAAGATTAGGGAGGATACTGTCTAGATCTGGTGAATGGGATACTGGGAGGTCAAACATTAGGGAGGATACTGTCTAGATCTGGTGAATGGGATTCTGGGAGGTCAAACATTAGGGAGGATACTGTCTAGATCTAGTGAATGGGATTCTGGGAGGTCAAAGATTAGGGAAGATACTGTCTAGATCTGGTGAATGGGACTCTGGGAGGTCAAATATTAGGGAGGATACTGTCTAGATCTGGTGAATGGTATTCTGGGAGGTCAAACATTAGGGAGGATACTGTCTAGATCTGGTGAATGGGATTCTGGGAGGTCAAACATTAGGGAGGATACTGTCTAGATCTAGTGAATGGGATTCTGGGAGGTCAAAGATTAGGGAAGATACTGTCTAGATCTGGTGAATGGGACTCTGGGAGGTCAAATATTAGGGAGGATACTGTCTAGATCTGGTGAATTGTATTCTGGGAGGTCAAACATTAGGGAGGATACTGTCTAGATCTTTTGAGTGGGATTCTGGGAGGTCAAAATGTACTAGGATAAAATACATTTAGATTACTTTTGTGTGGGGGGGGGGGGGGGGGGTTTCAGGGTTACCCAGATAATAAATAGGACATAATCAGCAATTACTCATCCAGAGGACGCACATGGAACTTATCCAATTGTAATGCTCCCCCCTCCATTGGTGGGACCCAAAGATCTGAGACCATATTCATTGCACTGCTGAGTATCACGGCAGCACTGACATCGGTGTCCTTTTGCCGATCCATGGCACTAGCACAGCTTATACTCCCCAGCAATAATAAATATTGCACATTCCACTTCACATGAACGGGGAATGGTGGTGGGATGATCCCGTCAACAAATACATTTTAATGGAACCAAAAAGATATATGGCACAAATGTAGCCAACACATCGCACTACATCCTGAGTACATATAAAATATGGCGGGGCCATTTTTCCCAAGGCGGAACCCGTGCCTGACCTAAAATCTTATAGTGCAAAAGGGAATTATTTTATTATAAGAAAAGCAGGCTCTTTATTATAAGTTGTGGTTTATTACGAATCTTACGCCATCCACCAAGGCCATTTTTACTGTCCCTGCCTGTAATACTCCCGAAATTGCTTTGTAGACGGCCTTGTTTCCTTATGTTCCATTTCTAATTGCAACCAAGGTTTAAAACAAAAACCCATCGCTAGCCATCGCTCATCTTTATATGCTCCTTCCTTGCTTTATGACCCTCTCTCTCGCCCCCTCCTCGCTCTCACCGCAAGCGGTGTAAAAATAGGTTTATTATCATCTGTTAAGTGCCGTCCTCGGGCGTTTGAGATGATGCCCCGAGGCGGGTTAAATGTATAACGCACTGGTTATCCCACCTTCCGCACTTGTGGCCATCTTTCCTGATGATTCCAAGTCCCCGATCTATCTCTTTCTCGTAATCTTTTGGGAGTTGGGGAGAGCACTTGAAATTCTGAGCAGGCTATTATCACCCTTTCATTTCACTCAATAGCTCTTGTATGGTCATTGTAGAGGGAGAGCTTTAAGGCCGCAAACCCTGGAGGATGTTTAATGCTCCCTCTTTGAGATCCAATGCACGGACATTTACAAGGAGAGTTACAAGGTGATATCGACAAAGACCGAGAATCTTTGGCCTAAAGAGAAATCAGTGAACTCACCCGAAATCTTGGAAGCATTTTAAATTGTTTTTATGCTGTGGAGATCTCACAGGACCTGCCATGATTTATGAATGGGATGTGTTCTGTGCGTATATACAGATACTGCATAAATACATACTACCAGGCTGCACTTTACGGGTTCTTTCTGCAGCATGTGGAACACGTATGTCCCTAAAAACACAGCCCATGTTGGCAGCTGTAGCATGGTCATCGCATAATCGCATACATAATAATAAAATATATTGTTTTATTTTTTTGGGAAATGTTATTTACTTCCCCGTAATTTGGCTTAATTTGCTTTTCATATTCTCGTATCTTAATTCCCATGAAAAACTGTGCGTAGGATTATGTGATGTGGTATATCAAATAAGATATTATCTAGTGGCAGACTGGTTCACCCCGGAAACCCATGCAATGATTCACCTCTAGATACTGTCTACATGTCGCTCCCTCTAGAACGCTGCAACACGTACTTTCGCCCATTACATAGCCTAGCAACTAAACGAGGAATCAATTGGCTGGCAACCTCAACTAATTACTATATGATAAGCAGCTCGGAGTCGAACAGAAAGAAACCATAGTATAAGAATTTGTTTTGTTGTATCTGTTCTACTATGCACAACAACAACAAAAAAGCTTTAACTTTTTTAATGATAACACTGGTATTCACACAAAAAACCACACATTACGTGGCAAAGAGCAATTTTACGACCTGCCTATAAAATGGTATCACCGGGGCCGCCATCAGGGGGTCATGCGCGATACACTTGTCACGGGCCCCTTAAAAAAAATGGGGGAAAAAGCGATGCTGACTGGGGAGATTGGGACAGGGGGGGGGGGATAGAATTTTTTTTCAGTAAGGGGCCCTGAAATGTCTGATGGCTGCCCTGACAGTCACCCTGGAGACCCATAGAATGTTCTGCGGATTTATCCACTTTTAGAACTCTGCCCCCTTCAGGACCCCCATTCACATCTCATGACTTATCATATTAACTACAGTTAAAATTACCCTCCCAAAAAAGCTGAATTTTTTAATTTTTTTATTTTTAAGAAATCCATTATTTATTTTTTAGATTAAGGGGAAGATTCTTCTTTTTTTTTTTCGGATACCGATGCATGTTACTGACAAAATACTGATAGGGGCCTATTCACAAAAATTTGGCCACCATTCGATATCCCCTAGTCAAACTCAGACTTTCAACTGGCTATTGAATCCAATAGAAAGCATGGGAAATGGATATTCACTTGCCAAAGCACCAGTGACCTCTGTGGACACGAAATGGTACCATGGTACACGTGGAATGATGGTGGGAGTGTACACATAACCTAACAGCTGTTGACGCTGAACAGTAACCGGTGGTGTGATTCAGACCTAAAGCTGACATGACATAGATGCCATTTGGAGATAAGTACGAATCTTAAACTCTAAAATCAAATTTAGAAATTCAAAGCTTGAAGCCTTTAAGGCATTTAGCAGTACCCTGGGCATTTCAGAGGAGCTTTTCTAGCAGGAGAAACGCGCCAGGTTTGTCCCTGTACAATGTTATTACATCCGTGTCCTGGAAGGATGTCCATTGATTTCTCGTGGTCCAAGTGGTAGCAAGTTTCTCCATCAGATGTCAGATCTTCCCGATCCACAGACGAAAAGTCCACAAGTGGTCATTCTTTCATGAAGCTATTCCCCCAAGGGGAGCGTATATCTCTTGCTTTTTTTTTTTTTTTTTACCCTATATAGTTGTCTTTTTTTTTTTTCCACAATCCAAGCCTTTCAAACCCAATCCGGAGTTAATAAACATCTAATCTCAGTCTAAACGCCATCATCAGGTGTCTCCAGATGATTATTAGAGATCTGTGGAAGGTGTATCACGGGTGAGGGCTTTCAATTTGATGAAACTAATGTACCATGTTAAATGGGCCGTTTGTTTTGACATTTCCCCAGCCCCCCCCCCCCCCCCCCCCCCCCACAAAGCACGCTCAAAGTCTCAAATTAATATCTTTCTACAGCACAGGTGGCATTTTAAAGACAATCCTGTGACATTTTCAGAATAAATTCTGCTTTGTTTTGTCGTTCCCAGTGACTTAGACCAATTCCTAAAACAAATACCACCTTTCTTGTGTTTCCTATCCTTTTGTTCACTTTTATTTTATATATATATATCTGAATTCAAGAAACATCTCAGTGAGTCCTCGCCTGTAACTCTTTAAAGCAAAATCCATTTTCTTTCAGCCCTAAAATAATCTATAAATATGCCAAGTTAGCATTTTTAGAAAACAAACTTTCCGCGGTTTTCAAAGGTATTCTTAGTAATAAATATCATTTCTTCTAGCCGTTTTTTTTTTTGGGGGGGGGGGGCTGGCTCAGTGATACGCCTCACCTGATTATTTACTAACAATAGCTTAACCTCTTTCCGTGGCGCTCAGTTGCCCATTTATAAGATCATACTATATATATATTTTTTTTTTTTATATTACTGGTGCACATATCAAAGAAGAGATTTGAGGTGAGGGGTTAGTTAAACCCTTGTGCCCCTAGATGTCCCAAGAGAAATTAAAACTATGTCTATTGAGAAATGTTTTTTAGCCTCTTCTGTCAACTGTCTAGTACCAAGATATATATATTTTTGGGACTGCCTGTAGCTTTGGTGGAGGGGGGGGGGGGGGGGGTTGCGGTTCAAAGCCTTAGAGGGATTTTCTAATTTATATCAGTAAAAAAAAAAAAAAAAGCTACGTTTGCAGAATGTGGGACAGAAACCTAATTACGCTTATTTCTCCTGGTGAGCTCTGAGTGAGTTTGCCCCCATTCCAATACTCTAGCTCCTAAGTCTATCAGAACCAATCAGATTTCAACAAAAAGATGGCAGCGCTCTACCGCCGTGTGTAGGGTCACATCCCCACTTTCTTCTCTGATTTTGAAGCATAATTATTAAAACATCATAAAGATATATTTCCTTTACAGGTAATTGTAATAATAATATCCAGGGGGGATTCCACCCCACATGCTCTGGCGGAAGTGTCGGACGCCATATTTTTTTTGTGGTGGGAGGGAGCTGGGTGCCTAATCTTTTAGCGTAGCCAGTGGGGGTCCGGTACCCCCCTGCACAGGAAGGCTACAGAGAAAAGAATGGGCCTATGGGGCAACTTCATGTTCAAGTGAACAGTGGTGCAGCCCCTGAGTCAGACTAGAGAGCATATAATAATATATGTTTTTTTGGAGGTATCACTCTCCATCCTTCATACATGCGCACAGTCTCTTAAAGGGGCAGTTCCCCCTCTCTTACGTTCTGTATGTTGTAATGTGTTTAATATGTGTGACATGTAATATATGTATTTTCACATTGCAAATTTAATTATCATCTGGGACACTTTAAAATGGTGCCCCCATACCTCCCCCCCCCCCCCCTCCAAGGGTCCAACGAAATGCTGGAGAGCTGACTGGAAGGATTAGTAAATGCTGAAAGCCCCATATTTGTCAGTAGAAGAAAGATGTTCAGAATACAAATATTCGAATTCTAGTGAATATAAATATATATATATATTTATAAATCTTTAACTTTAATATGCATGAAATTAAGGATAAGTTGCTTTAAATTCGGTGTAGCCCTTTAAGACAAAAACGAATCGAAAATGAAGAGACTATCTTTAGTGTTCATTATTATTGCTTTAATAATCTTTCTAGTTTGTTTGTTTTACACATTGTAACATATGTTTTCATTGCAAAGTATTCCAGGAACTTTCTACAACATAAAACCTTGGCAATTATAACATAGCCTTGGTTTACAGCTAGCGTACTAATGCATATATTTTATAACCACCGTAACAATCTAGGACGATATATTTATTTGTTTCAGTAATGAATGATGTTCTATGGCAGCGGTAATGTTTATTCAGCAACAGATATTCACGCTGACACTTCCCCTCTCGCTGAGAGCAGACGGGGGGGGGGGGGGGGGGGGGGGGGCACATTGAACCAAACTGCGCTCTAATTTCCCCCTCTGGGTTTTGCTCTAGCATCAAAGTAAAATATCTGTACCCGTTTCCGGATCCGACATAACTGCTGGCACAATGCTTTCACGAGGATTTGGTACTTATTTATTTTGCTTATTAGCATCTGGATTCCGCGCTAACGAACCTTTACGAAAAATCTCAAACACAACAAGAAAGAAATAATGGAGCAAGCAATTTATATCAAAGTCACCGTATAATTGATACCAGTGGACTTATAAACCAGCCAGGGCTATATAACAGGAATGCCAGCTATTTCTCTTTCAATAATCATTTTCTTTGGGTCAATCCCATCTTCTTTCTTGTTTTCCTCTTTGCTTTAGAATGAGGCTTTTATCTCTTCTAATAAACTCAGCTTTAGATCTCATTGTCCATTTATTATACATTGTCTTCCATTAATACTTTGATGGTTTTTAGCAATTGATTTTTTTTTATTTTATTTCATTGCTGCTCTTAATCAAACAATGCATTGTCAAATTCATTCACCCTCAAGCATTATATATATACATTTCGTTTTAAATACATGCTTTGCTTTCCTAGATCTAATTAATACTTTCAACTGCAAGAGAACTGTAGGACATTTGACAAGTTCTTACAGTTCTTATCTTTTATCCAGGTGCAATGTGTTGGAACAAACAACTTAGCTAGGAATCTATTGTTCAGCATGTTCTGTGATACTTCCTCTACTACAGGGCTGACACCTTGTCTAACTCACCTCAAGCTGAGTCGTCACCTCACCCCAATTTCAATTGAAAAAAAGTTCAATTGCATATAGCCACAGGTGATGTCATAAACAGGTGATTCCACAGACACATTTTCTCCTAATTTTTTTTACATTTACTGGCAAGCCTGTATAGTTCATTTAAATTTAAAAGGACAGCAATTGGCTAAAAATAAGTTATGTTTAACCCCTTTGAGACATTGGACGTGTCAGCCATTTCCAACAGGAAACTCTATTGCCACTTGCCAACACAGGATTTGTCTGGTACGTCCTGGGGTGGAATGAGCGGTGTAAGAGATCAGCAATTGCTAAAATTTCTTAGGCGTTGTTGCTGTAATACCTCGATGTTGAGGCATTAAGCAACACTGAAATGTCTTGCCGAGGGCCCCTGCAATAGCTCCACGGATCAAATGCAAGCGCCATATTGGAGAGCAGCATGCTCTTCCAGGATAGAGCTGCTCTCGTGTGGGTAAGAGCTTATCCCTTCTGTCACTCTGTTGCTGTTGCTAGACTGCCCCTAGAGTCAGTCAGCAACATTGCAATAAAAAAGTCAAAATTAGCTTGAGATCTAGGGTTAGGGTTAGCATAAGGGTTAGGGATAGTGTTAACATTAGGGTTAGGCTTAGCATAAGGGTTAGGGGTTAGAGTTACAGTAAGTTTAGCATAAGAGTTAGGGTTAGATTTAGGGTTATGACTGGGGTCAAAATGTCACTGTAGGAGAAAATGGTTAATAAACCCAAAAAACACTAATTTCTGTAATTTCCCTATAATTAAAAAAAAAACTATTGAAAAAGATATAAACATGGCATGTTTGTAATTGTGTAAAAGATTTATTAGGTCGGCATTAGAAAAGTTTTTTTTTATTTCTTCATAAAATGTTATATATTTTTTTGTTGCAAACTATATGCTATGATGATAAACTGGTATCTAAAGAAAGCCCTTCTTATGGCGATAAATGAGAAAGACCAAAGATTCTGATCAACATGTCCGCCCCCTGATAGAGCTATACAGAGCAAAGATTCTAAACAACATGTCCACCCCCTGATAGAGCTATACAGAGCAAAGGTTCTAAACAACATATCCTCCCCCTGATAGAGCCATCCAGAGCAGAGATTCTAACAACATGTCCGCCCCCTGATAGAGCTATACAGAGCAAAGATTCTAAACAACATGTCCACCCCCTGATAGAGCTATACAGAGCAAAGATTCTAAACAACATGTCCTCCCCCTGATAGAACCATCCAGAGCAAAGATTCTAACAACATGTCCGCCTCCTGATAGAGCTATACAGAGCAAAGATTCTAAACAACATGTCCTCCCCCTGATAGAGCTTTACAGAGCAAAGATTCTAAACAACATGTCCTCCCCCTGATAGAGCTATACAGAGCAAAGATTCTAAACAACATGTCCTCCCCCTGAGAGAGCTATCCAGAGCAAAGATTCTAAACAACATGTCCTAGCCCTGATAGAGCTATAGAGAGCAAAGATTCTAAACAACATGTCCACCCCCTGATAGAGCTATACAGAGCAAAGATTCTAATAAACATGTCCTCCCCCTGATAGAGCCATCCAGAGCAAAGATTCTAACAACATGTCCGCCCCCCTGATAGAGCTATACAGAGCAAAGATTCTAACAACATGTGTGTCCCCTGATAGAGCTATACAGAGCAAAGATTCTAAACAACATGTCCTCCCCCTGATAGAGCTTTACAGAGCAAAGATTCTAAGCAACATGTCCTCCCCCTGATAGAGCTATACAGAGCAAAGATTCTAAACAACATGTCCTCCTCCTGATAGAGCTATCCTGAGCAAAGATTCTAAACAACATGTCCTAGCCCTGATAGAGCTATACAGAGCAAAGATTCTAAACAACATGTCCACCCCTGATAGAGATATACAGAGCAAAGACTCTAAACAACATGTCTACGCCCCGATAGAGCTATACAGAGCAAAGATTCTAAACAACATGTCCTCCCCCTGAGAGAGCTATACAGAGCAAAGATTCTAAACCACATGTCCACCCCTGATAGAGCTATACTGAGCAAAGATTCTAAACATGTCCATCCCATGATAGAGCTATACAGAGCAAAGATTCTAAACAACATGTCCGCCCCTGATAGAGCTATACAGAGCAAAGATTCTAAACAACATGTCTGCCCCCTGTTAGAGCTATACAGAGCAAAGATTCTAAACAACATGTCCGCCCCTGATAGAGCTATACAGAGCAAAGATTCTAAACAACATGTCCACCACCTGATAGAGCTATACAGAGCAATGATTCTAAACAACATGTCCGCCCCTGATAGAGCTATACAGAGCAAAGATTCTAAACAACATGTCCACCACCTGATAGAGCCATACGGAGCAAAGCTTTTAAACAACATGTCCGTTCCCTGATAAAGCTATACAGAGCAAAGATTCTAAACAACATGTCCACCTCTGATAGAGCTATACAGAGCAAAGATTCTAAACAACATGTCTGCCCACTGGTAGAGCTACATAGAGCAAAAAGGGCTGAACAAGTTACTTTATTTGTATTCTTTCATTAAATAATTTCTGTTTAGAACGTTTACATTGGATCCATTCTTCCAGTAGGGAGAACAGGTGTCAGTAAAGCTGTATTGGGCAATGTTAAGATGCCAGACACGTTCCTCTACCTCTCTGCGGTCCTGCCGAATCCATTTAGAAAGAAGATGTCTAAGTCCTGCGAGACCTGCAATTTTCTTGCTGTATATTTAGCGAACTCTCCGTTTTAATGCAGTTAGTTTAAAGCTTTTCCAAACACAACTCCACCACCAATTGTAGACCAATCTCCGTTAGCGAAGAGTCTGCTTCAAGTGGCCATTTCAGTGAAGGATGTCGGCGCTCAGGGGAAAAACAACAGGGGAAAAAAAACAACAGGAAAACAGTTATCTCATTGTCTCTCTGAGGACAAATCTTCCTGAAGACAGAATGCAATTACCAGGGATTCTGCTTAGTTTATTATAAGAGAAATCACCTTACAGCTGACTAGGGGTGAACGAGGGGGGGAGGGGGGGGGGGAACCCTCGTTTAAAGAGAAACATTTTCCTTTGTTATATAAAGGACTAGCCTAGAAATTAAAGGGACCCTCTCCTTGGTGTTTTTACCTTGAATATAGAGAATACAAAAATGATCATTTTTCTACAACGTGCCGGCAGAATTGCAAGCGAGGGCAGAGACTGAGCACCTGTCTGACATGTTGTGTCTCCTTTTTATGACATCACCTTATGGCTTGACATTTTGAAAGTAGTTCGTTCCCAGGAAACGCCACAGACGCCTTTCAAACATTTTCATGCTCTTAATTTATGCATCTGCTTGCAACCGTGTACAGATCATTTTTCATCATTTTCTCTGCATTCAAAGTATACGCAATGTTCAGGGGACATGAAAGATGGCATCAAGTGCAGACATTTTAAATAGAAATGCTTCAATGAATGAACACAAATAAATCACCTAACTGAGCCCACTTTGCTCCATATAGCTCTATCAGGGGGCGACATGTTGTTTAGAATCTTTGCTCTGTAGAGCTCTATCAGTGGGCGGACATGTTGTTTAGTATCTTTGCTCTGTATATCTCTATCAGGGGGCAAATATGTTGTTTAGAATCTTTGCTCTGTATAGCTCTATCAGAGGGCGGACATGTTGTTTAGAATCTTTGCTCTGTATCGCTCTATCAGGGGGCGGACATGTTGTTTAGAATCTTTGCTCTGTATAGCTCGATCAGGGGCAGACATGTTGTTTAGAATCTTTGTTCTGTATAGCTCTATCAGGGGCGGGCATGTTGTTTAGAATCTTTGCTCTGTATAGCTCTATCAGGGGCGGACATGTTGTTTAGAATCTTTGCTCAGTATAGCTCTATCAGGGGCGGACATGTTGTTTAGAATCTTTGCTCTTTATAGCTCTATCAGGGGGTGGACATGTTGTTTAGAATCTTTGTTCTGTATAGCTCTATCAGGGGGTGGACATGTTGTTTAGAATCTTTGCTCTGTATAGCTCTATCAGGGGGTGGACATGTTGTTTAGAATCTTTGTTCTGTCTAGCTCTATCAGGAGGCGGACATGTTGTTTAGAATCTTTGTTCTGTCTAGCTCTATCAGGAGGCGGACATGTTGTTTAGAATCTTGGGTCAGACCAACCACTAATTAACCAATTACATATGTGCAACATTTTTTCTGAGAGGTTAATCAGATTGGCAGGGGCACCAACACAGGACTGTCTTATCCAAAGCAGGACACATGGTGCATATACTGAAGCCACATTCATTAAAATAATGTAAATTGATTTTAAATTAACAGGTTTTTACACAGTAACACGGTAACTCTGCTATAATAGGAGTCATGACTTTCAAATGCCCTTCTGATAAGAGATTATGGGCCTAATAACAGGGTGGAGGACAATTCAGCCAGTTTGCTGAAGTTGTGGTACTAGAGCCAGACTTCGCACTGCATGTGGTATGAATTAATCGAGCTCTAAAAATTTCAAATACATTAAGAGCTTAAGAGATTATTGTTGCAGATATTTTTTTCCGTGTGTGGTCATAGAAATACGATTTTAACACTTGAGTAGAAAAAATAAAACTGCGCTCTTTGCTCCGTGCAGCTATATCAAGGGGCAGACATGTTGTTTAGAATCTTTGCCCTGTATAGCTCTATCAGGGGCAGACATGTTGGTTAGAATCTTTGCTCTGTATAGCTCTATCAGGGAACGGACATGTTGTTTAGAATCTTTGCTCCGTGCAGCTCTATCAGGGGGCGGACATGTTGTTTAGAATCTCTGCTCTGTATAGCTCTATCAGGGGGCGGACATGTTGTTTAGAATTTTTGCTCTGTATAGCTCTATCAGGGGCGGACATGTTGTTTAGAATTTTTGCTCTGTATAGCTCTATCAGGGGGCAGACATGTTGTTTAAAATCTTTTCTCTATATAGCTCTATTAGGGGCGGACATGTTATTTAGAACCGCTCTGTATAGCTCTATCAGGGGGCGGACATGTTGTTTAGAATTTTTGCTCTGTATAGCTCTGTCAGGGGGCAGACATGTTGTTTATAATCTTTTCTCTGTATAGCTCTATCAGTGGCAGACATGTTATTTAGAATCTTTGCTCTGTATAGCTCTATCACGGGGTATACATGTTGTTTAGAATCTTTGCTCTGTATAGCTCTGTCAGGGGGCAGACATGTTGTTTATAATCTTTTCTCTGTATTGCTCTATCAGGGGGAAGGCATGTTGTTTAGAATCTTTGCTCTGTATAGCTCTATCGGCGGGCCGACATGTTGTTTAGAATCTTTGCTCTGCATAGCTCTATCATGAGGCGGACATGTTGTTTAGAATCTTTGCTCCATGCAGCTCTATCAGGGGGCGGACATGTTGTTTAGAATCTTTGCTCTCTATAGCTCTGTCAGGGGGCAGACATGTTGTTTATAATCTTTTCTCTGTATAGCTCTATCAGGGGGAAGGCATGTTGTTTATAATCTTTGCTCCATGCAGCTCTATCATGAGGCGGACATGTTGTTTAGAATCTTTGCTCCGTGCAGCTCTATCAGGGGGCAGACATATTCCTCAGACTCTTGAGACAGAACTTACGTCATAAAAACCAAGCTGAAGTCAAATCTGAACTAAGATTCTAAAAAAAACATGTCCAGTTTAGCTGTAAGAGGGCTCAATAAAGTACTTTGTTTGTATTCTTTCATTACAGTATTTATATTTAAACTGTCTACCCTGGAAGCAACCTGTCAAGTAAACATAATTTCCAACATTGAACTCATTTTTTTCTTACTTTTGATTTTGTGCTGTCTCCTTATTGGTTGAAACAAATTGATAGAAAACCCTGGAAAAAAAACTGAAACCGATTAAACGGAATGTATACATTGCTGCCCTGTCCTATGCATTCTTATAAGCATCCTTAATTAAAGGGGCAGTAATCCACCTTTTTTTTTTTTGTACTTCTCCATACATTCCAAACTATCTACATCTCCCTGCACTTAACCCCTTAAGTGATTTGCAAAGCCTTGTTAGGGCAGTCCACCCCTTTTATTAAAAGGACCATTAGAAGTGGAAGGTGTTAAAAATAGAAAGTTTAGGGGGGATAAAAATATATCATCTTGGAAAATCCTATCCGCTCAGCTAATCTGTAACTGTCATGAAAATGTAATTTTTCCCCCCTTACTCTAAACCATTCAAGACACCTGCCATTAGGCTTCCATGACAACACGTCGATCTAGTGCCCCTCCACACACACACCCCTTGCCAGATTCCGCCATCCCACCAGCCAAATACAAAATATTCTCCTTTCATTGCTCCTTATTTTTATATGTAGATTTTTATATTATTTCTAAGGCTGACAATAAAGCTTCCGAATCGGCACAATCAAAAATCCTCAATGCAAAATGCTTAGTATTCAATATAATGTTGTTGAAGGGTATTTTTGTTGGGGGGGAGGGGGGGAGTTAAATTGATCTGCCTTTGACAATCATTTTTTAGATTTGAATAAGTTTTCAGTGTACAAAGAATCAATCTTCCGTCTTGGTGAAATGACCCGGGCTTTGGTTCCCTCTCACTCTTTTTTTTTTTTTTTTTTTTTTAACATAAATTATACTTATTTATTTCCTGGCAGATCAGGAATATGTTTAACACGAATAGAAAATGAGAGCAGAGTGTGAATGGAAATTTAAAAAGCTGTTTGAAGATGAAAGAGGGGAGGGTGGGAAGTATTTACAAAACGTCTAGAGATGAAGGGACACTGTATGCCATACGCCGTAATTCACACCTTTTCAGTGTTTTTTTGCAATATGGCAATGTTTCAACTAATAAAAAAGCAGGACTTTTGTTTGGTCATGAAATCAAAAGAAAGAAAAAAAATCTGTTCAAACTCGACACCAAAGTGCAAAACATATATTTAATTAAAAGGTGCAGGGAGTTTAAATGGAAATGCAGTAATTAAAGAATACAAATAAAGCAGATAGGGCAGCCTAGCAATATATTAATATTCATCAACTTAAATCGGCAATACCACAGGTGATATTAAATAAAAGCCACGGTGCGATTGTGGTACTTAGGTTTTACAGTCGGATAGATGTCAGATTCCACCCAAAACATTTTCAACAACTTATTAATTGCTGGTATTCAGATCCTTGGGCATATCACTCTAAAAACAAAATACTTCATTGTGTGGCTTCTATCCTGAAGAAGTTTGAAACTAATTTCGAGGAGTCATAGGGAAGGTTTGCTGGTTCGTTCACTCACTATATTATCAAAGAGATGTTGCTGATTAAATTACTGTATTTGCTCGAATGTAAGACGATCCTGATTATAAGACGACTCCCCAAACTTTGGATATTCATTTAGGAAAAAAAG
This sequence comes from Pelodytes ibericus, assembly GCA_036172795.1. Taxonomy (NCBI): domain Eukaryota; kingdom Metazoa; phylum Chordata; class Amphibia; order Anura; family Pelodytidae; genus Pelodytes; species Pelodytes ibericus. The sequence continues at coordinate 8,928,447 of CM069858.1, read as the reverse complement.
AATGCCCCCAAACTTAGCAAATGTACCCCCCAACCATCTGCCCCCCCCCCTGGACTTAGCCAATGCATCCCCCCAAAATCATCTGCCCCACAGACATTGACAATGCATCCCCCCACAGCCATCTGCCCCCCAGACTTTGACAATGCTGTCTGTGACCCCTATCCCAGACTAATGCTGCTGCTCCTGCTCCAACACCAACCCCCAGACTTAGCCAGTGCTACCCCTCCCCTTAACCAATACTACCCTCTCCCACCCTTAACCAATGCTAATGCAGACATTCTGCATAAATCCCATTTTTAATATTTGACTCAAGCCCTCCCCAAGTGATTACTCTGCATGTTTACTGCAGGTGTGGCAGCACTGACTATATAGACACTGAGCAGATAAAGGTTTGTTTAATTTAGTCACTTCCTGTGCTCCTGAAATAGAATACATTGTGTGGACTGTAATAGATTTGCTCTTGTACACAGTACGATCGCTTAACAGTGCATAACATTGTCTGAAGAAATCACTAGAGAGACAATAAATCCCATTAATATGAATGGCATTATTCTCATTGGTTCCTGCAGCAAAAAAAAACAAAGAGGAAATTACTTTTACTCAGCTAGTGTGGGCAGTCTTGGTTTCTTGCAAACTGCTGTAAGTTCACAAATTCTTCTAGCAGTACGTGTTTAATATTTTATGCAATGCAAAATTTAAAACATGCATTTTAAAAGACTTTGAAAGCACATTAATATGCATTAATATTTGGAAGATGCCTTTTTGGGTACCAGACAGTGCTTGCACATTATTATATATTATTATAATTTTGAGCTGTAATATTTCAGATTTTGCTTTTTGACTTTAATCCGTCCATAAAACTGCATTAAACAAAGGTCTGACCCCAGATTCTGAACATGTCCGCCCCCTAATAAGAGCTATACGGAGCACACAGGGCTCAATAAAATGCTTTATTTTTGTGTTTTGTGCCATTAATCTAATTTAAACACTTCATGCATCTTTTGATTACAGTTGACCTTGAAGTAGAACGATCTATCAATTTAATTATAGCATCACTAAAATATCTGTACTGTGTGGTTTTGGGGTTTGGTTGCAGAATGTGATGCAGGTAACCCCTTTTCATGCTCATTGGGCGTAGATTAGATTGGCTCTGGATATTTTGTAAATTCTGTAGCTGTCGGGATTCTTTCAAGATCTTTCAGCCATTTAATTTCCCTGTGTAAGTGGATTTTGCACCTGTACGATTAGTGACTCAGCATGCAAATGTAGCGTACGAGAACATTTGAAGAGGTGGGAGATGGGAAGGAAAGCCAAATGTTCTTTGTGTCCTGCCAGGATTTCTTTTCCCCTTCCCCATTTCTTCTCGGCACTTCAATTTCTGTCTTGCTCTCCTCCTCCAAATTTGCTGCACCTCTTGAGTTTGCCACTCTAGCTTTTATATCAATAAATAATAAAGATTCTATTGTAGGTTTTATTCATGTTGTCATATTGATATACCTTCCTTCCCCTACCAGTGCTAGTTTGATGTTTATGAAAATTCTGAGATGCGTTATTTTGGATCTATGGTTTCAGAGTTCCTCAGAGGACCAGTGAACCCTCCACATATAAGACAAATACAGATAGGGACTAAAAAGCTTGACAAATTGCATCAGAAGGCTCTATCAAAAGATCCGATCATCTGGATTCTATTGGCATGTTCCATCGTCAGTTTCCATTGGCCAGTTCCATAGTCAGTTTCCATTGGCCAGTCTTATCGTCAGTTTCCATTGGCCAGTCCCATTGTCAGTTTCCATTGGCATGATCCATTATCTGATTCAGTTGGCCAGACCCGTCGTCAGGTTTCACTGGCATGTTCCATTATCAGATTCCATTGGCCAGTCCCATTGTCTGTTTCCATTGGCCAGTCCCATTGTCCATTTCCACTGGCATGTTCCATTATCCGATTCAGTTGGCCAGTCCTGTTGTCAGGTTCCACTGGCATGTTCCACTATCCAATTCAGTTGGCCAGACCCGTTGTCAGGTTTCACTGGCATGTTCCATTATCAGATTCCATTGGCCAGTCTCATTGTCCGTTTCCATTGGCCAGTCCCATTGTCCATTTCCACTGGCATGTTCCATTATCCGATTCATTTGGCCAGTCCTGTTGTCAGGTTCTACTGGCATGTTCCATTATCCAATTCAGTTGGCCAGACCCATCGTCAGGTTTCACTGGCATGTTCCATTATCAGATTCCTTTGGCCAGTTCCATTGCCATGTTCCATCAGAATGTTCTACTGCCATGTTCTATTTTCAGTGCTTCATCTTAGAGAAAAGTCTTAGAATCAAGGAAACATCTAAAACAGTTCTACTTACCTTGCTGCATGACCTCGGAACAATGTTGCACGTCATCCAGAGCCGAAACTCCTCTTTACATCTGGCCAAAGGTGAATTACGACTGCCGGAAGTCAAAAGTCTTACATTAAGCAGCCGAATTTAGCCACCGAATTCAAGACGCCATTGATTCTAAGATTCTCCTCTATCCCAGAGCTGTTAAAATCAGGGAAATACAGTTTATTGTCAGGTTCCCACAGCTAGTTGTTTTTTTTATATTCAACTGGAATGTTCCATTGTCAGGTTCTTTTGGAATATTCCATTGTCAAGTTCCATTGTCAGGTTCCATCAGAATGTTCCATGGTCAGGTTCCACTGTCAGGTTCCACTGGAATGTTCCATGGTCAGATTCCATTGTCAGGTTCCACTGTCAGGTTCCATTGGAATGTTCCATGGTCAGATTCCATTGTCAGGTTCCACTGTCAGGTTTCATCGGAATGTTCCATGGTCAGGTTCCATCGGATTGTTCCATGGTCAAGTTCCATCGGAATGTTCCATGGTTAGGTTACATTGGAATGTTCCATGGTCAAGTTCCATTGGAATGTTCCATTGTCAGGTTCCATTGGCCCACATCTCAGGCAGAATCTCTGAAATAAAGTAAGGTGAGTGCTGTATGCACAATAATAACTAATTATTTAAAATGGTTGGCTGAAGTAAGTTGCTTCGGTTTACTATTTGACAAAACCCACATACTTCAGTAGTGTTTTATTCTGCAATCAATACAATATGAAACGCCACATATAGAAATATTAGCGCCCCCCTTTAAGAGTCAGGATTGTGACGCAGTTCGTGTGGGAGAAGCTGATTACACATAGGGTTTCTGCTAATAGAGAATGTGGCTGTGTCATCTCCGCTCCCATTAGATTAGTGCCTTCATGAAGGGGCCACAGAGTTTAGTCAGTCGCCCCCGCAGGGAGAATAATAAAGAACGGAGGTGGGTGGGGGATATATAGCGCAGAGAGGGGGATTATTGACAGAGAAGAAAAGGAATGAAAGATTCTAACAATAGAAGACAATAGGCGTGTAATTATTTAAGCTTTTGTTTTATCCCAATTTAGATTCACTCGTTCTTTATGCCCGTCCGTCGGACCCCGGGTGTGTTCGGTGGCAGATAACAGATGCCCAACTCAGCGTGCATTTTCTGTAAAATGTTTCCAAAATATTATGCTGGAAAATGAATCATTGGCTTTTTCTCTAATCTGAAATACGTACGAGGATGAAAATAATTGTTCCAGTCTGTTTTTTTGTTCTGCACAGGCAAGACGGGACAGACCGGAACCAGACCCAATCACACAGGACTGTCCAGTCAAACCCAGGACTGTTGGCAACTGTGCAAATTAATAAAAAGGGAAACTTCCTGTCTCCTACATAATACATTTCAAGTTTTAAAATGTTACAGGATGCAGCCCGGGACATCTTCCTAAGATCCAGACGGCCATCCAAACGGTCCTGCCCCAATTCAGCTATCTCACGTAGCACTGATACTTCTGTCCCAAGCCATGCCCCATCGGCACCTCGCCTTGCTGGGATGGGGGGGAAATGTTGCAAGGTACGTCTTAACATCACAGCTGAAACCACCTCACTTACCTGGACTCCAAGTACTTCAAAGAGCTGAGTTCAAGAGAGAGAGGCTCGGTACGGGGGTAGCTGCCAATGGATTCAGCCTCCTATTCTCTCTTAATGATGTCACCCTCAGTGACATCATTTCTAGGCCTCAGTGAAATTATTTTCAGTGTAAAACTACAATTTGGTTAATAAAAAAAAGGTCGTTTAAGATACACTAAAATCATGGATCACCTGCCGGAAATAAGAAAGGAAAAAAAATGAAGATCTGGAATGAGCTAGCCAATTAATTTGTTTTGACAATTAGGATCAGATCAGTTTAAACAAAAGGTTGTATCACTTTTCAGCAAACACTAGCTTGTCAAGCTATGACAATCTCATCCAAGGTAAAGCTTAATCTTGCAAATAATTTGAAAGCTCCACAAGTTAACAGTGGAAATGTTTGTATTAACCCTTTATGGGTTTTTTTTTTTATTTTTTTTGAGGGGAGGGGGGAGGGTTGCAAACGTGTTGTTTGGATCAGCAAACTTGGCTATTTTGGAAAACTTTCCCAAGCTAGCTAACCCAGGGCTGGCTGAGGACAATTGGAGTTGGAGCCCACCCACGGCAGCTGGGAAGGCTATTCTTATCCAGTAAATAGATTGTACTAGGCACATTAACGATACTCCATCATACATAATATCCTGCAGAGTCCTGGCTCAGTTGTTAAAGTCATATTATATTTAATCATATTAAAAGATTCCCTTACCAGTCTGTTATTAGCCAGAGATAATAAAAGTATACCTTAAAGGGGTGGCTCCGCCCACAGCGTCCCAAAAATAGTTTTAGACAAGCAAAACCTAATGTAACGTAAAATAAAAAATGCATATAAAATAGAGTTATGGGTGTTGCCAGACATTGCAGGAGAGGAAATGGTGGTAGAAAGGTTTTAGACCAGTTGCCCTTTTATTTTACTGAGAATGTAATCCATTCAGACCACAGAGACCACCTTATTTATTGAAATGGTCTCAATTTTTTGTCTACCAGAGGTTAAAAGCCCAGGGGGTCTCCAGCTGACTTTTGAAGAGGCAAAAATAAAAGCAAAAGGGTAAGGGACAGTGAGGGGGATTATTCGCATTTCCCATGATCTGAGGGTTCGCTCTTTTTTATAGCATTCGTGCTTTACCAGTCACGCACGCCAGTGAGCTGGATCTTTTTAGACGGTCCCTTAGCAAAGTAATTATAAAGATACCATCTGTTAGATAACGGATTAATAAATGCAGCTGATAAAAGGGTAACAAATTAATTCGTCATGAGAACTAACTATCGCCCACGAGCGTCTGGGTGTAAATATTGAAACATGTGTATAGGGTAGTGTTGGAATCCAAGGAATCACTGGGAACCATGACTATTTGCACAATAAATACATTGTATACTGTTTATTTGGTATTAATGATTATCACATTTAACTCCTTCAGGACCAGAGTTTATTTGGCCTGGATTTTTGGTTATGTGTGTAATTGTAATTTATCTATTTTTTCATTCATTTTGTGCATCCATATATTTATATATATATATATATATATATATATATTTATAGAGAGACAATGTAAAAATAATATATAAATATATATATATATATATATAAAGAAAAATAAATATAGAGACATATGTAAAAATCATATATATATATATATATATAGAGAGAGAGAGAGACTGTAAAAATAATATATATATATATATATATATATATATATATATATATATATATAAATAAATATAGAGGCATATGTAAAAATAATATATATATAAAGGAAAATAAATATAAGACATATGTAAAAATAATATATATATATATATATATATATAGAGAGAGAGAGAGAGAGAGAGAGAGAGAGAGAGACAATGTAAAAATAATATATATATATATATATATATATATATATATATATATATAAATAAATATAGAGACATATGTAAAAATAATATATATATAAAGAAAAATAAATATAGAGACATTTGTAAAAATAATATATATATAAATAAAAATAAATATAGAGACATATGTAAAAATAATATATATATATATATATATATATATATATAAATAAAAATAAATATAGAGACAAATGTAAAAATAATATATATATATAAAGAAAAATAAATATAGAGACATATGTAAAAATTATATATATATATATATATATATATATATAAAGAAAAATAAATATAGAGACATATGTAAAAATAATATATATATATATATATATATATATATAGAGAGAGAGAGAGAGAGAGAGAGACAATGTAAAAATAATATATATATATATATATATATAGCAGTCCAACAGAGACAGAAAGAACACGCACTCACGGGACCAAATAAAGGCAATATGATCTTTAGTCGATACTCCAGACAACAGCAGGAACACGTAATCGACGTTTCGGTCCCACTCGGGGACCTTTATCAAGACTAATACAATGAGAAAACAGGCAAGTATATATAGACCAAAGACACCAATAAGATAAAAGGATATAACGAAGTAAGTGTCAAACAGCCAATACGTACTCACCGAGTGAAGAGATCCACCGTAACCCGGAAGTAACAAGCACCGGAGAAATGAATGAGAAGAATAGCACCAGTGCGCATGCGTCAATAGCGTTGTCAAGGCGATCAGACGCTAAGGGGGCTGGACAACAGGCCAGTCACATGGGAAAATAAGAGGAAAGGAGTGTTAGTTAAAGGTGAACCTAAGTGCTATACGCTAAGCACGCAGCAGTGTATAGAGAAAATTCAGATAGTCCAGGGACAAACCTTGTAATAGAGGAATAGACAATGAAAAAGCAACGGTGTTGTCTCTATAGTAGGTAAACACCGTGTATAGACTGTGAAAGACCTATACTTCGATTTATTGAAACTAAAGAAACGCGAGGTGGATTTGGACCTACATGGGCTTTTTCTATCGGATTACTACAAAGCCAAACGGATTCCCCGGGGGTTTAGAATTAAAAACACACCGACCATAGGTCGTAATAACCCAGACTTTTGCCGTCGGTGGATTGGAGTATTAAATAAATGCTCCCTCGATCTACTGATCCTCGTAGTAGAGGAAGTTGGCCGCGAGCTGATTGTGGTTAGAGATAAATTGGCACAGTTTGATGCCTCACATTCTCTCGTATTAACAACATCTGAAGCGACAGAGTCCATGACTAAATTACAAGTGGAAGTAAATAAATATAAGAATGATCTACTGCGCTTCAAAAGACAGAAATTGAACAAAGTTAATAATGACTACACCAACCATCAAGTATACAGGTGGCTAAGTGGTCAAAAGGAACCGATTACATTTCGGGCCCGACGTGATCGAGTCAAAATCACGAAACCACGCGAACCAACGATTGATTATACATCTGGCGAATCGGCCTCGGATTGCGACACTAGCCCAGAATTACAACAGGAACATACCACCTCTACACAAGATTTTTTAGAACAACCCCGGGAGAGCCTGGCCCTTGCTCCACGCGGGGTCCAAACACGAGGGCAATCAGACCGCATAAGAGGTCCCATATCAGAAGGGGACAGAGAGAATCCGAGCAAGTGTCAAAGGTCTACCATGAGAATTACCCCCAGACCCCACCATTCTAGCATGCATTAAAAAGAAAAGAAAAACTTTACACTGTGCATGCGCCAACAGCTTCTCAATCCAGTTAGGGCCACCAGAGGCTCCACTGAATCTACATTAGAATGGATATTAATCGACTTGTTAGACTGGATCATCGTTACATGCCCTGGATGTGTTGAAAAAAGCAAAATGATCTTAATGTGTGTGTCCTTTAAGGGTTTTAATCCCTTAATAAACAAAATCATATTCAATTTTAATTTGTAAGAATAAATATAGCATCAAAAGAGAAACAAATACTTCCTTAAAAAATATATATATAATTTTTACATATGTCTCTATATTTATTTTTCTTTATATTAATATATATCTATATATTTTTTTTACATTTGTCTCTATATTTATTTTTATTTTTTATATATATATATATATATATATATATATAAAAAATAAAAATAAATATAGAGACAAATGTAAAAAAAATATATAGATATATATATATATAAAGAAAAATAAATATAGAGACATATGTAAAAATTATATATATATTTTTTAAGGAAGTATTTGTTTCTCTTTTGATGCTATATTTATTCTTACAAATTAAAATTGAATATGATTTTGTTTATTAAGGGATTAAAACCCTTAAAGGACACACACATTAAGATCATTTTGCTTTTTTCAACACATCCAGGGCATGTAACGATGATCCAGTCTAACAAGTCGATTAATATCCATTCTAATGTAGATTCAGTGGAGCCTCTGGTGGCCCTAACTGGATTGAGAAGCTGTTGGCGCATGCACAGTGTAAAGTTTTTCTTTTCTTTTTAATGCATGCTAGAATGGTGGGGTCTGGGGGTAATTCTCATGGTAGACCTTTGACACTTGCTCGGATTCTCTTGTCCTCAGGGGGATGGTGTGTATTGCTCTGCTTAGCATCGTCCCGCCTTGATAACGTTTTTGGGTAGCCCCGTACTCTTCTGAAAAAATGACAATCTTTTGAAAAAAAAAAAAAAGTAATTTCTTTATTCCTGGAGGAGAAAATGGCAGGGAATTGATAAGGTAGTGTCCAACTTAAGGCCAAAAGCAGCCGAGTCTGACCTTACGTTTGCAAATCCCTCCTCATTTTACAATTCCTTCTTTCGTGGATAAAGTCAGACTGTCCCACCCATATCATTACATTACATTAACATTTATTTATATAGCTCCAACAACTTGGGCAGCCCTGGGTACGAAGCATAGACGTTAGTCGGAGAGAGACCGGTATGTGAGGTTGAGGACCCTGCTTGCACAAGATTTCACAAAAATAGATTCCCTTGAAAAGACTTTACCCCTTTCCCCAACTGTCCCGCCCATTTTTTGGATAATTTCTGAACTGACTCATGGTATCAATATGGGAAGAGGAAGACGGAGATCCCCAGGCTTCCTGGGGGGTTGTCCCCCAGTAGCAAATTGTTGGTCCAATTTCTCTGTAATAGATTCGACATATAGGCATCGCAGCCTGGTTAGAAGGCTTTGGGCTTTTCGTTCATGAGAGAGGGAATTGCATGGGATGTGGCCTAAAGTTGGAAATTCTATTGTCAATTCCAGGCACAGCAATGTCCGTAACATTACAGACATTGCCCACCCCTTTGAGGTGTCTCGGTTATGGGTTTTATGAGCCCTGTCTCCAGGTCACAGTGCCCATGGAAAGCACATGGAAGCAACTAGAGTTCTAGATCCCCATGGCCTAGATCATAGCCCTACCACAGCCAGACAAATGGAACACATATACAAATACCAGCTCGTGGGCAAACGTTAAAAAATGGAGCTAGCAGAAGGCACATTACACTGGTTTCCATGGTGATTGCTTCACTTTTCGAACTTAGACCCAGAATTCACCTTTCGAAATAACCCCCAATTAGAATCAATTCAATGATAAATGGCCTTCTTAACGCTTTGTACGCGGAAGATGCTCAAACGTGTCAAGCTACACGGAACGGCAAGCCCAGGTGCCGGCAGTGGAAAAGGTGACTTGATAATGTGGTAAATTCCATAATTGGGCACCTTGAATGGAGAGCATCATTATTCCAGCAATGAGCTCGATAATTAGGTTCTCCAGGAAGTGCTGTGGAGTAGACATTGTGTCCTTGGAGCTCTGGAGCGTGGGGGGGATTAGAAGGAATCGTTTGCTTTAACCATCTGAAGTCATCTCAAAGACCTTGGGATTTGCACTGACCCCTGTCTATTTGGGAGACAACTGTCGTTTAAAAAGTGTTCTGTTTAATTGAAAGATTGTGTCAAGTGTAAATGTTTTCAATAGAAATGCTTTAATGAAGGAATACAGTAAAGTAACTTATTGAGCCGTCTTAGCGCTGTATATCTCTATATCAGGGGGCAGACATGTTCTTTAGAATCTTGGGTCATAAGAAGGAAGGTCTGACCCAAGATTCTAAACATGTCAGCCCCCTGGTAGAGCTGTACAAATAGAGAGGGCTCAGCAGGGTGCTCTATTTGTATTCTCTCATTAAACCATTTCTATTCAAAATGTCTACACATTCTTTGCCGACAGTTAACCTCTCTGAAAATGATAGCCATTTAATTCTCTTCCCAGCGGCTGTACTACAACTCCTTGCACATTCAGCCAGCTGCAGGAAATGCTATTGGGATTAATGTACTACTCTCCCAAGCTCATCACCTGAATGAACATCCATGAACAGGGGGCATACAGGCCCCCATCTCTCCCAGGCCTGGAATTCTGCCCCCTACTACTTCTTTATCAATGTGTCTGCAACCTATTCTGCCTGGTTTCTATTAAATGAAGAGGCAGGTGGTCCAATATTAACATCTAGGTGAGCCAGGGAAATATGTATTTCATCTTTCATTCATCGCTATGATTCTGGTTGTGTTACCATCCAGCAAAGTGGCCGTCCGTGCATTAGTGCTCACTGATGGAATTCAATAGAGGGAGCACAGGATGAATCCAGCCATGTTATTGTTGGCACAGTTCACATCATACTTGCCAGATCCACTCACAGGAAAAACCATCCAATGGTCCCCTGGGCCCATTCCTTGAATGTACCATAGATTTTTATTTCACTTGTACCTAACCCCTTGTTTTTTGCTCCAATTCAGCCCATAGGCAATTAGAAAGGGTTTACAGGAGCGTCCGTGCAAGAGAAACACATCCATGATGCAGACGCTTCATCAGCCTTTTCAGGAACAGAAAGATCTGCCTTCCTACCCCCCGTCTGGAGCTGCAGACAGCTAGTAATAATTATAATATAAAACCTTGACCGGCAGTGGAGACAGGAGTTGGACCCGGGGTGACTTCTAATTGTCTGACTCCCCCTTCACCGGCCCTGATTATAACAATTAAGTGTCTAATTACTGTTGTCTCCACTGGCGAGACACTTCCCTATTTTTCCCACGCGTTAACTCTTCGCACGCCGTGGACACACAGCGAGGCTGCTTATGCGTAGTAGCTATAGCAAACAAGGCACCGGGAAAGATGGATCTAGATGGAGAGGAGGTCACGGAGGTACTGCTGACAATCCCGATATAGCTTGGAATAATAATTATATCATTAAAAAAAAAAAAAAAACAGGGTTTAGAGAGGAGTCCCAAGGGAGCCAACTCAGAGGTGGGCTACAAAAGACAAATGGAGAAATAATAACCAAAAATGTAGCAGGTACAGGTCTAGGCTCCCAGCAAGGATAGGAAAGGGGTCCGGACAAAAGGTTCCCAAAACATCATTAAATTGCCCATCACAAAGACCAGTAAATGAACAATGTTGTTGTCTAACCCTGACTGCCAGAAAAATGAAGACGACAGGTATTTATAAATATACGAGAACTATTTCATGACGTGCACTGTACGGGATACTTTGGTTGGTTGATATGGTTCTGTTGTAGCATCATCGAAGGAAGATTGAAAAGAGCTACTTCACCGCGTCTTCTTCCCCCGCCCAATGTACCAGTGGCCATCGGCTGGCGTTATCTCAGATGAAATCAAACATAACACAAGGCTATACACCAGAGCCCCTTGGGACAGTAAGCATGGAGCCCATATGCACAGACCATATTACATGAACAACATCAATTCCTTGGAGGTTTGTCTGAAAAGCAGTGGAAGGTCTATAGCCTGGAGAATCTCCTCGAATTTGTGTTTGGACCATCTTACACCACCCTATGTGTCCTTGCATTATCATGGGTATTTAGAAAGATGTTTCATATAGAATGAAAAGAGAAAGACAGAATTAATAGATGATGACCACCATAGATATGTTTATGGGTTGGTTACCAAATTGCATGGGTTAAAATTCCAAGTATTGGCTCAGGGCCATTTATTATTATTATTTTGTCTTGTGTTTTCCTTCTTTCTGCCAAAAATTGTATTGTGTCCATATTTTATTCTCTCCAGGAAATATATTGAGCTATCAGACAGAACTCCAAACCTTTTACTCATGTCCTATTTGGCGGTTATGGATCCAAGGTGTGCAGAGAGGATCCGCTGACAAGGCAGGAGCGGTCGGAAACTTGAATGAATTAGCCGGCGCATCAGGTATCCCGTGAAGCAAAAACTTAATTCAGGAAACCATAAAGAAAAAGGGGCAAAGAAAACGGTGGGTCTAAGGCACCTGACGCATTTTGAGTCCACAGACATTTAATCATAAGTCAAAAGACTTCTTTGGACGTGAAACACGCCAAGTGCCTTACCCCCAACGTTTTTTTTTTGCATATGTTATTTTAAGGTTTCCTGAATAAAACAATTTTGGGCTCCACGGATACCTGTGCCAGCTTCTTCGTTTGAGGGATCATCATGTTGGCTTTTTGACCCCTCTCCATAACTGTCTCCCCTCAGTTAGGCAACATGGATAGGGCTTAAGCAAGGGGGGGGTCTCCTAATTTGCTTATATGGTAGAGCTTCCCAGCATGAGCTATGCTGAGATTTTTGCCACCAGTCCATTCCAGTACTGTTCCTATTAACAGCTGAAGGGGTTTTTATTTTGGATCAACAGCGGTAAACATGGGATAGGAAAAAGGGTCGAACTTGATGGACGCAAGTCTTTTTTCAACCTAAACTATCATGTAACAGATTGGGTGATTAATACGTTGGGTTTAATAATTTCTTCATCCCCCACCCCTTTATTTTACCCCAGCATAGTTTTCTTTTTCCTACGACAGAAGCTGTGGGGTTTTAGTCCTTGCTTATTTTGGTGGAGGTTAGCTGCTTTAACCCCAGTCGTTGACTCTCTCTCTCTCTCGTTGTCTCACTATCTCTTCTCATTATGTTCTCTGTCACTTGGGTGTCTCTCCGTTGCGCCGGCTATCAGCATCAAGTGAGCAAGAGTAGTTAATAACACGCTTTATGCTTTATTGGATCTTGGATGAATAGAAAAACTGATTCATAAATGGATTTCCGGGGGGGGGGGATTAAAGGAGAGGGGGGGGTGGAAATAATTATGTTTTTGGTAGGTTTTGACTTAAATGCTGCCTTTGCATTCAGAGGGTGGGGTTCTGTTGGGAAGAGACAATGTTTTCCTGGATAGTGTGTCAATCCTCGTGACAAGGCCATCCCTGTATAATCAGTGATTTGGGAGAAAATAAATTGTAGATTCTGTGGCAGATACACACGTGACTTATTCTTGAAATGGCCATTCCAGAATCAGAGCGCTCCTTCCCCGTGTTTCTAGACTCGGTAACTGAATGTCTTTTTCTTAATTTCTTAATCTCTTTTTACCTTCATCCATCATCAGATTACACACACACCCCTTCAGTTCTTAGTCGAAACCTACAGCGGAACAACACCACAGCTAATTCTGGAAACTAGAAACTAAAAACCACCTCCTCTGCCACATCAGGACCATGAACCAAACGCCTCCTCCAGTTCTAGACCTTGCATCAGACCTTTCATACCATACTTAATTCTAGAGCTGGCATCAGAAAGCCACCTCCTTGTATTAAAACACTACATTCTCCAGTTTCTAGACCCCACTTGAAATTCCACATACCCAGTTCCAGACCACACATGGTGCTATGGTAATTTGAGACCACCTTGTTTTATGGAAACACTACATTCTCCAGCTCTAGAACTTATGTGACCAATCTTCTAGCCAACATTTCATAATCTGAACTCCTCTGGAGCCAGCTTCGGGGTGGGGGGGGGGTGATTTGGTCCTCTAGGAGTAAGTGAAATCTGTATGATTTCGCTGTCTGACCTCTCCAAACCGAACACGGTCAAAAGCTAGTCCTAAATAGGCCGGAAATGCCGATCTCAGCCATACTGGGCAGCCTAACTGCTCGGTGGCAGATGTGGCCTTATGGATTACACCATCAGACCTTGCAGAAACCTTAGTTCAAAACATTGTATCAAAACACCACATTATCCTGTTCTAGACCCTGCATCAAACTCCTCATGACATGGTAGCTTCTATCATTGAGGATATGTGTTCGCCTAGATATAACTAAACTTAAAACCAGACTGTGGGGTAAAACAACGGCCACAGCACTTTATTTAAATAGCCATTGCATTTACAATCATATACACATATATATACACATTCCACCTATGTATATATATCCATAATTAATACAATGACTAAACATAACATAAACATAAATATTAAAACATTCCATATACAGGAAAACCAATCAAGCTTGCAAGTGTATCCAGGTGGCTGCCGAAGTCCATGTTCTGGGCATATCCCAATGCCCCCAATACCTGAGGTTCGAGGTACCACTTTCCCCTCGAACCTCCCACCAGAGTCCCGATTGACTCTCCCCAATCCAAATCTTCCATTAACCCTCCTGGATACCCTGCAAGCTTCCGCCAACGCTGTGACATGTAATAAATAAATAAATAAATAAAGGTTCATTAACCATAAAATTAGGGAGGGTGGGTGGGACAACAGGTATATGGGGAAAATTTTCCTAAAATGGCCCCTGAACTTCCTGTTCCTATCTTTTATACTCTCCCAACTCCTCCCACTGATTCCCACTATAGGCTGACATATCCTCTCAGCACCCTGTCATGATTGCCCCTACCCGACCTTGTCTGGGGGCTACATACATAAAATTCCAGAAACGGAATCTAAAGTACCTATTCTGTTCAACCCATAGAACCCATTAGGCAAGTCGGGGTGCTGATGCCAGGAAATGTGGTATAGCGTCTTATCATGTAGGATTTAAGGGATACCTGAAAATAATAGAAAAGGGAAAAAAGCTATTGCTGATTTGATCCATTTTCCCATTCATTCCAGGTATAGCATCGCTGTGCCTTTAAGCATTCGCTACCTCTAACATGTCACATTCTGTTAGCACAGGGGATGTTTCCAAAGGGAAGAACCTGTATTTATAGACATATTGGTGTGTTGACTACCATGATAATTTGGCTTGTATCACCATACTCCCTTCGACCCCCCCCCCCATCCAAAAAATATATAATCGTCACCTCTTCACCTCTGAGGCTTCAACAAATGTATTCCCATCCAAAAGCGGAAAAACGACAAAGAACCTTAATGGCAATATTATATTCCTTAGTGATCTATAGTGATCTTCTTCTTCCGCGCAGGTAAAATGCCATTAATACACTGTAATGGTAAATGATATTACTCACGCCAATCCACGGGATTATGGGTAACATTCAATCTTTCACTGCAGCTTATTACACGCAAGCTGAGAAACAGTTTTGGGGGGGGAGGGGAGGGAAGAACCCTACAGGCACCAAAAAGGGTTAAATAAATATCCCGCTAAGGAGTAAGCAGAGCGATCCCCGACATCCAGCCGTTTAGACAAGAGAGGAAAATTAACCGTAATAAGCCTTTCTTCTGTCGCGCATAATAATTATCCAAAAAATTAGTTTCCTGCAAGCGATCGGAAAAAGCTACAGATAGGAAGCCTAAGAAACAAAAACAATAGAGCCAGGGAGGGGAAATTCTTTGATTTATTTTGTAACAGATTTTGGCAACACGGCAATCATCGTAGAAAGCTGAACCTCTTGTGTGTTTTGTTTTTTTTTATCTGATCTCTCCCGCTGTGCGTGTTACACATATCAACACAGAACAGAGAGTATATACCTTGTACTGAGCAAAGTAGAAAATACAATCCGGAATTTGTATTGCGAGGAAAGTGTTTGCAGATCATTGAGTCTCTTCGTTCATCTATAACAACACGGTAACGACCGGCGTAAATATATGCCATTAAACAAAGCAGACACTGCAGTAATGCGTCAAGGCAGTGATGTTTTTCCAACTGGGGTTTTTTGCATCTCCCATGTAGTGTATGGAAAGTGGCCCATATAGGGATTTTTCCTCAAAGGCATCCCAAAAATTATAGGCCAAGGGTTTTGCTTTTTTCTTTTTCACTGCCCCTAAAAAATACGTGTTAAGTTACAGGCCCTTAACGTGGTCCTTCACCGACCTTGCCCCAGACATGGGAATAGTTTGGAGGCTGAGATTAGAACTAATCGCCCCTCCCCCTCTTGGATGCCTCATCTCGACCTTGCCGAGGTGTGGCGAGTATTGCCCAGATGAGGTACGCCGAGGAGGCCGAGGAGGTCGACTTCGGCATGAGACCTTGTCAGACTCGACCTCTGATCTCAAAAATAGCTTAGATCAATTCGCCTCCCATGATGGCCTATCGGAAGTGAAATCAAGTTTTTCTTCTAAGTCAAATTCGGCACCCGAGTTTGGAAGTCGAGAAGAAAAAAAAATTCATTTGAGACTAAGTCAAATTAAGAAGTAACATTTTTTTCCCCCTTAGGGAATAATGGAACTCGCCAGTAGTAATGTTGGCAAGATGAGAGAAGATTTTTTTTTCGACCTCACAAGCTTTTTTTTATGAATACCGATGTGTAAGGCTTTCTATGGATCTTGATGCGTGATGGAGATTGACTTTGGCGAGGGGTGTTGACCTGAGGCAAGTTTCCTTTAGTGACTACCACAAGGAGGTTGAGTTAGGGGGTCGAATTTGACTCAGTATCAAAGTGAAAGTCAACCTCCAAAGTCGACATCCTCAAGCTATTCTCAAATTTTAGTGACTAGATCCCATTGTGCAGGGCCAAACCTGGTGAGTTTGCTTAGCAGGTGAGGGGAGGGGGGGGGGCACCAAGTTTGCCCCTATCCATTGTATAGCTAGACTGGTGAAATGAATGGTTTATGTACAATCTGTGGATCTTTAGTGCAACTTAATGTGTATTTCTCTGGTGGAAAAAAAAAAAAGACAAAGAAGACATCACCTTGGAAGGAAAAAGCCTGGTTTTTGGAGATTGACATACAAGAGTACAAGAGAGAGACTCTTAGAATGGGTACATTTATTAACATAAAAAATATACAAAATGTTACATTAAAATAAGCAAGGTCTAGTGGGAAAGTGCAGGTAGTGCCAGTCCAAATGGAAAAAATGCCCCAAAAGTCCAAACAGATCTTCTCCTTTCACACACAACGCGTTTCGCCTGGCTTGTAAGGCTTTTTCAAGTAGTTTTTGGAGATTGCACACAATAAACGGGGAGGTTGACTGACAATAGAAACATATTTTAATACAAATTGGTAATAATAACAACAAAAGCATTGTGCCCAGAGGTGTCTAATGCAAGACCGGTCACTCTAGGCATCTTTTCCACAATTTCTGCAGAATTTCCTTGACAGTCCCCCGCTAGTAAATACCACTAAGAGTATTAATCAGTAGTTTGAAAATCCATTTGAAATAGTCAACATGGACTAAACCAAGGGAACCATTTTCTGAAAGCCAAATTCGTTGGAAACTCAGTGTCCAGCGCCATTAAGGTCTGGAATTGAGAGAGTAGTTATAGTGACGGCAAAATCAATTGTACATTAAGAGCCTTGGCACAGAGAGAGAAACGTTCCCAGCATTTGAAAGGTGTGAGTCACATTCAAATAAGAGGGATATTGAACTGGAAAACGGCTTGATAAATCCCGCTTTTGAAAAAAAAAACGAAGACTGGAATCACCCCAGGAGATCGATTCGATGGCTTGGACCCTCCGCAGAGTCGGTTTACATTCGTCTACATAAATAAACTTCTCTTTATCAAGTTGGTGGATGGCTCTGGTTCAAGATGCCTGGGGGGGAGGGGGGGTTACCACTCCCCCCCCCCCCATTTTCCTTTGCTTTAAAAGGATATATAGTGCCCTGAAAGTCCAATGCCGGCCAGGAATACCCGGGTCCACTGAACCAGCAGACAATCTGCCAGTGAGCCACGGAGGAAGGTCATGCAGTGTGAAATGTATGTAGCGAGGGCCACAAAAAAAATAGCGATAAGACGAGACAGAATCACTGTGACACCTGCACAATAGCTGAGCAGAATCAATGGTGTATTGACCAACGCCAAGAGATAAGAGTGCCGATCAATCAGAATCAAATAATGGAATCCACAGCTGATGTTTGCTTTGTGTCTACAAGACAGGACAGGGGTATCACCCGTCCTCTCCAGCCCTGCACTGTATTAGCATCTGTCTTAAAGGTAAATACCCTTTAACCTTAATAGGTTTCCTGTCTTAGGGCAGTGTGCAGACCAATTAATTGTTCAGGATCTAAATCAAGGCCAAGCAGTATGCGGCCCCTGAAGCGTCTTGCTGAGGAACCTAACATTTGCTGGGCTGGCATCATGGGATGTGTAGTTTAACAAAACTTAAAATTGCTAATAAGGGTCCCATCACCCCGTGCCCCCCCCCCCCCCCCAAAAAAAAAAAAGCATAAGTGCATCTATAAGAGCATGTAATGGCAAAATATTTTAAAACCTTTTAATTAATTGGTCCTGTTTTTTGGGTTCCATTTTTCTCATGTTAGTGCTAGAGGATATCATTAGTTAGGCAGCACTAGGAGATTTACTACCTAGAATGTGTGCCAGTGCCTGTCAGCAGGTAGATACCCAAACCTCATTGGTTCCTCCGACTAGCAGGCTTTTGGTAATGCAGATCAGTGAACAGCACCTCCAAAGACCACATCCACAGGCAGATATAGCAACAAATTAGTGTCCTAGTGCTTTGTTTATCTTCCCTAAAATATGATCGAGAGATGATTTTAAAAAATGTGAGTAAAACAGGACCAGGTATGTTATGTATAGTTGCCAGCAGTACTAAATTTGCCGGGACAGTCCTGTTTTTTGAACAGAGGGGGCAGATGGTGCTCCTAACCGTTGCATGGCAGAAAACGCACTAGAAAGTCTTGCCCGGGAGGAAGAGAGCCTTGGCACGAGGAGACCATGCTCATTGAAATTGCCAGCCTTGCTTCAAGCAACAAGGCAACCTTCAAAGGGATTGGCTAAAGATACCTTCAGCAGTGAGAGGTTTGGACGTACACAAAAAACATTTTATCCAAATCCCTGGTCCATTAAACCAAACCTGTAGCTATTAGATGTGATATCAGCACTGAGCAGAGAGATTGCCCTGCAAGGCACACAGACCAGGCACACTGGAGGTGTAGTGGTGTTGGACTAGTAAGTGCCCTGATAATGCATTTGATAAAGCTTTTTGTTAAGAGCTTGGTGCGGGGGGCACAATGTAGCAAAACGCTTGGAAAGGGCACATGTATTGTTTGCTTGGATCTGTTTCTAGATGGCAGAAAGGGTTAACCAGATCTGGTCCCTACCGAGAAGCACTTTTCCATACTGAGTACGGAGACCACTTCTTTTAATATAGTAATGGACCAAATGACTTATAACCCTATCCGCTCCTCCTCGTCTATCAGAGAATCTGGAATTTTATTCCAGTAAATAAATATTGAGGTCTATAGAGCAGTGATCCAGTCTGGAGAAACCTCAGTATAATGCTGAATGTGACCCAGAAGCCTTTTTTTTTACCCCTGCCAACAATCAAGATCCCTCCTTTTACCCCTGTGCATGGCGTAATCCCACAGAGACTTCGTCTGTTACCCCTCTCGCTGGGCAAATGCCCGATTATAAAAAGTGTAACATTCTCAGGATCTCTCTAGCGGCTTCACTGCTGATATCGTCTCAATCTCTGCCACATGGCTCATTGCAAACCAGCACATTGTTATCCATCTGGCACAGAAGTAGCAGCCGCGCAGTGTTCGAAGCCTACACATTCCGCAGATCTGTTGGTTTTAGTATCTGTCATCTTGAGATAAATAAAAAAAAAACATCTCTGGGTAACAGCATAGCGGCAAGAAACCACACAGAGGACGGGGTTAGTTCTATTTTGAAGCTGAGCATATTGCATGTTAAATGTATACTAGCTCCACAGGCTGGCCTTTATTTGTTAAATAAAACATATATGCATTAACTGTTTTAACTTTTTTTTTTTGTTTGCACAATATTTGGCCACAGATGGGAGCGCTTTTTGTTTTTTGGCAACATTATTTTTATATGTGGAGTGGAATAAAGAGAGAGAGCAATAGAGGGTGATAGAGGAGGAGAAGGGAAGAAGGAAGGGAGAGAAAACATGGGCGTGAGAGAGAATGAGAGAGCCAAGCCATGGTTCTAGACCTCTACGTTTACCAAGACAACTGTCTACCTCGATTAAGCCAAAAGTCTACCTCCTTTCAAATTCAATTCAAGATTCTAGCTCTTTACCTTGACCAAACCAAAACTTGAGTTCTATAACAAACCATAGTTCAACTTCTAGATTACTACCTTGAACGATCCTGAACCAAATCAATTTTCTAGTTCTCTATCTACTGCACTATATTGACCCCTCTCCTCACTCTGCATTTTGCGCATGTGTTGGTTTTATGTATAGCGTTGCGCAACCCTGCTAGAGTGAAAGTTATCAATAATATGACATTTGTGTATTTTTCCTTATAATGTTTTAGCTCAATCAAAGACAGGTTCTCATGTGTTGGACTGTAGGAAAATATTTTTCAGAATGTGGGAAAGAGAAAACAAAATAAAAAAAATAGTGTGATAGTGTAATACCACCAAGTCAAGTGATACAGGGTTTTTTTTTGTAGTGGGAATTTAAAATGTACCAATTTTTTTTTTACCATAAATACCAAAAGCTGCTAAATTTGGACCCACTTGGTTTCATTAGTAATAGTCTGTTTCGTATCAATACATACGCTAGTTAGCTGTACTGTGGCATTTCTATTCTAAGCTGCATTACGCTATATAGTGTCTGTGGAACAAGCTGAAGGGTTTTAATAATATTCTGTGCGGAAAAGGATATATTTTTTCTATAGAAGATGGAATGGTTCGTAATTATACCGGATACCTGAGAGCTGGGAACAGGACTTCCCAGCATGCCTTGCAGAAACTTCAATAAAAGGAGTTTTATAGATATAGGTCATCCATTTTTTGGGGGGGGGGGGGAATTTGGGGGGGGCGTTGGAATTACCAACTGTACAGTGACACTATTTAGGTTCATGAATCAAATTGAAATGTGCTCAGGAGTCAAAAAAAAAAAAAACATTTATAAATAAACATAGGAAGTCTTCTCCATGGAAACTGCGGTTGCCATGGTAATTGTTTCGAGGGATTTTTAATATTTTTTTTTTTTTTTTACTTTTCCCCCGTTCAGGTTTTGGGGGGACAGGTGACTAGTCCACTAGAGAGAGAGAGAGGAAGTTTACTGAGCTTTTCATTAACTTTTGCTGAGCAGTTTTCTCCGAATTTCGGGTGACTTTGGTGATAAAATGTAGTGATAATAAACTTTTTATTTATCGTGAGAGTCAGGAGATATTGTGGTCATGTACTAAACAAGAGCAGTAGGGGGGGGGAGTAGGTAAAACATGAGTGAAGAGCAATTTGCGACTATTTGTAACATTCTGCGCTTTGTTTTCCCTGATTTGCGCCTCTTCCGTTTATTTTTATTTGGCGTGCATTTTTTCCGCTTGCGCTAATAAATTACGATTAGATTTGCGCCCGCTCAAGAGCTTTGCGAGTATTTTGTGAAAAATAATTCTTATTTGCGTTTGAAAATTACACCAGCTTTTAGCGAGCGCTATCAAAAGGGGTAGGAAAAATATTCTCAAACCTGCATGTTTTTCTTTGCATTTTGCGCGTATGTACTGTTATAAATGTTTAGTACATGGCAATAGGAGCAAAGAGCAAAAATAGTTTTGCACATAAAATATATTTGCGTTTTTTTAATACATGCCCCTCACTATGTGTAAAGTACAAAAACAAAAAACAAACAAATAAAGTAAGGTTCGCTGTGTCTCCAAACTAATACATACATTTAAAGAAAAGTGATAACCTTAGAATAACAGAAATAAATACTTAAGATAGACTACAGAAACATATATATAGAAGTATCGTCATCTCACGCGAAAAAAAAACCACAAATATAAACAAAAACACATAAACTGTGTTAAGCAGAACAGGGTATCTTGGGAGAGGACATTTTAGAAAGGTGTCTTCTGGGAACTGTGTTAAAAGAAGTCAGACATGCACAGCCTAAACGCCCTAGAAATGAGCTGCAAATGCCCTGTTATCTGTCCCGGGTCTTAATGCTGTGGGGTCACGCACCACCAAGAGGGGCATGTACTAAAAACATATATTTTACGTGCAAAACTATTTTTGTGCTTTGCTCCTATCGCAATGTACTAAACATTTAACACTCAAATAGCACATACTATTTGAAAAAAAAGCGGGCATAATTGCGAATAAAAACAGGCAAGTTTGCGAATATATTTCCTACCTCTTTTAAATGCGCTCGCTAAAAGCTGGTGTAATTTTCACACGCAAATGAGAATTATTTTTCACAAAATATTCGCAAAGCTCTTTAGCGTGCGCCAATCTAATCGCAATTTATTAACGCAACCGGAAACATGCACGCTAAATAAAAATAAACAGAAGAGACGCAAATCAGGGAAAACAAAGCGCATTCTGCTTACATTCTGTTACACATAGTCGCAAATTGCTCCTTACTTAGCACATGACCCCCCATGTGTACTGTATAACACCACCCCTTCACATCCTAGGACCACCCAACAGAAATGTGTCAAGTAATCCATTAAAGGCTCTGGTGCAGAAACAATACTTTGCACCCCCCCCCCCCTTCCCCCCTATGGCCACAAGGCTAATATTTTCTTTCAATTTTTTATTTTTTTTCCTTTTATAGTACTTTTTTTTTTTAAATAATAAAAACGCCAAACCCCGTGGAAGGTGGGACCCTTGGCTGGATGAGTAAAGATGGTTAATTAACACAAACTGGAGTAAAATGGTTAACTCTGGTTATCATACTGGACTGTCTATTGTCAAAGTCCCAATTAATTGGCTCCTGCCCCTGGGTAGTAAATATATGCTCCATATAGTGTAGTGAGTGCATGATAAAATTATAAATTGTATTATGAGTTTTATAATGTGTTTTCCATTTGAACACTACTTTGGCGTAAGTTGGCACTATATCCATCAACATGATTTATTATATTCATCCCTAAAAGTGGATTTTTCATATTGTCAATGTTGATGGGAGAGATACAGCGCATACTCGCACAATCGTGTAGCTGGTATATTGTATCCTTTCCAATGCCTAGCGCTACGGGGTTCTGTCTTACACCATAATGTAATGTGTATATTTTGGAATGTGTGACTTTATCTAATAAATAAATGTAAAAAAAAACATTAAAAAAAATGTGTGTCATGAGCCCCCCCTAGTGTGAGAGGAAAAGAACTACAGCCGATCAATAGCACTGAACAGGTGTTTAAACTGTCGGCAAAAAAAAGATTTATCAAGTGTAGTTATTTAAGAAAGAAAAAGGAATATAAATAAAGTACCTTGTGCTCCATAAGGCTCCATCAGGGGGCAGACATTTTTTTTTAGAACCTTGTGTCAGATCATCCTTCTTCTGTTCCGAAATGAAAAAAGGTCTGACCCAAGATTCTAAACAACATGCCCGCCCCCGATAGAGCTATACAGAGCAGAAAGGGCTCAATCAGGTACTAAAAAAAATAATTACAAAATGAAGATGCTTCAAATGTTTATTTCACAAGCCGGCCAGTGTGCCCCATTGCGGAGATAAGCAGTTTGTTTCAATGTGCGTGCTGTCTGTTTATTTTGCAGTTGCTTGGTGTATTTGATCGAGAATATGAAATATATTTAATGCAGTAAAAGAGGATAGAATTCTCTTCACAACACTGGTGCCCAGGGCAGTTCCCAATATTAGGGGGAGGTGGTAGAGATAACATTTGAGGGTCGACTCACGTAGCTCTAAATTTTTATCCAATCGGATGGTTTTGGTGATTCGAGTAGCCCTTAAATTCAGCCTACTCAGGGACCACCCGAGTGATTTAGAATTGGCACGAAAATTTGCCAATGTGGCCGATTTTCGTGAAGACATATTGGAATCCAAACTCAGGAAAAAGTGCTAACTTTTAGTAGAAACCATGGAAACCAATGGAAAGTTATGGCAGTTTGCTCCAAATTTAGCACTTTGAAAAAAAAAAAAAAAGTTCCTGTTTCGCCCTCAGAAATGTGCCCCTTAGTCTCAAAATGAAGGTCGACCTCCAAAGTGGAATTTTAGTGAATATACCCAGGTGAGATGGACTGTTCATCTCAGCTGCAACTCACTTTTAGTGACCATCTCCCAGAATCTCTGCAGCAGTTCAATCTGGGAAAGTTTTAAAATATTTTTTTTTACAAACTAGCTATTTGGCCTACATTGTATAACTTCCACATCGTTCACCGCCGTTCACTATTTAGTATATAATCCCCAATTATACACCTTCCCTTCTAGGAGACCTCTAGTAATCAAGACACAATTGTTTGGTAATTAGTTTGTTTAATGTCAGAATTCCACTAATCAAGTCAATTATACATTTTCTTTACAATGTTAGACCAGCACCTTTCCTTATTACATTGCAATGTCTGATTTATTAAACCATTGTGTGTGTAAATGAAGATCGCAGAATTGTTTTTGAGAAAAAAAAAAAAGTTTATATATCAGTCGATGGGAACAACCAAATCCCCCCTCCCTGGAATCGATAGGGTACATTTAAAGAGTTTGATAAGAATTTATAATTTGCGTAAAAGTTGACTGTTTTTGCATCCCCTGAATTTCGTTACATAAAAAAACTCTCTTGTTTTCAGTTGGTATTCAGCCAATAGGAGAAGAGGGTAGATCACATGATGAAATGAAAGAGCATGCATTTATGGGGTTAAATAAAGGCTAGAAGACCGCATTTACCGCAATGTGGGCAAAAGTTTGAAAAGTGGTCACCATGGAAACCAATGGAATGTTCCTGCTGATTACATCACTTTTAAAACTTTACCCCAGAATCACCATGGAAACCAATGGAATGTTCCTGCTGATTACATCACTTTTAAAACTTTACCCCCAGAATCACCATGGAAACCAATGGAATGTTCCTGCTGATGACATCACTTTTAAAACTTTACCCCAGAATCACCATGGAAACCAATGGAATGTTCCTGCTGATGACATCACTTTTAAAACTTTACCCCAGAATCACCATGGAAACCAATGGAATGTTACTGCTGCTTGCATCACTTTAGAACTTTACCCCCAGAATCACCAAGGAAACCAATGGAATGTTCCTGCTGATGACATCACTTTTTAAAACTTTACCCCAGAATCACCATGGAAACCAATGGAATGTTACTGCTGCTTGCATTACTTTAGAACATTACCCCCAGGATCACCATGGAAACCAATGGAATGTTACTGCTGCTTGCATCACTTTAGAACTTTACCCCCAGGATCACCATGGAAACCAATGGAATGTTACTGCTGCTTGCATCACTTTAGAACTTTACCCCCGGAATCACCATGGAAACCAATGGAATGTTCCTGCTGATTACATCACTTTTAGAATTTTGCCCCAGAATTTATCATGTACCAAATACCCACCGCATTTCAAGGGTATCACGGAAAAGTTGTAGTATTTTAACCTCAATCCAGTTTTAACATGAAATCCCAGTCATTAATGGTCAACAACAAGAATGGGGTCTTCAAATAATACGGCTTATAATTACGGCTCTGCTACCTAAACAGTGTTTACATCATGAAGACTGAAGCTTCGGTGGACAGAACAGGTCTCCACTACATCAGTGATGTCAGAAGCGACCTGTAAAAGGATTTTTGAATCTTGATCTATACATTTGCTAGTAATTATTCATTCAGTCCTTTCACAATTTGTCTGCACATGCAGTCTAGATGATGGTGGCGCTTCAGTTTTGTGACTTTACCTCTTATTTTATCATTATTATTATTATTATTATTTTTAGTACCTATTGTATTTGTTAAGCAGTAACCAAGGATCTTTTGGTCTATAATTTTGTTGTCTGAGTCCCCTACAGGTTTCGTATTAATAATAAGACAAAAGACAGGCATCATATACAAATCCCACCCTTCTGTTATACCCCATTAGGGCAGAAACAATTCCTATAGCTCAGTACTACCTGTTGAAACCACTGTCTGTGTTCTGCGGCTAACTATATACACGTCTAATATAAAGTAACTATCGTTTTCCATAATACAACCTAACTCAGTGTTATAGTTTGAAAACAAATAATACAAGGAACAAAATAGATAATTTCCCCCAAACCAGAAAGTAGAAAGTAGCTTATACCCCCCCCCCCCCCCCCCCTTATCCTAACAGGGCTGGGAGATGGCAGGGCTAGGTATAAAATAGAAGGAATGTGTTATGTTTTCTTCCGGATCTTCAGTCATTCTGTCCGAGGTCTCCAAAGGTCTGGACTTGCTCAGTCTATCATCTTCTCCTGTTTTTTAGCGTCCTTTTTCTTCTTCTTGGATTCTTAAAAAAAAGGAAGAACATGACCGGTAAACATCTGACGGGTGAGATAATCTCAGTAATTAAATCGAAAGTGCAAACACTGGTGTTATCCCCCAAAAGAACACAGCAAATTGGTAAATTTATAGTTTAGAGCAAAATATATACAGGAAGACCACCTGGGGGGGGGGGGGGGGGGGGGGGCTGAATGTTTCCTTTTTGGGCCTATACAGATTTACACAAACATATATATATATTTTTTTTCATGTTCACCTGTTGAGTTCCTTCTACATCTAAATCTTATAGATAAGTACCTGTGGACACCCATGGAGATTATCCATATAAATAAGGATTTGTATAACATCTGGTGTGTTTCTTGAACTATTAGGGAACCACACCCGGTGTTATACATATTCTTACAGAAACACAACTGGATAATCCCTGAATCCTGGGCGGCTGGTGGTACTTGAGAACAGGTTTGAAAAGCACTGCTCTAGCGCACTTGTGCTCCTTTACAAGACTGGGAAACCCATTTGAGAGCAGTCACGCCTCCTATCCCATAATGACACCCCCAAATATATTTGCCCATAATCATGTCCAGGACACCAGAGAATGAATACTGGGCATGCGCCGAATTTTGCACATGTTGGGGACTGTGTAGTCCATCCTACAGTTAGGGTTCCCACCCGGCCGGTATTTTACCGGCAGGCCGGTAAAAAATTGGCATCAGGCCAATGTTAAGTCTATGGAGACAGTACCAAGGCCGGTATTTTTTTGAAGAAAAGGTGGCAACCCTACATACAGTGCCAAGGTTAGCCATCACCAATCTAGAAAAAGGGAGCAGGGAGATCGTCCTCTGTTTTTTTTTTTTTTTTAAACAACAGAATAGTCAAGGTAAGAAGGTAAGAGCGCTTTCAACTGTATAAAACAGATAAACAGATATTTTTCTCACTCGGGTACATCACTCTTTTTTCCGGGTGTTAGCTGACAGGTATTCACCCGAGGGGGCAGTATACCTGCCCCATCCCTCCGGTTAGCACAGCATGACGGTGATGAGCAAACGAGGGCCCGCAGAGAGGGAGGGAAGTTGAACCTCATGGAATAATCTGAGGCCTCTAACGCAATGGATCCACTTTGAATTCAGGGCACCATGTCCCTCGTCATTGCCATGCGAAACAAGGAACAGCGGGCAGCCAATGGTGAAAACAGGTCACGGATCAGCGGGCGTGAGGAAGCGCTGTCTTATGTGGGGATTTTTTTGTTTGTTTTGTTTCGGGTTTTTTTCTCTGTCCTTATTCTTTTTTTTTTTTTTCACAGGCTTAAGGTCGCCTCTCTAGGAGAAATGACTTTCCTTTCCAAAGCTTCTCTGGCTGCGAATATCTTAACCCTTACGGAAGGCAGGGGCCTAGCGTCCCGGCTCGAACGAGAAAGAGCGCGGCTGGGTTTTGTTTTGTTTCATTCTTTATTTTTATTTCTCACAAAACCAGTGACTGGTAACTGACATTTTTAATCCAGTTTCAGTAAACTTCCCTGCGAAAAGGACCGTTACGTCGCTTTCACTGAAATTTTGTAAGAACCTTGTATAACACATTGATACTTCACACAGCCTGTCTCATGTGGGGAGAACGCAGCATTTCCCAGCATGCTTTTGCCCCTGTTGGCTTTCTGTAACACGTAGTCAGGAGAGCTGGGCGCAGGTCTCCCTGATCCATATTATTTTAAACTTAAAAGAATCAGGGTTATAACAGTATATCCCAGCTCCATCAGTCTGTACGGAGTAGAGATAATAAAAGCAACAGGAAGGAGAGGGGCACAGAGCTCCTGACCCTCTCTGCACCACCAGGGACTATACCCCAACACCTTTCAACCCAGCATTATAAGGCATGTAACTCAGAGCCAATAACAGCAGCTATAGGTCCTGGACATAATGAAGCATAGCCAAATCTATACATTATATCTGTTTTAATTTTACAAAACAAGGAACCTTTTACACTGGGTAATTTTTGCCAAATTAAAAAAATGTTGTCCAATGACTATATTCAGAAAAATAATAATTACAAGGCAGTTTTCTAATTTTTGCTGCTAACCTGATTATCCAAATGCAATATATACGAACAGAATTCTCACTCCTCGCCCATCAGTTATCCAAGAACCCTCGAAACCTATCTCTTATCTTTCCTTTATTAGCATTCAACTGCAAATTACCCCAGTATCACTTACAACCCTCATAGCAGATTAGTAAATGAATAATTCTATGGTTTCCTGGGCTTTAGAGCTTGGTTCTTCCATTCCTTTCCTATTTTGGTCCCCCCCCCCAGTGGTTTCATTTATCAGATAATTTTATTGCACAAGCTTGCAGCCTAATAACTATCTGTAAATGAAAAGTCCCTGCAATAATCGCTTGTTCTATTATTAGATGCATAGCTGGCTTCCAGATTGCTATTATCCTCGTGTCAGAGAGAGGCTGCCAGTCTCACTTCGCCAATAGCTTCTTCTTAGCTCCTTGAAGAATGTGCTGTACAGTAAGCCATTGTTTCATCCCCTGAGATATTACAAGGCCATGGACACAAGCCTTATTTTGTCTCTCCCCTTGCACTACCAGGAAAGAAATGCAACAGCTCATTTCTCTGTCACGTCAAGAGCAGATTTGACGAGTCCCAAAGGGTCCGCACCGCTTTCGTACACATTCTCGTCTCCTCCAGAAACCAAGACACCGCAAATGGTTCTAGGTCAGTGAGCGGATTACAACGCGAGGAGGCAATGGTTGCGGTTAGCACCCTCGAAGAAGGAAGATGCAATTGCCAGGGAAAAGAATCTGGAATATTATAGGAACCAGTCTATCAAATGTTCCACTTGTTATAAAACCACAAACCCTTTGGTCCTCGTGTTATGTCTGCGGCTTAAAGGACATTTACATCTACAGTGATAAGTACAGTATCATGTAAAGAAATAGATCTGTCTGATGAATTATATTTTCATTCAACACTTCTTGTCTCTTAAAAACTGCAAATATAGTATTGCTTTGGAGCTGTGACTATCTCCTCCTACTCCTTGTGTTACATCACAAGGCTGACTGTAATCGTGGCCCCTGCTTTCCAGGAACTTGAAAGACCAGAAGGGAGGCTGATTCCACAATAATGGCTAACGACAGCAGATATAAACATCATTTAGAGGCCCCCGGTGAGATTATTTTCAATGTAAAACTGAAATGTAGAACCATGAATTGTTTTAGAATAACAATAAGATTTTTCAAATATTTTACAACATTCATAAAATAAGCTCAGTGGGACTTATCAGGGGATTATTTCCTTCTTCCTAGACAATTTGTATATTGCAATACTGTGTCTGCCAAGAACAAACCTTACAGTGGTATAATATTTTTCAAACACAAAATAATTCCAAAGAAATTAAATCATCATTAATGGGAGATGGTTAAGTGTAGGATTCCTCCCAAGATTTCAAAAAGGGTCATCGCATGACATTTTTGTTTTCAAGGGTGGGATTTGGGGAGCGGCAAAAAACTAAGAAAATCATCTAATTGTTTGAATGTGTAAAAGGACAGAATTTTGGTCTATCTATGGCTCTCAAGGACTAAGTCCTGCCTGATCTGGTGGCCTCAGAGATCTGACTGTCATGAGCTTGCTCTGTGATGCAGCCATGGCCCCACATTCCCCCGCATTTAATCCCTGAGGATATTTGGCATGTGTTCTCCGAGAGCTAAGGCTTTTCCCATTGCAACGTGCCAAACTGATTTCAATTCACAGTGTGGAGAAGTGTGATGAACACAATATCTTCGGCTGAAGGACAATCGGTGTCTGGCCCATTGAGCAGATTTTGCTAAAGAAGTCCATTCAAATGTCTGATAAAAAGAAGAGACATACTTAAACCCTGATTTATCAGAAGCTTTGCAGACCTGGAAGTGGAAGGCTCAGAGGCAGCTACCTCGCCCCTAGGACAGAGGACACATTTTATGAGATTTGTCTATTTCTGCACGTGCATCCTTCCCAGCCAAACACAAAGAAGAGGTTCGGATAACATTTTATCAGAGTTAGCTCTAAAAACCCTAAGGCCCCCTATATATGTATAAAGACAGTCCAACATTGTCATAAAGATGCATTCTGGGTTCCACACAGGGTTCATTGGCCAGGATTTTGGGATCCTCTTTAATGCCCTTAGTTAATATCACTGTATTATGCATGGTAATAATCTTATCTTGGTTCCTCAAGCAGCTGCCTATTTGTTAAGAAGCATCCTCGCCTTATTGTTCTTTAGAGAATAGACCAATTTTGGCCACTTTTAATTGCTGTAGAGGTTGGGACTCACAGATAGTCGCGGAGTTTGATGTATGCCACCAGGTGCGGATGCTCCATATGTGCTAGGTGTGCGCCATGCTGGTCACTGACAATATTAGGTATTATCAGTTCCCAGTAAGCATGTTTTCCCAGCATTTAAAACATTAATGTACACTGGCAGCAAGCTCAGAAATATTATTATATTGCCCTCCATTCATTTGTAGCAGTAAAACAAATGCAATTTCTTCATACAGGGAAAGAAACTCACCAGACCCTGCACAATGTATAGAGGAATATATAGAAGAGCTCAGCTGGCCATGGATAATGCAGAGTTACATCTTTACACACTGTCACTTTATAATAATGCATTATACAGGGCTAACTCTGTTCTTCTAGCAGGAGAAACTCACCAGGCCCTGCACAATGTATAGAAGAATATATAGAAGAGCTCAGCTGGCCATGGATAATGCAGAGTTACATCTTTACACACTGTCACTTTATAACAATGCATTATACAGGGCCAACTCTGTTCTTCTAGCAGGAGAAACTCACCAGACCCTGCACAATGTATAGAAGAATATATAGAAGAGCTCAGCTGGCCATGGATAATGCAGAGTTACCTCTTTACACACTGTCACTTTATAACAATGCATTATACAGAGCCAACTCTGTTCTTCTAACAGGAGAAACTCACCAGACCCTGCACAATGTATAGAAGAATATATAGAAGAGCTCAGCTGGCCATGGATAATACAGAGTTACATCTTTACACACTGTCACTTTATAACAATGCATTATACAGGACCAACTCTGTTCTTCTCGCAGGAGAAACTCACCAGGCCCTGCACAATGTATAGAATAATATATAGAAGAGCTCAGCTGGCCATGGATAATGCAGAGTTACATCTTTACACACTGTCACTTTATAACAATGCATTATACAGGACCAACTCTGTTCTTCTCGCAGGAGAAACTCACCAGGCCCTGCACAATGTATAGAATAATATATAGAAGAGCTCAGCTGGCCATGGATAATGCAGAGTTACATCTTTACACACTGTCACTTTATAACAATGCATTATACAGGACCAACTCTGTTCTTCTCGCAGGAGAAACTCACCAGGCCCTGCACAATGTATAGAAGAATATATAGAAGAGCTCAGCTGGCCATGGATAATGCAGAGTTACATCTTTACACACTGTCATTATATAACAATGCATTATACAGGGCCAACTCTGTTCTTCTAGCAGGAGAAACTCACCAGACCCTGCACAATGTATAGAAGAATATATAGAAGAGCTCAGCTGGCCATGGATAATGCAGAGTTACATCTTTACACACTGTCACTTTACAACAATGCATTATACAGGACCAACTCTGTTCTTCTAGCAGGAGAAACTCACCAGACCCTGCACAATGTATAGAAGAATATATAGAAGAGCTCAGCTGGCCATGGGTAATGCAGAGTTACATCTTTACACACTGTCACTTTATAACAATGCATTATACAGGACCAACTCTGTTCTTCTAGCAGGAGAAACTCACCAGACCCTGCACAATGTATAGAAGAATATATAGAAGAGCTCAGCTGGCCATGGATAATGCAGAGTTACATCTTTACACACTGTCACTTTATAACAATGCATTATACAGGGCTAACTCTGTTCTTCTAGCAGGAGAAACTCACCAGACCCTGCACAATGTATAGAAGAATATATAGAAGAGCTCAGCTGGCCATGGATAATGCAGAGTTACATCTTTACACACTGTCACTTTATAACAATGCATTATACAGGGCCAACTCTGTTCTTCTAGCAGGAGAAACTCACCAGGCCCTGCACAATGTATAGAAGAATATATAGAAGAGCTCAGCTGGCCATGGATAATGTATAGTTAAGGCAATGGAAATATTAACCCTTTCTATGTTTAGGATAGCTTTACGTTGATGTTCACTAGTGACCCCTTTGTAGTAATATGGGCAGGCTCTGACTCCCCAGCTCTGGGTATTTCTCTATAGGGCAAGGCATATAAAGCAGCATGTCATGATGCATCAAACTGCTCCATAAAGGGAGAAAGACCATTTGTAAACGCCTGCTGCTAAATACCACGGACCAGAGAGGTAATCAGTTTTGTCTCGGCCTCAGTCTGTGCTGAGCTTGAATGAGTTAAATGGTCTCTCCTGCCCCCATCTCCCTGCCTGTGTCACGGCTAATCCCTGCATGGCCTGTGGGACACACGCAGGAGAAGCTGTGAGGAGTCTATTAGACTGTGGCGTCAGATCGATGGCACAGAAAATGAGTTTGTATGGGGAGAGCTGTAGGGCTGACTAGGGAGCACCAAAGAGGGTCAAAGGACCACAGCTAGAACTGCATACTGTGCTGTAAGACAAGGGGGGGGGGGGGGGGGACTCCACAGCACCATTTACTGCAACCTGTTTGATTAGATCAGACCTTATCTCACACAGACCATAGTTGCCAATAGTTCTGGATTTGATGTGACAGTCCCATTTATTTGGGCTCCCTGTCCTGTCAGGGTAGTCCAGGCTTTGCACTGTGCACAGGTGGAATTACACTTATATTATGTATGTCTGTAAGAATCACAGGCCTATGTCCCATGGACCAAGCAGCAGCTTACCTTGAGGCTTGGGTTTGGTGATCTTCCCGCAGGGTTTGGACAGGGTGACCGTTTTCTGGCATTCTGCATTGTGCAAGGCCCTTTTCAAGGTACCGTTTCGTGTCTTGACTCCTGTCTCTGGATCACACTCCCCCCACTCTTGAAACTGGTATTTGCACTCAGCTGGTGGGCAGGAAGGAGAGGAAATGCAAGGAATCGGCATTAGTGAACTCACAACGATGCTGAATTAGATCCATCACAGTCCAGTAGAGTTTGGGGGGGGTCAGTTTCTCTTTAATCCCCCTCTTTCCCTTTCATGCTTTTATAAAAAAGCCTTGACATTCAGAAGTGCCCACAATACCCTTTAGCTAATAGGGTTAATACCTAACAAAACACATTGAAGGATTTTCTAGCAGTTTATGTCACGGCAGTGGAAATTCTACGTTTTGAATAGACTCTGGGTTTAAGAACTGACTTCCTACCTTCCAGACAAACATGGGCTTCAAACTGGAAAAAGGAATTATCGTCTTAAAAATAGGTTTTTTAACTGTTAGGGAGATTACATTGTGGAATAGACTGCAATCTGAAGACAAGGAGAAGGTTTCTTTATTGTTAGGGTGGTTACACTGTGGAATAGACTGCAATCTGAAGACAAGGAGAAAGTTTCTTACTGTTAGGGAGGTTACATTGTGGAATATACTGCAATCTGAAGACATTGAGAAGGGATCTTTACTGTTAGGAGGTTACACTGTGGAATAGACTGCAATCTGAAGACATAGAGAAGGTTTCTTTACTGTTATGGCGGTTACATTGTGGAATAGACTGCAATCTAAAGACATAGAGAAGGTTACTTTACTGTTAGGAGGTTACATTGTGGAACAGACTGCAATCTGAAGACATAGAGAAGGTTTCTTTACTGTTATGGCGGTTACATTGTGGAATAGACTGCAATCTGAAGACATAGAGAAGGTTACTTTACTGTTAGGAGGTTACATTGTGGAACAGACTGCAATCTGAAGACATAGAGAAGGTTTCTTTACTGTTATGGCGGTTACATTGTGGAACAGACTGCAATCTGAAGACATAGAGAAGGTTTCTTTACTGTTATGGCGGTTACATTGTGGAACAGACTGCAATCTGAAGACATAGAGAAGGTTACTTTACTGTTATGGAGGTTGCATTGTGGAATAGACTGCAATCTGAAGACATAGAGAAGGTTACTTTACTGTTTGGGTGCTTACATTGTGGAATGCTATTTGAAGATATAGAAAAGGTTTATTTACAGTTAGGGCTGACATTACAGTTGAGATGACATTTTTAGTGTTTGTTCAGTGGTGTTTTGTTCTGGATGTGTGGAAGGGTTGAACCTGATGGACTACATATCTTTCTTCAACCTAATTAACTATGTCACTGTTTGATTGCAAGCTTTAAGTTCAGCCCACTCTGTAATCCATCCCATCATAACCCGGCCCAAAAAAAAAAAAACCCCAACTCTCATAGTGTCTTAAATGCCATCTTTACCTCCAAACTGCTTCTTCCAATTACAGGGGATTTTACACTTCTGCATTTTCATGGTCTGTTTGCATTCCTTCCCGGAGCGGGTCCCTTCTCGTGTACCTATTCCGCAGTCCCCGCTGGTGGGCACACATACACTCCACTGCCACTCTCCACAGTCCGATTTTTTTGCTTTCTTTTCTGTGAAGCAGAAAGTTCATCATCTAAGAGATGCTACAAAGAGATGCTTCTAACATCAACGCACAAGTGAAACACTGAGTTCCCCTAGATTGAGGGTCAACTGGAAGATACTTGTGATAGTACGTGCCAGTTTAGCCTCTGTCTGTCATTCTTCCCTTGGAAGCAGAAAGCCCTGCCTGGTCGCCGACTGTCTGTGTCTCTCTCTCTCTCTCTAAGTGTTAGTGCAGTGAGAGACCCTCATTTTCAAAGCCGCTGCTCTGATTGGCTATGTGTGCACTGACACTTTCAGCACTCGCCAGTCTCCCAGCCGGCTCTGCCTCACTTCAGAGCCGCGAGTGAGCTCATGTGTAAAGATACAGGCTTGCAATCCCTCATACCATGAAACAGATTAACATTTGGTATCTACAATCAAAACGTAACAATGCTAAACAGTGTGGTTTCATCCTGTATCTATTTCTGGTTAGATGTGTCGCTTGATGTTACAGAAATACTTTACAGAACAGGCATTAAAAAGAAATAAATAGTGATTTACATATAATTATAATAACTTACCTTGTTTTTCTTTCTTTGTGACCTCTGTCCCTAATACTGTAAGCATCAGTAGGCATGCTATGATTGCCAGCATAAAAATCCCCTTCTGGTGATGCATTCTGGGAATTAAAAGCAAATACTTTTTAAAGACTTGTGTCATTAGGTATAGAAACACCTAGAACCATTTGAAAAACACATAGGACCATAAATGGTCCAGACATTTCTCCCCTTGGGCCAATGCATTCAGTGATATCAGTGAGAGAGAGAGCACACAGGCGGCAGACTGTTTCCATCTGCAGTAGTTTCCACGCTCTCTGCTGAGAATATGCTGTGATAACTGCCATTACTGTGGAATCAGCCTCTTTCTGTTCAACTCAACTATTTTTAAAATGCTTGCAATGCAGAGAGGCATGGTTTCAGCCAGTCCTGTGAGCTGTGATGCAATACAAGAAGTAAAGATTGGAGGTACTGTTGTTATAACAGCAGCAAAGCACTTATTCCCCAAAAAAACTGGGGAAGGGGGGGACATTGTAGGTGGAAGTAGCCAGCATTATTTTCTGGGTTTGATCTAGAGATTTCAAGTTATTATCCATAAACATATTGGATGTCACATAGGAAAACTACAACCTGTCGGCATGTGGAAATAAAGGTGCATTTATAATACATTTTAAAAAAAAACTTTTTATCGTACATTCCAACACATAACAGTGTGGGGGAGGAAACTCCGCTAGACGGAGTTTGGAGGAGGTTCTCCGACAATGATCAGCAGCTTTTCCTTATACGTGGGTTGAGAGTCTCCCTTATACAGAGGCGCACATGCAGGTAACGCCAGTATCTGGCCATGTTTAGATACAACGTCCATTGTATTGCAGAGGGAGGAATTTTGGGAGGGTGGGATCCAGCTACCCTAGATGGGTGCCAGAGGAAGCCATAACTGGTCTAGTGGGAATCATTGTGAAGTGAAGCAGGTTGGAGGTGTAAGTCTATCTCATGTTTAAATCTCAGGCCACTGATATGGTAGCGGGTCATGCACTGTATAAATCCCATTACGATAATCCTCTGTCAGCTCAGCAAGGAATGTGCGGTGAAGTACGGACAAGCGAAAACGATGGAAGTAAGCAGGGTAGAGGATGGGACGAGGCGAGATGTAGTGTATCTGTCAGCAGCTGACGAGATGAATTAAATCAATGGCGTGTTTCCTTCCATTATTGATCGAGCGTGCGCAAGGGAAGACTCCAAGATAAAAATAACAATTGTAAGTGTCAGTGGAGTGTGGCCATAAGTGGGTCAAACAATATACAGCTCCACAGACCTGTGGCACCAACTCCAACCCCGGTCCTGGGATCCAGGTAAAGCTGTTATTATTTTAAAAAGTCTCTTCAAAAACTGATTGCAAAAAAAAAAAGGTTTAATTACACATTATTTAACCAGTTCTTGAGGGCCAAGCGCTCTGTATTTTTTTTTTTTTCTGGGAAAATCGGGACTGTTGGCAGCTATATGAAGTAAGTTCTACAGGTACGCCATATCTGTGCACTAGCTATTATTGTAGGATAATTGGGAGCATTGCTGGGTCATACTTATCCCCAGCCCTCCCCTTTACCTGTATAATAACACCAGGTATCATTATATCGTACTGTGCTTGCCCTACAAATCTGTGACGTCCTGCACTCTAGAGATTCACCACAGAACCTAAACGCAGATCAATAATTATGGGCCGCAATTCACAAATGATATGCACAGCTTTTCCCAATCAATACAGCTGAAAAACTAGCAGAGAATTATCATTAGAATCCTTTACAGGCCACGGGTCGAGAGCAGAGAGGGCCACAGGTTTCCCCATCTCTAGCAGTAATGATCTCCTTTCAAAACACATTGAACTGCGGTGAATTAATCATGAAATTGCAGCATTCAGAGTCAGACCCAGTTGGAAACATCCTCTGTCTTTTTTATTTTAACCTAATTTAGTGCAACTCGATCTTCACTTCCCCCTCAGTTTGCCGTTTACTTTTTTTTTTTAAACCATTTGTAGCAAAACAACATGCCAAGAAAGAAATACTTTGGATTAAATAAAAATAGAAATTTTTTTAAAAATTGTCTCTTTACAACCCTTCCTCCTGGTCACAAAAAAAGATACATTTATCACCAGAATAAAAAGAAAGAAATGTTATGCTGGGTACAAAATACAATAATAACCCTGGCCACAGAGGTATTACCCCATGCAGCTAGTGATTATAACCGCAGTTAACGCCATTAAAGCGTGATTGTAATCACTGCATTATTTCTAGTTCTTTCTACTTTGGTTTTGTTTTGTTACTTTGTTTTGTGTGGTTTGCTTCTTTTGCAGGTGATAGTCCCACCTTCGCTGCATTACGTAAAATGAAAGAACCAGATCGTCAACTCTTCCTGTCTCCTAGAAACTGGCATTCGAATGTCATTAGTGCTGTTGCTTATGGCAACAGTCCTGCCTATCTATTCAAGCCCTTTTCATTGGCTGCCACTGAATTCAGAGGTCCCGGTGAAATTATTTTCAATGTAAAACTGTAAATTTTATTAAGGAAAAAATAAGTGCATTTCACTCGACCTCACCATCACAATAGAAGAAATCCCAGTGGGAATGCCAGGTCCAAATGGACTCACACTAAATTACTTGCAGATATTCGGACCCCCTGCTTCATTAAATCATTTACACAGGCTCGTTCCCACTTCAGACTCAGGAATCACGCTTTACAGTTATTCCCAAACATGGAAAAGACCCTATCTGTTGTACAAGTTATAGGCCAATCTCCCTGCTTAACATTGATGTTCAGCTTTTTGCTGGAGTTTCTCCCGTACTTAATACACCAAGACCCACCTGTCTTGGTGTGGCTCTGAGGCCAGGGACAACACCACCAAGGTATTGATCTTGATTTACTGTGCCCAGTTCACCTCCATACTGACTTTACTTCTCTCTATTAATGCAGAAAAATCATTTGACAGAGTTAACTGACTTATTTTGAGATCTGCCCTCAGACATCTGGGGATTGACCCAATAATGCTATGATAAATAGTCTCTCTGTAATATTCCTTGACTGCTAGAGTCGGGATTAAAGGCACCTTGTCTGGCACAGCTCTGTCAAACGTGACAGGGTTGCCCTCTTTCTCCCCTGTTGCTTGTTCTGATTTTAGAACCTTTTCTAAATGCATTTGCACCAACCTGAGCATTGTAGGACTGAAAGAGGGAACCCATCATCACAAAATCTCTGGGTTTGCAGAT
Source organism: Pelodytes ibericus (assembly GCA_036172795.1). Lineage (NCBI taxonomy): Eukaryota > Metazoa > Chordata > Amphibia > Anura > Pelodytidae > Pelodytes > Pelodytes ibericus. Next base: position 8,889,886 of record CM069858.1, on the reverse strand, counting down.
GATTTTCTACTAACTAATGGGCTTATTGACTAAACATTTCCCATAATATTCAATACAAATTTCACTCCTGGGTTTTCTGCTTCAATATTCCGAGGTCTCCTCCCTAACACGATCGAATACCCTCCATTGGGTCACGTAAACAAAAACAAGAAAATTGCACTCATTACCACCCTACGGGAATGACGCCCTACAACCCCTACCAATCCCCAAGCATATCATTATATTACAACACTCCTCCAACACAAACAATTCTCTGACTCCATTTGAATTACTATGAAAATGATTTTCTACTATATTATCTATATTATTATCCCTGTAACTCTAAGCGCAACTATATGCACTTATGGGAACAAGATTGCAGTAGCACACTCACAGATGGCCATTGGACCAAAATATCAATCCTCGCACATAAGTGCTCCCCTCCATCAATGGTACAGGGTTCCCAATATCCAGTACAAACGTTACCCTACCATTTCTGTTGGAGATGTCTCTCCCGTAGGGGTTTCTATATTCACATATCCATATCTTACCATCGAGTGACCCGCGAAACTCGGAGGAAATGGACCACCAATCATTCGCAAGCTTCTTGGCAACATCTGCGATGCCGACAACTACACTTCCCATAATGCCTCACACCTTCAGTGGTATGCAAATGTATGGATCAAATTAAAACACAAATCAGAAATTCGCTACAGCTGCACCTGACCTAAAGATATAGCCCCATACCTAGATTGTTTGTGTCTATAAGGTAGATGAAACCCACAAAACCCTATTTAGGGACACTAATGAAAAATGCATACTCCGGGGATGTGGCGGCTAAACTGAAATGTGCTGACCGTCTGCACACACAGTAATATACATTTTTTATATAACCACTCTTTTTTTTCTTCTTCTTCTTCTTAAAAAAAGGTTCACATCTTTTTTAGACTCATTAAGGGGTACTAGGGAACCCGGTGTTAGATTTATGGGCTAGATATTGTATAAGCATGCAGTCTGCACGGTCAGTATTCTCCCCGCCAAAAGAAATTAAATGAATTATAACAGTGTATAATCTTCCAGCCGGTTCTTAATGAGCATAATCAAAATTCCCATGTCCTCAAGCACTCCCTGGTTTTGGAGATGGGGGGGGGGGGGGGGGGGGAGATATTTCCCTTTCTTGGCTCATATCCCACACACATACGCTATCTCTCTCCCTGGGGATATTTCCCCTGGATATTTCCTCTACAACCCCTCCCCCCTCTCTCACTCTGCACCGTAGAAACCATGGCATCTATTTATAGACAAGTTCCCTTAATGAGCCCAGCAGCACCTCCCAGTGCCGAGGGTCACAGCTGTCTTTTAATGAACCCCAAACAAATTAATGATTCAACAACAAACTCTGTATCAAGGCAGCCGCGCACCCCAAGGATTGTACGAAGTAGGACAAGTTTGCCCTTAGGGTTGGGAGATTTAAATATGGATGGTTTGGGCTTTTTTTTTTTTTTTTGCTAAGCCCGAGGTTTCTTTTATTTATTTATTTTTCTTATTAAATCCATATTTATTACATCTGCCCTGCGATGTGTTTGTTAATCTTATTCCCTGTACCTCTCTCTATTCCTTATAATAAATATTGGCTCTGTAGAATTAACTAAATCTTCCTTTATTGTTGCTGACTGTTTTACAGCATCTGATTTAATGGAAAGGATTTCTATTTGAAAATAGAGAGATACTGAATCACACTGTTAGCGATAGGAACAGGGATGGCTAACTATAGAGCTGCAGATGTGTGGCAACTACATGTCTCATGATGCTCAGGGCATCCAGGGCCATCCAAAAGAGGCAAGTTATAGTAGAATAATGACACAATGGCAAGTGACACAATATTGGGATTGTGGCAAATTATATGGGGGAATAATGAAATTGGCACAAGTAAAATGGAATATATTGGCACTGTCTCAAGTGATTTGGGAGAATAATGGCACTGTGGCAAATAATATGTGTAAATAATGACACTGTGACAAGTGATAGGTTTATAAATGCACTGTGGCACGTGATATGGGGGAATATTGGTGCTGCCACTGTGGCAAGTGATATGGGGGAATATCGGCACTGTGGCAAGTGATATAGGGGAATACTAAAACTGTGGCAAGAGACATGGGAACAATGGCAATATCACAAGTGATATTGTGGAATAATTAAACTATGACAACTAATATGGAGTATAATGGCACTGTGGTAAGTGATATAGGGGAATACTGGTATTGTGGCAAGTGATATGGGGGAATATTGGCATTGTGGCAAGTGATATGGGGGAACACTTTTTAGAAAATGCTATCACTTTAATATTGCTACTCACTGTACATACATAAAGACACACAGACACACGCACACACACAGACACACACACACACAGAAACACACCGACACACACACACAGACACACACATGGACACATGCACAAACACACACACAGACAGACACACAGGCACACACACATATGCACAGACACACACACAGAGACACACACGCACACAGACACACACCAACACACACACAGACACGCACACAGACACACTTCTGCACCCATAATTGTCCTTCTCCTGTCACAAAGCGATTAGCAGCTAGCCAGTTGGGAAACCCGTAGACTGAGCATTTCTCAACTTAATGAGAATTTTATAGTGTCAGGGAGACCATATCAATATTTCCATCCAGAGAATGTCTGCCTCTCCTCACCCTGCTGCACTTGTATAAACACAGGGCTGGCAAAGTCAGGATTGTTTTCTCTCTGTCTCTCTGTTTGCCTTGCAGAGCTGTCATTATCTCTTTCAGGGAGAAACACACAGCTCTGGGAAATCTCAGTGGACAATGTACAGGATGGGAATCCAGGGGGCTCCCTAGGGACCCCACGGTTCTATTCCCACCTGATTCAGGGGAAAAAGATCTTTTTATTGTATTTATTGACGATCTTCAGCGACAGAGAATGTGGCCGGGCAGAACCTATAACCCATCTGCGTATAAGGACCATTCGGCCCCTCTAGTCTGACTTATTTCTAGCCTTAACCCCTTTAGTGACAGGACTGTTGTGAAATTTTGTACCCTTAGTGACAACGGCTGTTTTAACATCTCTGCGGTGTTTGTGTTTAGCTGTCATTTTTCACTGTCTCATTTAACGTGTTACCCACACATATTATATACAGTTTTTATCGCCATAAAAATGGCTTTCTTTAGATAGCATTATTTTCATCATCTTATAGAATTTACTATAACAAATATACAAAATATAATGAAAACATTTTTTTTTTTTATAACACTTTTTCTATCTTTGACCTGAAAAATCTTTTACACAATTATAGACGGTAAAAAAAGAACCCGTCTAAATGGTTTCTAAATTTTGACCTGAATTTAGAAACATGCCGTGTTTACATGTTTTTTTTCTGTTGTTTTTGCAAGTTATGGGCCAATAACCAAACGTAGTGTGTTTCTTTCTCCGGCAGTGACCTTTAGACCCAGCCCTAAATCCAACCCTATCCCCAAATTTAACACTCAGTCTAACTTTTACACCAACCCTAATTCTAACCTTAACTCACCCTAATTTTTCATTTATATTTCCATGCAAAAGGTATATTTTTAGAAATGCTGAATCCATGGGGGGGAGAATAATTAGGATATAAAAAAATTATTTTCCGAGGAGAAAGGAAACTAAGGGATTTTTAACAAAACTGAAAAAAAAAAAAAAACACTTGAAAAAAACCTACTGTTCATAATAACAATAATGATCTAGACTAGTGTTGGCTAACCTTGGCATTGCAGATGGATAGTCTCTATTTTCCATGATCCTCGGTGAGTCATAAGGCTGACTTGTACTTGCTGACTATGTACTTGCCAAACATCTGCAGTGCCAGGGTTCACCATCACTGGTTATGATTGACTGGGCATCAAGTTCCCATACATCTGCAGTGGCAAGGTTAGCCATCACTGCTCTAAATTTTCCAAAATCCTCTTCAACTACCCTGCCTCCTTCCTCTCAATCTCCTGACCCACCCCCAAAGTCTCTCTCCCACACTATCTTTCTCATGATCCTCATAAAAATTCAAAGCAGACTGGTAACCTCTAGAATGGTGGTGATGGTGAGACATCTTCTCTATTCCCAGAATGTGAGAGCAGGAGGTAGCTGTGTGACTTTCTTGATCAAATATAATGATTTTAATGAACAAATATTAATATACGGTTCATACTGTAGGAAGAGAAGCTCTTTCACTCAAACCATCCCTCCCGGACCTCCGACCACCAGTTACTCTGTCAGTGGATCTTGTTACTAAATTGTTAGTTCATTGTTGGGTTCCATCTTTTTTTTCTTTTAAACTGAACCCGAAATCGATTCGGATTGTGCAAGTTAGCCGAATTTCAGGGGTCTAGTGGAGTCCACGCCTTGATAGGTCAGGGCCGTTTTGGCAGCAAAAGGGGACCTACACAATATTAGTCAGGTGGTCATAATGTTATGGCTAGTCGGTGTAAGTATATATACACTTCAAATATTACCCTGCTATATATTTACACACCCAGGGTTTAGAATAGCGGTGCCCTCGTTTGGCCATGTGATATTCTAGGCTACTATAAATCTACACTTTGTGAATGACATTTCTACATTATTTTGCTATAAATCTACACTTGATGTATTCCCTTGCTATAAAACTACACTTCATGTATTACCTTGCTGTTAATCTACACTTCATGTATTTCCTTGCTATAAATCTACACTTCGTGTATTCCCTTGCTATAAAAGTACACTTCATGTATTATCTTGCTATAAAACTACACTTCATGTATTATCTTGCTGTAAATCTACACGTCATGTATTACCTTGCTATAAATCTACACTTCATGTAATACCTTGCCATAAATCTACACTTCATGTATTACCTTGCTATAAATCTACACTTCATGTATTTCCTTGCTATAAATCTACACTTCATGTATTTCCCTGCTATAAATCTACACTTTGCATGTAAAATAACCCAGAACCTTTCACAAATTTAATTATCAAGTGCCGTTTGATATTCGAGGGCCCCGTGAGATGTAGCAGCATATCACTTCAATGTATATGTTTTTTTATATATGTATATATATATATATATATATACCCTAAATATTAATATTACAAGCTATGAGTGTGCCAGCCCTTTTTTTTAAGCCTAATTTACTGAGCAGGAGCTGTAGGTTTGTATCAGTCATGTCACCAGCCCCATCTGCTCCGCAGGCTCAAGTAGCACATGCAGTTGGACTGGCCCAGAGAATGTCTTATCAGCGCTGTTTAACATCATACAGTAATCTGGACATCCGTGTAGTTACATTGTGAGCAGCTGTTATACAGTCTGGGAAACTCCTGGGATTAACATAAAAAGCAAGAACCTGGCACAGAAATAGACAGGGATATCTGAGCTGCCAACCAGAGGTAACAGATAAGACCCAGACACACCTGTCAGCCATGCTCATCAATGGTATATATTAAAGAATGAATCTGGCATGCATGCTAATCACCGGATGTGTAGATCCTAGTATATTTTGATCAGGAGGATTGTTGGCATGTCTATGCCATACGTTACATATGACCCATATGAGTCCTTCCAAATCTCTTTGCTCCTCTTTCCTCCCCCGCTGAGTTTGGAATAATTGGTGTGCAATAGTTAATTTTCTTGCAATTCTAAAAACTCCACCGTAGCAAAGATTCAGAAAGTTTTCAGTTTTTTAAAGGCAGCATTTCCCTTGTAATATAGAGACTGCGGCATTTTTGTAAATAATCTCGACAATTCCATGTGTGGCAAATAATTCCGTCACCAAAATCAGCATCCTGGTCCTTTTTATAAACATGGTCTTGCACATTTTGTAATGTGCTCAGTGCTGAAGATTCTTAAGTCATTGAGCTTTATATAATACATATAATAACCCCGAACGCCTGCCAGTGTATAGATCAATTTCTATAAACTGCATTCACAGTATAAACAACAGGGGGATGTAAAAACACAGCACACACACACACAGATTGTGCCAAATACAGGTGATATCAGTGCAAATACATAAAAGCATGTACAGAAAAAAACAAATAGATGCTAAAAAAAAAGTGACAATTTCAGCAAAATTGTATAGATACAGTAAGATACGTTCCCAAATACTGAATAAGCAATGCAAGAGGACCAACTGCCAGCAAGTGTGACATCCCCTGATGTTACAGTGCACCACTGGTGGGATTCAGCCAGTCAGGCAAACCTGTTACTTAATTTTAGACATTTTCAGGCAGAGTTTGCCTTCTTACTTGGAGGTTTAAGCTCTCAGTGACCAAACCTCTATTACATTCTCAGAGTGTGACAGCTCCACGAGGAAGCTACTGGATGAGGAGCACTCTCAGGTCAGGTATGTGTACACTGCTCCAGATTGCTTTCATATACAAAGATTATGCATATACTGCTCCAGATTCCCTTCATATACAAATATTATGCTTATACTGCTCCAGAGTGCCTTCATATACAAAACGTATACTTATACTGCTCCAGAGTTCCTTCATATACAAATATTATGCTTATACTGCTCCAGAGTGCCTTCATATACAAATATTATGCTTATACTGCTCCAGAGTGCCTTCATATACAAATATTATGCTTATACTGCTCCAGAGTGCCTTCATATACAAATATTATGCTTATACTGCTCCAGAGTGCCTTCATATACAAAGATTATGCATATACTGTTCCAGATTGCCTTTATATAAAATTATTATGCTCCATATTACCTTAATATATATATACTGCTCCAGATTGCCTTCATTTAAAATGCTTATGCTCCATATTACATTAATATACAAAGATTACACATATACTGCTCCAGATTCCCTTCATATACAAATATTATGCTTATACTGCTCCAGAGTGCCTTCATATACAAAAAGTATGTTTATACTGCTCCAGAGTACCTTCATATACAAAACGTATACTTATACTGCTCCAGAGTGCCTTCATATACAAAGATAATGCATATACTGCTCCAGAGTGCCTTCATATACAAAGATAATGCATATACTGCTCCAGAGTGCCTTCATATACAAAAAGTATGCTTATACTGCTCCAGAGTGCCTTCATATACAAAGATAATGCATATACTGCTCCAGAGTGCCTTCATATACAAAAAGTATGCTTATACTGCTCCAGAGTGCCTTCATATACAAAAAGTATGCTTATACTGCTCCAGAGTGCCTTCATATACAAAAATTATGCTTATACTGCTCCAGAGTGCCTTCATATACAAAAAGTATGCTTATACTGCTCCAGAGTGCCTTCATATACAAAAATTATGCTTATACTGCTCCAGATTGCCTTTATTGAAAAGTTTACTGTGAATGGATGAAGAAACAAGCTGAAACAGCTCCGCGCATGTGTCTATGTATAAAGCAGACTCCCGACAGATGTGTCTCCTCCACCACACTATAGTGTGGAGCTAATGGGTAGTGTTCCAACGCAGCCCATGTATAAGGAATCAGGCGCTGAGAAGCCCACTGGATTAGTGTCAAAGAAGCTCCCCCAAACTGTGTTTGGCTTAGGCTCTTCCCTCCCCCACACTGGAGGGGGTGAACTATACATAACAAATGCTGATTGTTCCTTTTTTTTCTAACACTTTACAGTGCAGGTTTTTTTTTTTTTATATATTCGCCCCCATTGGTTAGGCCCTTACGTCCCTTTAAACTAAAAACAGATGTGTAGGTAAGGCACAAAAGAATTAAAAAAAAATTGAATAAATGTTGTAAAAAAATTAAAATGTAGGACTAGGATCAGATGAGCTTTTAGTCCGATTTTATCCATGAATAGGGGGGATTCCTGGTGTCATCCCCCCTCTCGGCAGGGGGCTTTGGAAATCGGATCACGCGGTTATCATCTTGTTTATTACCTGGGACCCATGTCCTCTGTTCCACTCACAGACTGTTTCCGTATCTCCCATCTGTTCCTAGACACTCTCCTGGCTTCAAACCATCCTCTCTACCTGTCTCTCTCTAGACCTGCTCCCTCTCTGATGCTAAGCAGCTGTCCAGGTCACTGAGCCCATTGTGCATGAAATGCCTGAGTGAAGAAGATCACTATAATGTGCAGTGCCAGCTCTAATGATGTCAAATAAGAATAGGATGCTCTTCTGCTACAGGCACATCAGGAAGAGCTGCTTCCTAAAGTAGCCTTTAAAGGGACTGTCCCACCGGCAGGTATAGAGCTTGTAAAGAAGTAGATCGGTCTGATCAGGTTTTTTTTTTACCCAGAACCTTTAGCAGAGTTTAAAGTGCCATCCTTTGGCCATTTTATATTATGGAGCACGATTAAGCTGCACTTTGTGAATTACATTTATACATTTTTTACATTGTTATAAATCTACACTTCATGTATTTCCATGCTATAAATCTACACTTCATGTATTCCCATGCTATAAATCTACACTTCACATAATCCCATGCTATGAATCTACACTATATATTCCCATGCTATAAATCTACACTTCACGTATTCCCATGCTATAAATCTACACTTCATGTATTCCCATGCTATAAATCTACACTTCATGTATTCCCATGCTATAAATCTACACTTCACGTATTCCCATGCTATAAATCTACACTTCATGTATTCCCATGCTATAAATCTACACTTCATGTATTCCCATGCTATAAATCTACACTTCACGTATTCCCATGCTATAAATCTACACTTCACTTATTCCCATGCTATAAATCTACACTTCATGTATTCCCATGCTATAAATCTACACTTCATGTATTCCCATGCTATAAATCTACATTTCATGTATTACCTTGCTATAAATCTACACCATGTATTCCCATGCTATAAATCTACATTTCACGTATTCCCATGCTATAAATCTACACTTCACGTATTCCCATGCTATAAATCTACACTTCATGTATTCCCATGCTATAAATCTACACTTCATGTATTCCCATGCTATAAATCTACACTTCATGTATTCCCATGCTATAAATCTACACCATGTATTCCCATGCTATAAATCTACACCATGTATTCCCATGCTATAAATCTACACTTCACATATTCCCATGCTATAAATCTATACTTGACGTATTCACATGCTATAAATCTACACCACGTATTCCCATGCCATAAATCTTTACTTGACGTATTCCCATGCAATAAAATTACACTTTGCATATAAAATAACCCAGCACCTTTAAAAAGAGGTTGAAGTAACAAGTGCCATCCTTTGGCCATTTGATATTATAAGGCACCAAAAATCTACACTTCATAAATGAAACTGATATTTTTTTTAAATGTTGCTTTAAATCTAAATGTCTAAATGCCCTTGCTATAAATCTTCACTTCATGTATTCCCTTGCTATAAATCTACAATTTATGTATTACCTTGTTATAAAACTACACTTCATGTATTACTTTGCTATAAATCTACACTTTGCATGTAAAATAACCCAGAACCTTTCACAGAAGTTAAAGTATCACGCTCTATTTGATATTCTAGCGGCATATCACCTCTGTCCTTGTGATTTGCCCGATTTATAGCTTAAATTTTAATATTACATGCTATTAGTATTTTTTTAGCCCAATTTACTGATAGGAGCTGTCTTCCCCTCTTTAACTTACAGAATCAGAAAGGGCTGCCATTTTGAAATCTCCAGAGTAAGCCTTCCCCTCCAACTGTCAACTCCCTAAACCCCCGATGCTATGGCCAGAGTTTCTGATGCAAAATAATCCGAAATATTATTTTCGTCGACCTCCTTTCTCTCGTCTCCAGGGACACGTGAAGCAAAGCTTCAAAAATGGGAGCAAGCAAACTCGAAACCTTTTTTTCCCCTGGCCTCCAGCAGAGGAGCTGAATGAGACTCATTCATCACTGGACGAATGGGTAGAGAGGAGGGGAAGGCGGGTGAATGAAGAGAGACACAACAAGTGCACATTCAACAAACTGGCCATAGGTATCCTTTGATACTAACAGCTGTTGTGGGTTACCAATCTCCCCGTCCGCAGCCAGTGGTATTATAAAATATCTGCGATACACTGGAAATATTCAGTAATTCAGTACTAATCAAAGTCCAACACATTTTCACAGTAGACTTCATTTTTTTTTTTTTTTTTTAAGTACCAATTAAATGTGAAGCCATATATAATAGATATTCCGCATATAATAGATATTCCGCATATAATAGATTTTAACTGGAAGGAGCTAAAGCTTGCTGAACAGTGGGAGAGGGAGCGAAAATGTTTCAAGCACCAGAAGGGTGGTTTAACACCCTCTGGCAAAGTGCCGCCCTAGGCGAGTGCCTTGTTTGCCTTGTAGAAGATACACTACTGTCTGTAGTCCAGATTCATGAAGTCCCCCAGGTTACATTGTTCATCCCCCCCCCCCCCCACTCCCCCGGAGCCCCATTGCCTTTTCTTATGTGTAATGGCGATTGTGTCTTTTTCATGCAGCAGACGCACTTGTAGGCGGGGTAATAGCGCCTCCAGAAAAATGGATTCTCCCATTCAGCGAGACTTCCATCTCTCCTATTTTGGCAATTCGCTTGTCAGTTTCCTCTCTTACGAATCAAGCCCTAAGCATAAGGCTGTTTCTTGCTGCGTCTCAGGGATGATTACAGGTTATTAGCTTGTTTAGCAGGGAGCTAAGGACAGAGCCAATGCAAGCTGTCTATTTATATCTGTATAATCATATTAAACAGAACCTGCCTGCTTCTCAGAAATAAGACCTGTGGCAGGCCGTGCGCGGGCTGCTCGGTCTTCTCTCTCGCAGGGAAGGGTTAAAGCTTTATTACAGGGCTCGAGTGGAAATAAATTGTCTCTAATATGGAGAAGACAAGCCGCCGGGGCCGAGTCCTGGAACTATCTCTGCAATTTGAGGAGCGCCACTTACTGTAAACAGAGAATGGGATAGAGGTTGGCGAGGAGGATTCACTTAGTCGCACATTGTAATTGATTTCAGATCTGAGCCGGCCAGTTCTCTCCGGAGATGAAGAGATGTGAATTGAATGGCTCTGAAGAGGGGCTTAAATGGTAGGGCTGACCCTAGGTTTTATTTTTACAACGACCAGCATCTCCGGAACCAAATACAAAGTCTCAAATTTGTACCAGACTCGGAGATAATGAAGAGCTTTACTGGAACACCAGGGATAGTCCCTTTGGGGGAGGAGAGACATTGATGCTACAATTCCTTGAAAGACCCCATCGCCCCCCACCTTCCACGTCTGTCTAATTGCAAGATGTCATAGAAATGGTTCAGAGTAAAAAAAATAAAAATAAAGTATTGACAAGATTAAAGGGACTCATTTAAAATGTTACTTGTACTGTGAATGAGGAGCATACCAAACGATCTATACATTGTGTTAGCATGTGCTTTACATGTGTCTGTCTCCTGTCTATGACATCACTCTGTGGTCCAGTATGCAAATGTTTCAAAGGGAAAGGTGTGATTTGCATAGCAAGTAAGGTTGCCACCCAGTTGGAGTTTTGAGGCCGATGGAAAGTCTAAGAGCAGCGCGGTATTTGTGCTGAAGGAAGGGTGGTATCGCTAGCCACAAGATGATGTCATAAACATGAGACACAACAGACACATGTAGATAAGGTTTGTCCTCTTAATTAATGCATTGGCTTGGGATTCTGCTCACACAACATATAGTATAGGGTTAGATGGAAAGATAAGGGGGTTTCTGTGAATTTGGTACTTGGGGGAAACCCAGGGAAGACCAATATATTAAAATAGAGATTAGAGTAAAGTGTGGGAGGCAGAGGGGGCCAGTAAAAAAGGCAGTGATTAGCCCTGATTAATGCAAAATATATAGTCCTGCACCAGTAACAGTTACAATCAGAATGAGGAGGCCTGGCCATACTGTATACCACAGTACTCCACTAAGATCATATACCACAGTACTCCACTAAGCTCATATACCACAGTACTCCACTAAACTCATATACCACAGTACTCCACTAAGATCATATACCACAGTACTCCACTAAGATCATATACCACAGTACCTCACTAAGCTCATATACCACAGTACTCCACTAAGCTCATATACCACAGTACTCCACTAAGCTCATATACCACAGTACTCCACTAAGATCATATACTAGACATGTGCATTCGTTTTCGGACGAATGCATTTTCGGACGAAAATAGCATTTTCGTCCATTCGTCCGAAAAACGAATAACGAAAATTTTAACTAACAAAATCCGAATGAACGAATGGTTAATAAACGAAAATCATTCGTTCATTCGTCCATTCGTCCATTCGTGCTATTGGCATTCTAAACCGAAATAGAGTCGGTTTACAATACCAATAGCATTGTACTACATTCCATAAACCGACATGAATGACTTTCGGTTTATGGAATGCATGTAATGCTATTAGCTTCCTATAAACCGAAATTGAGTTCCCATTCATACGAATAGGTCAATTGACCTATTCGTATGAATGGGGACTCTTTCGGTTTATAGAAAGCCAATAGCAGCATGTATTCTATAAGCCGAAAGTCTTTAAAACAAACGACGTTCGGTTTATAGAATACATGTAATGCTATTGCTGTTCTATAAGCCGAAAGACGTTCGGTTTATAGGCTGTCGGCATTTTACTACACGAAGACAAAGTCTCCATTCATAATTTTATGAATGGAGACTTTGTCTCCGTGTAGTAAAATGCCGAAAGTCTATAAACCGAACGATCGGTTTATAGACTTTCGGCTTATATAATACATGTAATCCTATGGCTATTCTATAAACCGAAAGTTCGGTTTATAGAATAGCAATAGGAATACATGTATTCCATAAGCCGACAGCCTATAAACCGAACGTTCGGTTTATAGGCTGTGGGCATTTTACTACACGGAGACAAAGTCTCCATTCATAATTTTATGAATGGAGACTCTGTCTCTGTATAGTTAAATGCCGGCTTTTAACTATACGGAGACAAAGTCTCCATTTATAATTTTATGAATGGAGACTCTGTCTCCGTATAGTTAAATGCCCACAGCCTATAAACCGAACGTTCGGTTTATAGGCTGTGGGCATTTAACTATACGGAGACAAAGTCTCCATTCATAATTTTATGAATGGAGACTCTGTCTCTGTATAGTTAAATGCCGGCTTTTAACTATACGGAGACAAAGTCTCCATTTATAATTTTATGAATGGAGACTCTGTCTCCGTATAGTTAAATGCCCACAGCCTATAAACCGAACGTTCGGTTTATAGGCTGTGGGCATTTAACTATACGGAGACAAAGTCTCCATTCATAATTTTATGAATGGAGACTCTGTCTCTGTATAGTTAAATGCCGGCTTTTAACTATACGGAGACAAAGTCTCCATTTATAATTTTATGAATGGAGACTCTGTCTCCGTATAGTTAAATGCTATTGTATTCTATAAACCGACTCTATTTCGGCTTATAGAATGCAATAGTACTACGAATGGACGAATGAACGAATGATTTTCCTTTATTAACCATTCGTTCATCCGGCTTTCGTTAGCTTAGCATTTTCGTTCTTCGTTTTTCGGGCGAATGGACGAAAATGCAATTTTCGGACGAAAATGCATTCGTCCGAAAACGAATGCACATGTCTAGTATATATTCACATGTAAATTGCTTTTTAAATAATAAATTATGATATAAAAAAATCTTGTTTTTATTTCCTTTTATGTGACAATGCTGCCTCTCTCTTTCCCTTGCCCCCAGATTTGTCGCTCTCCCCCCCTTAGTGTTGTCTCTCTCTCACCCTCCCTTTGGCTCCCCCCTCGCTCCCCTTGTGTCTGTCTCTTCCCCCCTTCCCTCCCCTTGTTTCTCTCTGCCCCCCCCCCCCCTTGTTATTCTGTCCCCCCCTCACCTGTTTCTTGCTCCCTGGTGGCTAGTGGGGGCAGCCGGGGGATGTATGCACTATACATAATAGACGGAAGTGTCGGGCAGCATGGAGGTTGTCTGCACGATTCGTGCAGACATCCCCCAGCTGCCCGATTCTCCCTGGTGGCTAGCGAGGGAGCGGAGGATGTCTGCGCGATGAGCGAGACCTCCCCTGCTGCCGCCCGGCATGACCGCCGGGACTTCTATGATGAAGCTGGGTACTTCCGGCTTCCTCATAAAAGTCCTGGCTGTCGTTCCGGGCGGCAGCAGGGGAGGTCTCGCTCATCGCGCAGACATCCACCGCTGCCTCGCTAGCCACCAGGGAGAATCGGGCAGCTGGGGGATGTCTGCACGAATCGTGCAGACAACCTCCATGCTGCCCGACACTTCCGTCTATTATGTATAGTGCATACATCCCCCGGCTGCCCCCACTAGCCACCAGGGAGCAAGAAACAGGTAAGGGGGGGACAGAATAACAAGGGGGGGGGGGCAGAGAGAAACAAGGGGAGGGAAGGGGGGAAGAGACAGACACAAGGGGAGCGAGGGGGGAGCCAAAGGGAGGGTGAGAGAGAGACAACACTAAGGGGGGGAGAGCGACAAATCTGGGGGCAAGGGAAAGAGAGAGGCAGCATTGTCACATAAAAGGAAATAAAAACATGATTTTATTTATATCATAATTTTTTATTAAAAAAGCAATTTACATGTGAATATATACTAGACATGTGCATTCGTTTTCGGACGAATGCATTTTCGTCCGAAAATTGCATTTTCGTCCATTCGCCCGAAAAACGAAGAACGAAAATGCTAAGCTAACTAAATCGAATGAACGAATAGTTAATAAAGGAAAATCATTCGTTCATTCGTCCATTCGTAGTACTATTGCATTCTATAAGCCGAAATAGAGTCGGTTTATAGAATACAATAGCATTTAACTATACGGAGACAGAGTCTCCATTCATAAATTTATGAATGGAGACAAACGTATAGTTAAAAGCCGACAGCCTATAAACCGAACGTTCGGTTTATAGGCTGTGGGCATTTAACTATACGGAGACAGAGTCTCCATTCATAAAATTATAAATGGAGACTTTGTCTCCGTATAGTTAAAAGCCGGTGTTCTGACAAATTTCTGGAGCAAATTCTCCTGCGCAATCGCAGGAGAATTTGCTCACTGCGCATGCGCATAAAGTTACAGCTGATAACTCAGCTGTAACTTTGTGACCACCGTGCATGAGACAGCTGCGCAACCCACCTCCCGCCCCCTCACACCCGCCGCACACCCCTTCTTACCAGATCATCGACCACAGCGATACACAGCGCATGCGCACGCCTATCCAGCCGTTTGGGAATGCGCGCGTCCGTTGTTGTGTTCTTAAGGTGGTAAGTAACACGGGGCGTCGGGACATAAGGGGGCAAGCATCCTGGTGAGGGCTGCCTCATCTTGATGGGATTTGTGATCCTCCTGCTGTATTATTGATGCAGCAGGAGGATCACAAATCCCATCAAGATGAGGCAGCCCTCACCAGGATGCTTGCCCCCTTATGTCCCGACGCCCCATGTTACTTACCACCTTAAGAACACAACAACGGACGCGCACATTCCCAAACGGCTGGATAGGCGTGCGCATGCGCTGTGTATCGCTGTGGTCGATGATCTGGTAAGAAGGGGTGTGCAGGGGGTGTGAGGGGGCGGGAGGTGGGTTGCGCAGCTGGCGCATGCGCGGTGGTCACAAAGTTACAGCTGAGTTATCAGCTGTAACTTTATGCGCATGCGCAGTGAGCAAATTCTCCTGCGATTGCGCAGGAGAATTTGCTCCAGAAATTTGTCAGAACACCGGCATTTAACTATACGGAGACAGAGTCTCCATTCATAAAATTATAAATGGAGACTTTGTCTCCGTATAGTTAAAAGCCGGCATTTAACTATACGGAGACAGAGTCTCCATTCATAAAATTATGAATGGAGACTTTGTCTCCGTGTAGTAAAATGCCCACAGCCTATAAACCGAACGTTCGGTTTATAGGCTGTCGGCTTATGGAATACATGTATTCCTATTGCTATTCTATAAACCGAACGTTCGGTTTATAGAATAGCCATAGGATTACATGTATTATATAAGCCGAAAGTCTATAAACGGATCGTTCGGTTTATAGGCTTTCGGCATTTTACTACACGGAGACAAAGTCTCCATTCATAATTTTATGAATGGAGACTCTGTCTCTGTATAGTTAAATGCCGACAGCCTATAAACCGAACGACTTTCGGTTTATAGACTTTCGGCTTATATAATACATGTAATCCTATGGCTATTCTATAAACCGAAAAAATAAAATTATGAATGGAGACTTTGTCTCCGTGTAGTAAAATGCCCACAGCCTATAAACCGAACGTTCGGTTTATAGGCTGTCGGCATTTTACTACACGGAGACAAAGTCTCCATTCATAATTTTATGAATGGAGACTCTGTCTCTGTATAGTTAAATGCCGACAGCCTATAAACCGAACGACTTTCGGTTTATAGACTTTCGGCTTATGTAATACATGTAAACCTATGGCTATTCTATAAACCGAAAGTCGTTCGGTTTATAGAATAGCAATAGGATTACATGTATTCCATAAGCCGAAAGTCTATAAACCGAAAGTCGTTCGGTTTATAGACTTTCGGCTTATAGAATACAAGTAATACTATTGCCTTTCTATGAACCGAACGAGAGCCCCATTCATAAGAATTTCTTATGAATGGGGCTCTCGTTCGGTTTATAGAAAGCCAATAGTATTACATTGTATTCTATAAAACGAACGAAAAAAATTAACGAAACGAAAATAATGAACGAATTTCGTCTGAAACGAATGCACTAATGAACGAAATTCGTTTTAGACGAAATAAATAACATTTTCGTCCGAATGGACGAAAACGAAACGAAAATTTTAGTTTTGCACATGTCTATCATATACCATAGTACTCCACTAAGATCATATACCACAGTACCTCACTAAGCTCATATACCACAGTACCTCACTAAACTCATATACCACAGTACTCCACTAAGCTCATATACCACAGTACTCCACTAAGCTCATATACCACAGTACCTCACTAAGCTCATATACCACAGTACCTCACTAAGCTCATATACCACAGTACCTCACTAAGCTCATATACCATAGTACCTCACTAAGCTCATATACCACAGTACCTCATTAAGCTCATATACCACAGTACCTCACTAAACTCATATACCACAGTACTCCACTAAGCTCATATACCACAGTACTCCACTAAGCTCATATACCACAGTACTCCCCTAAGCACATATACCACAGTACCTCACTAAGCTCATATACCACAGTACTCCACTAAGCTCATATACCACAGTACTCCACTAAGATCATATACCATAGTACTCCACTAAGATCATATACCACAGTACCTCACTAAGCTCATATACCACAGTACCTCACTAAACTCATATACTACAGTACTCCACTAAGATCATATACCACAGTACCTCACTAAGCTCATATACCACAGTACTCCACTAAGCTCATATACCACAGTACTCCACTAAGCTCATATACCACAGTACTCCACTAAGATCATATACCATAGTACTCCACTAAGATCATATACCACAGTACCTCACTAAGCTCATATACCACAGTACCTCACTAAACTCATATACCACAGTACTCCACTAAGCTCATATACCACAGTACTCCACTAAGCTCATATACCACAGTACTCCACTAAGATCATATACCACAGTACTCCACTAAGATCATATACCATAGTACTCCACTAAGATCATATACCACAGTACCTCACTAAGCTCATATACCACAGTACCTCACTAAGCTCATCAACCACAGTACTCCACTAAGCTCATATACCACAGTACTCCACTAAGCTCATATACCACAGTACTCCACTAAGATCATATACCATAGTACTCCACTAAGATCATATACCACAGTACTCCACTAAACTCATATACCACAGTACTCCACTAAACTCATATACCACAGTACTCCACTAAGCTCATATACCACAGTACTCCACTAAACTCATATACCACAGTACGCCACTAAGCTCATATACCACAGTACTCCACTAAGCTCATATACCACAGTACTCCACTAAACTCATATACCACAGTACTCCAGTAAGCTCATATACCACAGTACTCCACTAAACTCATATACCACAGTACTCCACTAAGCTAATATAACACCAGTACTCCACTAAGCTCATATACCACAGTACCTCACTAAGCTCATATACCACAGTACTCCACTAAGCTCATATAACACCAGTACTCCACTAAGTTCATATACCACAGTACTCCACTAAGCTCATATACCACAGTACTTCACTAAGCTCATATACCACAGTACTCTATTGATCTCATATACCACAGTACTGTATTAATCTCATATACCACTGTACTCCACTAAGCTCATATACCACAGTACTCCACTAAGATCATATACCACAGTACTCCACTAAGCTCATATACCACAGTACTCCACTAAGATCATATACCACAGTACTCCACTAAGCTCATATACCACAGTACTCCACTAAGATCATATACCACAGTACTCCACTAAGCTCATATACCAGAATACTCCACTAAGATCATATACCACAGTACTCCACTAAGCTCATATACCACAGTACTCCACTAAGCTCAAATACCATAGTACTCTATTAATCTCATATACCACAGTACTCCACTAAACACATATACCACAGTACTCTATTGATCTCATATACCACAGTACTGTATTAATCTCATATACCACAGTACTCCACTAAACTCATATACCACAGTACTCCACTAAGCTCATATAACACCAGTACTCCACTAAGTTCATATACCACAGTACTCCACTAAGCTCATATACCACAGTACTTCACTAAGCTCATATACCACAGTACTCTATTGATCTCATATACCACAGTACTCTATTGATCTCATATACCACAGTACTGTATTAATCTCATATACCACAGTACTCCACTAAGCTCATATACCACAGTACTCCACTAAGATCATATACCACAGTACTCCACTAAGCTCATATACCACAGTACTTCACTAAGATCATATACCACAGTACTCCACTAAGCTCATATACCACAGTACTCCACTAAGATCATATACCACAGTACTCCACTAAGCTCATATACCAGAGTACTCCACTAAGATCATATACCACAGTATTCCACTAAGCTCATATACCACAGTTATCCACTAAGCTCAAATACCATAGTACTCTATTAATCTCATATACCACAGTACTCCACTAAACTCATATACCACAGTACTCTATTGATCTCATATACCACAGTACTGTATTAATCTCATATACCACAGTACTCCACTAAGCTCATATAACACCAGTACTCCACTAAGTTCATATACCACAGTACTCCACTAAGCTCATATACCACAGTACTTCACTAAGCTCATATACCACAGTACTCTATTGATCTCATATACCACAGTACTCTATTGATCTCATATACCACAGTACTGTATTAATCTCATATACCACAGTACTCCACTAAGCTCATATACCACAGTACTCCACTAAGATCATATACCACAGTACTCCACTAAGCTCATATACCACAGTACTTCACTAAGATCATATACCACAGTACTCCACTAAGCTCATATACCACAGTACTCCACTAAGATCATATACCACAGTACTCCACTAAGCTCATATACCAGAGTACTCCACTAAGATCATATACCACAGTATTCCACTAAGCTCATATACCACAGTTATCCACTAAGCTCAAATACCATAGTACTCTATTAATCTCATATACCACAGTACTCCACTAAACTCATATACCACAGTACTCTATTGATCTCATATACCACAGTACTGTATTAATCTCATATACCACAGTACTCCACTAAGATCATATACCACAGTACTCCACTTAGCTCATATACCACAGCACTCTATTAATCTCATACACCATAGTACTCTATTAATCTCATACACCATAGTACTCTATTAATTTCATACACCATAGTACTCTATTAATCTCATACACCATAGTACTCTATTAATCTCATACACCATAGTACTCTATTAATCTCATACACCATAGTACTCTATTAATCTCATACACCATAGTACTCCTTTAATTGTTAATCCTGGTCCATCTCAGCCCACATATAACCTATTTATAATGAGATCTAGGGGGGGTGTATACATGTATCACCTGCGCTTAGTGAAGGTTATGTAAAATCTGTACTAAATATAGAGCTCTTCAAACAAGACGGACAAACTGACGCTCAATGGAGCTTGTGTAGGCTGAGAACAGGGCAGAACAACTGCACCTTCCAGATTTCATTGGAGTAGAGACTCCCAACAACCTCAGGCAGCCTTGTCCTGAAGGCGATGGGAGTTACAGAAGCATTTCAGGCAGCCGAGGACTGGGAAACGTTATACTGCACTTGACTTTAAAGATCAAATAACAAGAGCTGACGACTTAATCAATGATTTAATGATGTTCCAGCTTGGGGGGGTCTGCTACCAAAACCTGCCGGCACGCAAAGGGTGAACCCTCCAAAATATCCACAAAGAGCCAACCACATCACCGGGCAGGGAATGGGTTAATGGGATGTGCTCATCTCACTGGGGAAATATTCCCAAATCAACGGAGGAGAATTCGTATCTTATTAATAAGAATGGATTTCTACAGAGAGAGAAGTAAGAAAGGGTCTGTACTCTCTGCCCCCCCTTTAATTTAAACCAACGGTAACACCCTACCTGCTAATGATAATTCTCTTACTAGCCCCCCCCCCCTCCCCCTCGCCAGGCAAATTCAAACAAAAGAATTAGACTTTGTAGCGAAGGGGAGACGATGAGAAGACAGGAGAAGGGATCACAAAGCTTCAGACAAAGGTGGATCCTGTTTTTGGATCTACAATTTGTACCAGACTAGGAGATAATAAAGAGCTTTACTGGAACAAATGAATAGCCCCTTTGGTATATGAGACCAAACACACATCTTTGGCCTTATATGCCAAAAGGACATGACGCGTTTCGCACACAATTCAGTGCTTACTGATAAGTCAACACAAAAATGTGAACAACAAATACTGTTTAAAATGACAAATTAAAGGTGCAAAAAACCAAACAGACGGGTAACTAAAGAAAGAAGGGTTTTATAAAATAACCCCGGGTAATTATCATCTTCTGGAAATATGCACTACCGACCATTCAAAAGTTTCCTTCTTTGTGAAAGACTAGAAAATATCGTACATTAAAATAATATCAAATGGAGGAGAAGCACAGTGTAGACATTATTACTGGTGTAAATTATTGTAGCTGGAAATGGCTGATTTTTAATGGAATATCTACATAGGCGACAGAGGCCCATTATCAGCAGCATCACTCCTGTGTTCCAATGGACAGAGTCACATTATCAGCAGCATCACTCCTGTGTTCCAATGGACAGAGGCCTATTATCATCAGCATCACTCCTGTGTTCCAATGGACAGAGGCCCATTATCAGCAGCATCACTCCTGTGTTCCAATGGACAGAGGCCTATTATCAGCAGCATCACTCCTGTGTTCCAATGGACAGAGGCCCATTATCAGCAGCATCACTCCTGTGTTCCAATGGGCAGAGACCCATTATCAGCAGCATCACTCCTGTGTTCCAATGGACAGAGGCCCATTATCAGCAGCATCACTCCTGTGTTCCAATGGACAGAGGCCTATTATCAGCAGCTTCACTTGTGTGTTCCAATGGACAGAGGCCCATTATCAGCAGCATCACTCCTGTGTTCCAATGGACAGAGGCCTATTATCAGCAGCATCAATCCTGTGTTCCAGTGGACAGAGGCCCATTATAAGCAGCATCACTCCTGTGTTCCAATGGACAGAGTCCCATTATCAGCAGCATCACTCCTGTGTTCCAATGGACAGAGTCCCATTATCAGCAGCATCACTCCTGTGTTCCAATAGACAGAGGCCCATTATCAGCAGAATCACTCCTGTGTTCCAGTGGACAGAGGCCCATTATCAGCAGCATCACTCCTGTGTTCCAATAGACAGAGGCCCATTATCAGCAGCATCAATCCTGTGTTCCAGTGGACAGAGGCCCATTATAAGCAGCATCACTCCTGTGTTCCAATGGACAGAGTCCCATTATCAGCAGCATCACTCCTGTGTTCCAATGGACAGAGTCCCATTATCAGCAGCATCACTCCTGTGTTCCAATGGACAGAGGCCCATTATCAGCAGCATCACATCTGCACTATCTGTGCTATCTGCGTTATCTGTGCTATATGCGCTATCTGTGCTATATGCGCTATCTGTGCTATATGCGCTATCTGTGCTATATGCGCTATCTGTGCTATATGCGTTATCTGTGCTATATGCGCTATCTGTGCTATATGCGCTATCTGTGCTATATGCGCTATCTGCGTTATCTGTGCTGGTCCTGAACTTCTGAATTGCTGCTGGTTCCATTTACACCAGCGCCTCCCATTATCAAAAAAAAAGTGCAGAAATGCGCTTAAAATTGCATTGAAAACTAATGTGACACAAGCCAGACGTGTGAGTCGAGCGTACTGAAAGCTAACGTGCGACTTGTGTCCCGAACTACACACTGACGCTGGCGGAGATTGATTTGTTTGGGATGGCTGGAGGTGATGAGAGGGGGTGTAAAAACGAAAACGCCTCAAGAAGAAGGAAATTCACGTTAATTATAAACTTCTCTTTTCCACGTCTACGATGCGTTCTGTACTTATACACAACTAGGAATCACTACCTGCACAGCTCAACTATGTCTTTTAATTACTCCAGCTACTGTTAAACACCACAGGCTGCATGAGTGATTACTGTAATCGCATTACATTAAAGGAACATGTATTTATATAGCGTCAACTATTAATGGTACAGAGGATAGGGGGGACTTCATACTAAGTTAGACAATCAACTGATACATGAGGCCCACAGAGCTTACAATCTAGAGGGAGTGGGAGACACAAAAGGGACTGAAGAGGTTAAAGGGAAGGTGGTGGTAGTAATATTATTAGGGATGGTTAGAGCTAGGTGGGTTTAGCCAGAGATTCTTTATGTGTGTCCTAACTGTGTTTGAGGACAGTGTTTGAGGAAAGTGTTTGAGGACAGTGAGAGCAGGTGGGAATTGACTTGAGGTTAATTAACTGGTATTCTAGTGGAATTAATAGTAAACTGCCTTAAAATGCTGAGTTTTATGGGACTTTTTTTGAAGTTTGACAAAGAGGGAGAGAGCTGGATGCTCTGCGGTAGGGAGTTCCAGGGTTAGGGAGAGAGGGGGGCAGCTCGGGACAAATCTTTCAGGCATAAGTGTGAAGAGGTGATGAGGTTGGAGGAGAGCCTAATAATAAGTCTTATGTCCCAGATAATCAGCATCTAGATTTAGGACAATAAAATCTTAAACGGACTATATCAACTAAACATGGTTATTACTGTGAATGTAGAGAATAAAAAAATGATTGAAAATGATCTATACATTGTATTAGCAGAACTGCAAGCAAATGCCTAAATATGGAGAAAAATGTGTTTTAAATGTGTCTGTGGAGTCGCCTGCTTATGACATCACATGTGGCAAATATGCAAATGACCTGCTTTTCAATGGGAAATGTGTCATTTGCATATGAGGCCACAGGTGATGTCATAAGCAGCAGACTCCACAGACACTTTTAAAACACATTTTTCTCCTAATTTAGCCATTTGCTTGCAGTTTTGCTAATACAATGTATAGATCATTTTAAATATTTTTTTATACAGTCCCTACTACAAAATAAATGTATGGCACTTACATTTGTAAAATGTTTCAGCAATGCAGACGTGTACTGTAGAAAACATACAAGAGCATCGTCCGCGCATCGTCTATTGTTACCAATAAATATACCAAACAAGGTTCCTTTGTTTCGGTTTCCAGACGGAATATACAAAGACAAGCAGAATACCAAAGCCTCACACAATCAAGAGTTAACTCCTAGTGATGTAAAGGATTTTGGTTTGTTTCGTAACGTTACATTTTGTTTTAGAATAAATGAATGCAGTATGAAAAGAAAGTCTTCCTTCTTTAAAAAAAAAAATATATATAATTTACAAACACTAGTGTAAGAGAGTAAAGTGGAGAAATTAGAGCTAAATGCACATATTTAATAAAAAAAAAAAGGTCTCTTCAAATCTGTTTCCTTTTCGTCTGTCGCGGAATACTTTACGGTAAACTTTTAGCGGTTAGCGCAGTTTACCACAGGATTTGGAAATTAGTACAAGACGGTCGGTTTGGGGGGGAGTCTTAGTACCGTTACGTGTAGTACTAATAAGTGGAGTAATATCAGCTGCGCCTCTTCGGGGAAGTTGGAGATGGTACGCCTAAAGACCACTTTGGGAAAACGAAATCGATACAAAAGATTTTTTTTTTTTAAATCGTTATTTTTATACATACGTACGAGATCCACTTACTTTTAAACCTTCTTTCAATCCAGCTTTCCCTCCTCGTCTGTCTCCTCTGCTTTCTCCTTCTCAGATCCTGTGCTAATCCCTGCTTGATCTTATCGAATACCGTTCATGTAGATCCAAAGCTTTTTCCCACCTCTCCTGCTATAATCGTGTCTTCTCTGCTGCTCCCAGACCTGGTATCGAAGAAGCTGCTCTGTGCTCTTCGCTAACGATGGTCGCTCTTCGAAATGATGCCAACTTCTTCGTTGGTGCTTCCTTTCCCCTCTGTGCCTGCTGCTACGTGTGTTTGTGTGTGTGTGTGCACTGATGCGTGTTGACTCTAGCTCAGGATCACAGTGTGAGCTGTGAGCTCTCTCCGGTTGGAATAGGAAGATCCGGAGAGTTGGAGTGCATGTGCTGTGTTAGTAACACAGAGAGCTAAAACAAAGATTAATCTGCAACTAAAGATGGCTCCTCAATTTAATGAAATCTTTTGTAATCTCCAAGGGATGCTTTTTTTTTTTTGTTTTTTTTTTTTACCCTACTGCCTGTTATAAAAAAAAAATGTTGGACAAAAACTATTCTCAAGACACCTTTTACAGGTGTAACAAATATGTATTAAATGTTTTCTTTTTTTTAAATGAACCCAAAAAAAAGTATATATATATATTTTTTACCTTTTTTACCTAGTCGAAAAATAACTTATGTTCCATTAACAGATTGCGTCAAGGGTGGGCATCTTAAATACAAATATTTTAATATGTATGTTGCAATAGAAATTTATTATTTATTCTGAACTCAACATGGCTGTAATAGCTTCCTAATAGTATGTATGATTTAAAAAATGTTAATTGGTGGACATATATATATTTAAATATATATTTATGCCTTTGTGTGTGTAATCTCATTCACAACATACTGTATCCCTGAATGGCAGAAATAATATATATTCACTCTATATATGAACCATCTGACCCAATATTCTAAACATGTCCGCCCCCTGATCTAGAGAAATCTGGTTAG
The DNA here is from genome assembly GCA_036172795.1 of Pelodytes ibericus. NCBI lineage: Eukaryota > Metazoa > Chordata > Amphibia > Anura > Pelodytidae > Pelodytes > Pelodytes ibericus. Next base: position 8,864,497 of record CM069858.1, on the reverse strand, counting down.
GTTAGTGTTAGCATAAGGGTTAGAGTTACATTAGTTTTAGTGCTAGGATTAAGGTCAGGTTTGGGATCAAAATGTCACTGTAGGAAAAAATGGTTAGGAAACAGAAAACACTACTTTCAGTTATTATCCTACAACTTGCAAAAAAACTGTAAAACATGTAAACATGGGCTATTATTAAACTACACGTACCTGCAGTTGTAACACACTTTTTTGCTCTGTGATACACACCAAAAATTCTAAACTCATTGGAAAATAGGGACACTAGAAGAGGGAAGATTTGGGTTCAAAATATAGGAACTCTTGGCAGCGACTATATGGCCAACTGGTATTTATTTATGTCATTTATTAAGTCATTTAGAACAAGAATTTAGTGTTTTATTTACATAAATGAATTTAAAAAACATGTTTTACTACTGTTTTATTGCCGTGGAGTCTGTGATCCACTCATACAAACTAAAAATTCTGAGCTCCCAGAAAAAAGAGACAATAGAGGAGGAAAAAGGAACAATGGAAGATCAAAGAGGGGCAATAGAGGAGGAAAGAGGGACAATGGAAGATCAAAGAGGGGCAATAGAGGAGGAAAGAGGGACAATAGAGGAGGAAAGAGGGACAATAGAGGAGGAGAGAGGGACAATAGAGGAGGAAAGAGGGACAATAGAGGAGGAAAGAGGGACAATAGAGGAGGAGAGAGGGACAATAGAGGAGGAAAGAGGGACAATAGAGGAGGAAAGAGGGACAATAGAGGAGGAAAGAGGAACTATACAGGAGGAAAGCGAGACAATAGAGGAGGAAAGAGGGACAATAGAGGAGGAAAGAGAGAAAGGGGGATTTGGAGGCAAAAAAAAACAGCTGCCCTTCCTAAATAGGGACACTTGGCAGCTATATTATAGTTCAGCCCAGTCTTATTTGATGCTTGCAGAAGCCAAGTTAAGATTATTCAGTTGCATGCATTAAATATCAGGAAAGTCATTATCACAAGACATCTGTGGAAGGAAGATCATCCCAGCATTAAAAATAAAAAAATGCTCCCCAGGGAAGTGTCTGTTGCAATAATACAGCGGATGTTTCTATGTTGCATGTCAGGCTTGATGCCCAGGGACCTCTCATATCTCCGGAGCCTGGCCAGGTGTGTGACATTCTTAGCTGTGAGTGTGTGCAGTAACCTGTGCACTTAATGCTAACTGTATCCACCACACAAACTGCAGAGAATTAAAGAGACATATTAATCCTTACACTAACCTGCGGCGTTTATAACTCTGCCCATTTATACGTGTGTTATTTTTCCTGGAAAGTTGTATTTTACACCACGCAGGGGGGCTGCCATCTCATCAGGACATTGTATGGTCAGTGACTGAGATCAGAACACCAAGAAGCTGATTGGAAGGTCGTTTTGGAACTCAGTTTATATCCATTTCTAATGTCTTAAAGTGTGAATTAGAGTTCTATTAACTCTTTAAAGGTCTACTCCAAGAAAAAAAAAAGTTCTATTATTTGTCCCCTAAGCAGCCATCACTCTCAATCACACTTTCTAAATTGCTACCTTAGCTCCTCCTACTTCTCATTCCACGCATACAGCTGTATGATCAGCTACCTGAATAGATCTGACCTTAGCTCCTCCTACTTCTCATTCCACGCATACAGCTGTATGATTGGCTACCTGAATAGATCTAATATAACTCCTCCTACTTCTCATTCCACGCATACAGCTGTATGATCAGCTCCCTGAATAGATCTGACAGTAACTCCTCCTACTTCTCATTCCATGCATACAGCTGTATGATCAGCTACCTGAATAGATCTGACATTAACTCCTCCTACTTCTCATTCCACGCATACAGCTGTATGATTGGCTACCTGAATAGATCTAATATAACTCCTCCTACTTCTCATTCCATGCGTACAGCTGTATGATCAGCTACCTGAATAGATCTGACCTTAGCTCCTCCTACTTCTCATTCCACGCATACAGCTGTATGATTGGCTACCTGAATAGATCTAATATAACTCCTCCTACTTCTCATTCCACGCATACAGCTGTATGATCAGCTACCTGAATAGATCTGACACTAGCTCCTCCTACTTCTCATTCCACGCATACAGCTGTATGATCAGCTTCCTGAATAGATCTGACATTAACTCCTCCTACTTCTCATTCCACGCATACAGCTGTATGATCAGCTACCTGAATAGATCTGACACTAACTCCTCCTACTTCTCATTCCACGCATACAGCTGTATGATCGGCTACCTGAATAGATCTGACAGTAACTCCTCCCACTTCTCATTCCACACATACAGCTGTATGATCAGCTACCTGAATAGATCAGACATTAACTCCTCCTACTTCTCATTCCACGCATACAGCTGTATGATCGGGTACCTGAATAGATCTGACATTAACTCCTCCTACTTCTCATTCCACGCATACAGCTGTATGATCAGCTACCTGAATAGATCTGACATTAACTCCTCCTACTTCTCATTCCACGCATACAGCTGTATGATAGGCTACCTGAATAGATCAGACATTAACTCCTCCCACTTCTCATTCCAAGCAAACAGCTGTATGATCGGCTACCTGAATAGATCTGACATTAACTCCTCCTACTTCTCATTCCATGCATACAGCTGTATGATCAGCTTCCTGAATAGATCTGACATTAACTCCTCCTACTTCTCATTCCACGCATACAGCTGTATGATCAGCTACATGAATAAATCTGACACTAACTCCTCCTACTTCTCATTCCACGCATACAGCTGTATGATCGGCTACCTGAATAGATCTGACACTAACTCCTCCCACTTCTCATTCGACACATACAGCTGTATGATCAGCTACCTGAATAGATCAGACATTAACTCCTCCTACTTCTCATTCCACGCATACAGCTGTATGATCGGCTACCTGAATAGATCTGACATTAACTCCTCCTACTTCTCATTCCACGCATACAGCTGTATGATCAGCTACCTGAATAGATCTGACCTTAACTCCTCCTACTTCTCATTCCATGCATACAGCTGTATGATCCGCTACCTGAATAGATCTGACAGTAACTCCTCCTACTTCTCATTCCACGCATACAGCTGTATGATCAGCTACCTGAATAGATCTGACATTAACTCCTCCTACTTCACATTTCTATGCATACAGCTGTATGATCGGCTACCTGAATAGATCTGACATTAACTCCTCCTACTTCTCATTCCACGCATACAGCTGTATGATCAGCTACCTGAATAGATCTGACATTAACTCCTCCTACTTCTCATTCCACGCATACAGCTGTATGATCGGCTACCTGAATAGATCTGACAGTAACTCCTCCTACTTCTCATTCCACGCATACAGCTGTATGATCAGCTACCTGAATAGACCTGACCTTAACTCCTCCCACTTCTCATTCCACGCATACAGCTGTATGATCAGCTACCTGAATAGATCTGACCTTAACTCCTCCTACTTCTCATTCCATGCATACAGCTGTATGATCCGCTACCTGAATAGATCTGACAGTAACTCCTCCTACTTCTCATTCCACGCATACAGCTGTATGATCAGCTACCTGAATAGATCTGACATTAACTCCTCCTACTTCACATTCCATGCATACAGCTGTATGATCGGCTACCTGAATAGATCTGACATTAACTCCTTCTACTTCTCATTCCACGCATACAGCTGTATAATCGGCTGCCTGAATAGATCTGACATTAACTCCTCCTACTTCTCATTCCACGCATACAGCTGTATGATCGGCTACCTGAATAGATCTGACATTAACTCCTCCTACTTCTCATTCCACGCATACAGCTGTATGATCAGCTACCTGAATAGATCTGACCTTAACTCCTCCTACTTCTCATTCCATGCATACAGCTGTATGATCCGCTACCTGAATAGATCTGACAGTAACTCCTCCTACTTCTCATTCCACGCATACAGCTGTATGATCAGCTACCTGAATAGATCTGACATTAACTCCTCCTACTTCACATTCCATGCATACAGCTGTATGATCGGCTACCTGAATAGATCTGACATTAACTCCTCCTACTTCTCATTCCACGCATACAGCTGTATGATCAGCTACCTGAATAGATCTGACATTAACTCCTCCTACCTCTCATTCCACGCATACAGCTGTATGATCGGCTACCTGAATAGATCTGACAGTAACTCCTCCTACTTCTCATTCCACGCATACAGCTGTATGATCAGCTACCTGAATAGACCTGACCTTAACTCCTCCCACTTCTCATTCCACGCATACAGCTGTATGATCAGCTACCTGAATAGATCTGACCTTAACTCCTCCTACTTCTCATTCCATGCATACAGCTGTATGATCCGCTACCTGAATAGATCTGACAGTAACTCCTCCTACTTCTCATTCCACGCATACAGCTGTATGATCAGCTACCTGAATAGATCTGACATTAACTCCTCCTACTTCACATTCCATGCATACAGCTGTATGATCGGCTACCTGAATAGATCTAATATAACTCCTCCTACTTCTCATTCCACGCATACAGCTGTATAATCGGCTACCTGAATAGATCTGACATTAACTCCTCCTACTTCTCATTCCACGCATACAGCTGTATAATCGGCTACCTGAATAGATCTGACATTAACTCCTCCTACTTCTCATTCCACGCATACAGCTGTATGATCAGCTACCGGAATAGATCTGACAGTAACTCCTCCTACATCTCATTCCACGCATACAGCTGTATGATCGGCTACCTGAATAGATCTGACATTAACTCCTCCTACTTCTCATTCCACGCATACAGCTGTATGATCAGCTACCTGAATAGATCTGACATTAACTCCTCCTACTTCTCATTCCAACCATACAGCTGTATGATCAGCTACCTGAATAGATCTGACATTAACTCCTCCTACTTCTCATTCCATGCATACAGCTGTATGATCAGCTACCTGAATAGATCTGACATTAACTCCTCCTACTTCTCATTCCATGCATACAGCTGTATGATCGGCTACCTGAATAGATCTGACATTAACTCCTCCTACTTCTCATTCCACACATACAGCTGTATGATCAGCTACCTGAATAGATCTGACATTAACTCCTCCTACTTCTCATTCCACACATACAGCTGTATGATCAGCTACCTGAATAGATCTGACATTAACTCCTCCTACTTCTCATTCCACACATACAGCTGTATGATCAGCTACCTGAATAGATCTGACATTAACTCCTCCTACTTCTCATTCCACGCATACAGCTGTATGATCAGCTACCTGAATAGATCTGACACTAACTCCTCCCACTTCTCATTCCACGCATACAGCTGTATGATCGGCTTCCTGAATAGATCTGACATTAACTCCTCCTACTTCTCATTCCACGCATACAGCTGTATGATCGGCTACCTGAATAGATCTGACATTAACTCCTCCTACTTCTCATTCCACACATACAGCTGTATGATCAGCTACCTGAATAGATCTGACATTAACTCCTCCTACTTCTCATTCCACACATACAACTGTATGATCGGCTCCCTGAATAGATCTGACATTAACTCCTCCTACTTCTCATTCCACGCATACAGCTGTATGATCGGCTACCTGAATAGATCTAATATAACTCCTCCTACTTCTCATTCCACGCATACAGCTGTATGATCAGCTACCTGAATAGCTGACATTAACTCCTCCTACTTCTCATTCCACGCATACAGCTGTATGATCGGCTTCCTGAATAGATCTGACATTAACTCCTCCTACTTCTCATTCCACGCATACAGCTGTATGATCAGCTACCTGAATAGATCTGACATTAACTCCTCCTACTTCTCATTCCACGCATACAGCTGTATGATCAGCTACCTGAATAGATCTGACATTAACTCCTCCTACTTCTCATTCCACGCATACAGCTGTATGATCGGCTACCTGAATAGATCAGACATTAACTCCTCCTACTTCTCATTCCACGCATACAGCTGTATGATCGGCTACCTGAATAGATCTGACTAACTCCTCCTATTTCTCATTCCACGCATACAGCTGTATGATCGGCTACCTGAATAGATCTGACATTAACTCCTCCTACTTCTCATTCCACACATACAGCTGTATGATCAGCTACCTGAATAGATCTGACATTAACTCCTCCTACTTCTCATTCCACACATACAGCTGTATGATCGGCTCAATGAATAGATCTGACATTAACTCCTCCTACTTCTCATTCCACGCATACAGCTGTATGATCGGCTACCTGAATAGATCTGACATTAACTCCTCCTACTTCTCATTCCACGCATACAGCTGTATGATCAGCTACCTGAATAGATCTGACATTAACTCCTCCTACTTCTCATTCCACGCATACAGCTGTATGATCGGCTACCTGAATAGATCAGACATTAACTCCTCCTACTTCTCATTCCACGCATACAGCTGTATGATCAGCTACCTGAATAGATCTGACATTAACTCCTCCTACTTCTCATTCCACGCATACAGCTGTATGATCGGCTACCTGAATAGATCAGACATTAACTCCTCCTACTTCTCATTCCACGCATACAGCTGTATGATCAGCTACCTGAATAGATCAGACATTAACTCCTCCTACTTCTCATTCCACGCATACAGCTGTATGATCGGCTACCTGAATAGATCTGACATTAACTCCTCCTACTTCTCATTCCATGCATACAGCTGTATGATCAGCTACCTGAATAGATCTGACATTAACTCCTCCTACTTCTCATTCCACACATACAGCTGTATGATCGGCTACCTGAATAGATCTGACATTAACTCCTCCTACTTCTCATTCCACGCATACAGCTGTATGATCGGCTACCTGAATAGATCTGACATTAACTCCTCCTACTTCTCATTCCACACATACAGCTGTATGATCAGCTACCTGAATAGATCTGACATTAACTCCTCCTACTTCTCATTCCACGCATACAGCTGTATGATCGGCTACCTGAATAGATCTGACATTAACTCCTCCTACTTCTCATTCCACACATACAGCTGTATGATCAGCTACCTGAATAGATCTGACATTAACTCCTCCTACTTCTCATTCCACGCATACAGCTGTATGATCAGCTACCTGAATAGATCAGACATTAACTCCTCCTACTTCTCATTCCACGCATACAGCTGTATGATCGGCTACCTGAATAGATCTGACATTAACTCCTCCTACTTCTCATTCCACACATACAGCTGTATGATCAGCTACCTGAATAGATCTGACATTAACTCCTCCTACTTCTCATTCCACGCATACAGCTGTATGATCAGCTACCTGAATAGATCTGACCTTAACTCCTCCTACTTCTCATTCCACGCATACAGCTGTATGATCCGCTACCTGAATAGATCTGACATTAACTCCTCCTACTTCTCATTCCACGCATACAGCTGTATGATCAGCTACCTGAATAGATCTGACATTAACTCCTCCTACTTCTCATTCCACGCATACAGCTGTATGATCAGCTACCTGAATAGATCTGACATTAACTCCTCCTACTTCTCATTCCATGCATACAGCTGTATGATCAACTACCTGAATAGATCTGACATTAACTCCTCCTACTTCTCATTCCACGCATACAGCTGTATGATCAGCTACCTGAATAGATCTGACATTAACTCCTCCTACTTCTCATTCCACGCATACAGCTGTATGATCAGCTACCTGAATAGATCTGACACTAACTCCTCCTACTTCTCATTCCACACATACAGCTGTATGATCAGCTACCTGAATAGATCTGACATTAACTCCTCCTACTTCACATTCCACACATACAGCTGTATGATCGGCTACCTGAATAGATCTGACACTAACTCCACTTACTTCTCATTCCACGCATACAGCTGTATGATCGGCTACCTGAATAGATCTGACATTAACTCCTCCTACTTCTCATTCCAAGCATACAGCTGTATGATCAGCTCCCTGAATAGATCTGACATTAACTCCTCCTACTTCTGATTCCATGAATACAGCTGTATGATCAGCTACCTGAATAGATCTGACCTTAACTCCTCCTACTTCTCATTCCACGCATACAGCTGTATGATCAGCTTCCTGAATAGATCTGACATTAACTCCTCCTACTTCTCATTCCACGCATACAGCTGTATGATCGGCTACCTGAATAGATCTGACATTAACTCCTCCTACTTCTCATTCCACGCATACAGCTGTATGATCAGCTACCTGAATAGATCTGACTAACTCCTCCTATTTCTCATTCCACGCATACAGCTGTATGATCAGCTACCTGAATAGATCTGACCTTAACTCCTCCTACTTCTCATTCCACGCATACAGCTGTATGATCAGCTACCTGAATAGATCTGACTAACTCCTCCTATTTCTCATTCCACGCATACAGCTGTATGATCGGCTACCTGAATAGATATGACATTAACTCCTCCTACTTCTCATTCCACACATACAGCTGTATGATCAGCTTCCTGAATAGATCTGACATTAACTCCTCCTACTTCTGATTCCATGAATACAGCTGTATGATCAGCTCCCTGAATAGATCTGACATTAACTCCTCCTACTTCTGATTCCATGAATACAGCTGTATGATCAGCTACCTGAATAGATCTGACCTTAACTCCTCCTACTTCTCATTCCACGCATACAGCTGTATGATCAGCTACCTGAATAGATCTGACATTAACTCCTCCTACTTCTCATTCCACGCGTACAGCTGTATGATCAGCTACCTGAATAGATCTGACATTAACTCCTCCTACTTCTCATTCCACGCATACAGCTGTATGATCAGCTCCCTGAATAGATCTGACATTAACTCCTCCTACTTCTCATTCCACGCGTACAGCTGTATGATCAGCTACCTGAATAGATCTGACATTAACTCCTCCTACTTCTCATTCCACGCATACAGCTGTATGATCAGCTACCTGAATAGATCTGACACTAACTTCACTTACTTCTCATTCCACGCATACAGCTGTATGATCAGCTACCTGAATAGATCTGACTAACTCCTCCTATTTCTCATTCCACGCATACAGCTGTATGATCGGCTACCTGAATAGATCTGACATTAACTCCTCCTACTTCTCATTCCATGCATACAGCTGTATGATCGGCTGCCTGAATAGATCTGACATTAACTCCTCCTACTTCTCATTCCACGCATACAGCTGTATGATCAGCTACCTGAATAGATCTGACATTAACTCCTCCTACTTCTCATTCCATGCATACAGCTGTATGATCAGCTACCTGAATAGATCTGACATTAGCTCCTTCTACTTCTCATTCCACGCGTACAGCTGTATGATCAGCTACCTGAATAGATCTGACATTAGCTCCTTCTTTTTCTCATTCCACGCATACAGCTGTATGATCAGCTACCTGAATAGATCTGACATTAACTCCTCCTACTTCTCATTCCACGCATACAGCTGTATGATCAGCTACCTGAATAGATCTGACATTAACTCCTCCTACTTCTCATTCCACGCATACAGCTGTATGATCAGCTACCTGAATAGATCTGACATTAACTCCTCCTACTTCTCATTCCACACATACAGCTGTATGATCAGCTACCTGAATAGATCTGACATTAACTCCTCCTACTTCTCATTCCACGCATACAGCTGTATGATCAGCTTCCTGAATAGATCTGACATTAACTCCTCCTACTTCTCATTCCACGCATACAGCTGTATGATCGGCTACCTGAATAGATCTGACATTAACTCCTCCTACTTCTCATTCCACACATACAGCTGTATGATCGGCTACCTGACTAGATCTGACATTAACTCCTCCTACTTCTCATTCCACACATACAGCTGTATGATCGGCTACCTGAATAGATCTGACACTAACTCCTCCTACTTCTCATTCCACGCATACAGCTGTATGATCAGCTACCTGAATAGATCTGACATTAACTCCTCCTACTTCTCATTCCACGCATACAGCTGTATGATCAGCTACCTGAATAGATCTGACATTAACTCCTCCTACTTCTCATTCCACGCATACAGCTGTATGATCAGCTACCTGAATAGATCTGACATTAACTCCTCCTACTTCTCATTCCACGCATACAGCTGTATGATCAGCTACCTGAATAGATCTGACACTAACTCCTCCTACTTCTCATTCCACGCATACAGCTGTATGATCAGCTACCTGAATAGATCTGACATTAACTCCTCCCACTTCTCATTCCACGCATACAGTTGTATGATCGGCTACCTGAATAGATCTGACATTAACTCCTCCTGCTTCTCATTCCACGCATACAGCTGTATGATCAGCTACCTGAATAGATCTGACATTAACTCCTCCTACTTCTCATTCCACGCATACAGCTGTATGATCAGCTACCTGAATAGATCTGACATTAACTCCTCCTACTTCTCATTCCATGCATACAGCTGTATGATCAGCTACCTGAATAGATCTGACATTAACTCCTCCTACTTCTCATTCCACGCATACAGCTGTATGATCGGCTACCTGAATAGTTCTGACATTAACTCCTCCTACTTCTCATTCCACGCATACAGCTGTATGATCGGCTACCTGAATAGATCTAATATAACTCCTCCTACTTCTCATTCCATGCATACAGCTGTATGATCAGCTACCTGAATAGATCTGACATTAACTCCTCCTACTTCTCATTCCATGCATACAGCTGTATGATCAGCTACCTGAATAGATCTGACATTAACTCCTCCTACTTCTCATTCCACGCATACAGCTGTATGATCAGCTACCTGAATAGATCTGACATTAACTCCTCCTACTTCTCATTCCACACATACAGCTGTATGATCAGCTACCTGAATAGATCTGACATTAACTCCTCCTACTTCTCATTCCACGCATACAGCTGTATGATCAGCTACCTGAATAGATCTGACATTAACTCCTCCCACTTCTCATTCCAAGCAAATGCCTAAATTAGGAGAAAAATGTATTTTGGATGTGTCTGTGGAGTCTCCTGCTTATGACATCACCTGTGGCTTGATATGCAAATGACACATTTCCCATTGAAAGCCAGTTAATTTGCATTTCAGCCACATGTGATGTCATAAGCAGCAGACTCCGCAGACACATTTCTAAACACATTTTTCTCCTAATTTAGCCATTTGTTTGCAGTTTTGCTAATACAATATATCGATAAATTTCAATCATTTTTTATTCTCTACATTCACAGTAAAAGCAATGTTTCGGTGATACAGTTTAATTACTTAAAGGAACATTTTTTTTTTTTTTTTTTTTTAAATAAACTCTTATTTTCGGCAGACCAGTCTCTCTTTAAAACGGAGAGGTTTATATATTTATTGCTGGCTGTGTGATGTTTATCCTGTGCAGTGCATCATGGGAAACTCATCACAGCTCAAGAAAGCAAGGATTTTCAGTCTCAGCCAAAGCAGGATCAAACTAGAAGATGGACAGAGATGCTCTAAGCTCTGGAGTCTGTTACCTCAATCCCTCTGCTTTACACGTGTCACATCACTGCTGTACTCTGATACCAGGAACAACATTTCTCAGTCATACAAGTGAAAATGACATAAATACTGAACATTTCAAGGTAGTTCCTATTAGGTCCCCCCCCTTCTTGATTAATGATTTGCTTCCCCCAGACACACTTGCATTCTGAGGGCCACAGGTAAAGTTATGGCTGACCCAGCAGCCCAGCTGTACCACAGGTTCAAACTAATTCTTCTCTATAAATTCTTCTCTCTTAAATTAGAGGGGCAACGATTTAAAAGTAATATCAGGAAGTATTACTTTACTGAGAGGGTAGTGGATGCATGGAATAGCCTGCCAGCAGAAGTGGTAGAGGTAAACACAGTCAAGGAGTTTAAGCATGCGTGGGATAGACACAAGGCTATCCTAGCTATAAGACCGGGAACGGGGGACTAATAAAAGTACTCAAAAAACAAATTGGGCAGACTAGATGGAGTGAATGGTTCTTATCTGCCGACACATTCTATGTTTCTATGTTTCTCTAACCTGTCCTTAAAGACCCCCAATGGTCCATGATTTAGGGATTACCCAGCTGTGTTTAATAAGAATTTGCATAGCACCCAATGTGGTTCCCTAACCATTAGGGAACCATACCAGGCTTTATACATATTCTTATTTAGACACAACTGGTTAATCCGTAAATCCTGGACTGTTGTAGGTCCGGGAGGACAGGTTGAGAAGCACTGCTCTAGACAACATGCAGATGTGTGCTCTGTACAGGCTCCTGTGCACACATGGCAATTATAATTATTTTTTCAATCCTTAAAATGTTGGGAATTTTATTTTTCTCTCCCAGTCGCCAGCCAAATGCTGAAAACTGAGTGGGAGGGACCAGTAGTTTTTGAAAACCTTATATTTGTAAATATTCTGGAAATTGGAAATGTCAATTCTGATATCTGTGAGTGTTCTGGAAATTCCAATTCTGATATCTGTGAGTGTTCTGGAAATTCCAATTCTGATATCTGTGAGTGTTCTGGAAATTCCAATTCTGATATCTGTGAGTGTTCTGGAAATTCCAATTCTGATATCTGTGAGTGTTCTGGAAATGTCAATTCTGATATCTGTGAGTGTTCTGGAAATGTCAATTCTGATATCTGTGAGTGTTCTGGAAATTCCAATTCTGATATCTGTGAGTGTTCTGGAAATTCCAATTCTGATATCTGTGAGTGTTCTGGAAATGTCAATTCTGATATCTGTGAGTGTTCTGGAAATGTCAATTCTGATATCTGTGAGTGTTCTGGAAATGTCAATTCTGATATCTGTGAGTGTTCTGGAAATGTCAATTCTGATATCTGTGAGTGTTCTGGAAATTCCAATTCTGATATCTGTGAGTGTTCTGGAAATGTCAATTCTGATATCTGTGAGTGTTCTGGAAATGTCAATTCTGATATCTGTGAGTGTTCTGGAAATTCCAATTCTGATATCTGTGAGTGTTCTGGAAATTCCAATTCTGATACCTGTGAGTGTTCTGGAAATTCCAATTCTGATATCTGTGAGTGTTCTGGAAATGTCAATTCTGATATCTGTAATTGTTCTGGAAATGTCAATTCTGATATCTGTGAGTGTTCTGGAAATTCCAATTCTGATATCTGTGAGTGTTCTGGAAATTCCAATTCTGATATCTGTGAGTGTTCTGGAAATGTCAATTCTGATATCTGTGAGTGTTCTGGAAATGTCAATTCTGATATCTGTGAGTGTTCTGGAAATGTCAATTCTGATATCTGTGAGTGTTCTGGAAATTCCAATTCTGATATCTGTGAGTGTTCTGGAAATGTCAATTCTGATATCTGTGAGTGTTCTGGAAATTCCAATTCTGATATCTGTGAGTGTTCTGGAAATTCCAATTCTGATATCTGTGAGTGTTCTGGAAATGTCAATTCTGATATCTGTGAGTGTTCTGGAAATTCCAATTCTGATATCTGTGAGTGTTCTGGAAATTCCAATTCTGATATCTGTGAGTGTTCTGGAAATTCCAATTCTGATATCTGTGAGTGTTCTGGAAATGTCAATTCTGATATCTGTGAGTGTTCTGGAAATTCCAATTCTGATATCTGTGAGTGTTCTGGAAATTCCAATTCTGATATCTGTGAGTGTTCTGGAAATGTCAATTCTGATATCTGTGAGTGTTCTGGAAATGTCAATTCTGATATCTGTGAGTGTTCTGGAAATGTCAATTCTGATATCTGTGAGTGTTCTGGAAATTCCAATTCTGATATCTGTGAGTGTTCTGGAAATTCCAATTCTGATATCTGTGAGTGTTCTGGAAATTCCAATTCTGATATCTGTGAGTGTTCTGGAAATTCCAATTCTGATATCTGTGAGTGTTCTGGAAATGTCAATTCTGATATCTGTGAGTGCTCTGGAAATTCCAATTCTGATATCTGTGAGTGTTCTGGAAATGTCAATTCTGATATCTGTGAGTGTTCTGGAAATTCCAATTCTGATATCTGTGAGTGTTCTGGAAATTCCAATTCTGATATCTGTGAGTGTTCTGGAAATTCCAATTCTGATATCTGTGAGTGTTCTGGAAATGTCAATTCTGATATCTGTGAGTGTTCTGGAAATGTCAATTCTGATATCTGTGAGTGTTCTGGAAATTCCAATTCTGATATCTGTGAGTGTTCTGGAAATGTCAATTCTGATATCTGTGAGTGTTCTGGAAATGTCAATTCTGATATCTGTGAGTGTTCTGGAAATTCCAATTCTGATATCTGTGAGTGTTCTGGAAATTCCAATTCTGATACCTGTGAGTGTTCTGGAAATTCCAATTCTGATATCTGTGAGTGTTCTGGAAATCTCAATTCTGATATCTGTAATTGTTCTGGAAATGTCAATTCTGATATCTGTGAGTGTTCTGGAAATTCCAATTCTGATATCTGTGAGTGTTCTGGAAATCTCAATTCTGATATCTGTAATTGTTCTGGAAATGTCAATTCTGATATCTGTGAGTGTTCTGGAAATTCCAATTCTGATATCTGTGAGTGTTCTGGAAATTCCAATTCTGATATCTGTGAGTGTTCTGGAAATGTCAATTCTGATATCTGTGAGTGTTCTGGAAATGTCAATTCTGATATCTGTGAGTGTTCTGGAAATTCCAATTCTGATATCTGTGAGTGTTCTGGAAATGTCAATTCTGATATCTGTGAGTGTTCTGGAAATTCCAATTCTGATATCTGTGAGTGTTCTGGAAATTCCAATTCTGATATCTGTGAGTGTTCTGGAAATGTCAATTCTGATATCTGTGAGTGTTCTGGAAATTCCAATTCTGATATCTGTGAGTGTTCTGGAAATTCCAATTCTGATATCTGTGAGTGTTCTGGAAATTCCAATTCTGATATCTGTGAGTGTTCTGGAAATGTCAATTCTGATATCTGTGAGTGTTCTGGAAATTCCAATTCTGATATCTGTGAGTGTTCTGGAAATTCCAATTCTGATATCTGTGAGTGTTCTGGAAATGTCAATTCTGATATCTGTGAGTGTTCTGGAAATGTCAATTCTGATATCTGTGAGTGTTCTGGAAATGTCAATTCTGATATCTGTGAGTGTTCTGGAAATTCCAATTCTGATATCTGTGAGTGTTCTGGAAATTCCAATTCTGATATCTGTGAGTGTTCTGGAAATTCCAATTCTGATATCTGTGAGTGTTCTGGAAATTCCAATTCTGATATCTGTGAGTGTTCTGGAAATGTCAATTCTGATATCTGTGAGTGCTCTGGAAATTCCAATTCTGATATCTGTGAGTGTTCTGGAAATGTCAATTCTGATATCTGTGAGTGTTCTGGAAATTCCAATTCTGATATCTGTGAGTGTTCTGGAAATTCCAATTCTGATATCTGTGAGTGTTCTGGAAATTCCAATTCTGATATCTGTGAGTGTTCTGGAAATGTCAATTCTGATATCTGTGAGTGTTCTGGAAATGTCAATTCTGATATCTGTGAGTGTTCTGGAAATTCCAATTCTGATATCTGTGAGTGTTCTGGAAATTCCAATTCTGATATCTGTGAGTGTTCTGGAAATTCCAATTCTGATATCTGTGAGTGTTCTGGAAATGTCAATTCTGATATCTGTGAGTGTTCTGGAAATTCCAATTCTGATATCTGTGAGTGTTCTGGAAATTCCAATTCTGATATCTGTGAGTGTTCTGGAAATGTCAATTCTGATATCTGTGAGTGTTCTGGAAATTCCAATTCTGATATCTGTGAGTGTTCTGGAAATTCCAATTCTGATATCTGTGAGTGTTCTGGAAATTCCAATTCTGATATCTGTGAGTGTTCTGGAAATGTCAATTCTGATATCTGTGAGTGTTCTGGAAATGTCAATTCTGATATCTGTGAGTGTTCTGGAAATGTCAATTCTGATATCTGTGAGTGTTCTGGAAATTCCAATTCTGATATCTGTGAGTGTTCTGGAAATGTCAATTCTGATATCTGTGAGTGTTCTGGAAATTCCAATTCTGATATCTGTGAGTGTTCTGGAAATTCCAATTCTGATATCTGTGAGTGTTCTGGAAATTCCAATTCTGATATCTGTGAGTGTTCTGGAAATGTCAATTCTGATATCTGTGAGTGTTCTGGAAATGTCAATTCTGATATCTGTGAGTGTTCTGGAAATGTCAATTCTGATATCTGTGAGTGTTCTGGAAATGTCAATTCTGATATCTGTGAGTGTTCTGGAAATTCCAATTCTGATATCTGTGAGTGTTCTGGAAATTCCAATTCTGATATCTGTGAGTGTTCTGGAAATGTCAATTCTGATATCTGTGAGTGTTCTGGAAATTCCAATTCTGATATCTGTGAGTGTTCTGGAAATTCCAATTCTGATATCTGTGAGTGTTCTGGAAATTCCAATTCTGATATCTGTGAGTGTTCTGGAAATTCCAATTCTGATATCTGTGAGTGTTCTGGAAATTCCAATTCTGATATCTGTGAGTGTTCTGGAAATTCCAATTCTGATATCTGTGAGTGTTCTGGAAATTCCAATTCTGATATCTGTGAGTGTTCTGGAAATGTCAATTCTGATATCTGTGAGTGTTCTGGAAATTCCAATTCTGATATCTGTGAGTGTTCTGGAAATTCCAATTCTGATATCTGTGAGTGTTCTGGAAATGTCAATTCTGATATCTGTGAGTGTTCTGGAAATGTCAATTCTGATATCTGTGAGTGTTCTGGAAATGTCAATTCTGATATCTGTGAGTGTTCTGGAAATGTCAATTCTGATATCTGTGAGTGTTCTGGAAATTCCAATTCTGATATCTGTGAGTGTTCTGGAAATTCCAATTCTGATATCTGTGAGTGTTCTGGAAATTCCAATTCTGATATCTGTGAGTGTTCTGGAAATGTCAATTCTGATATCTGTGAGTGTTCTGGAAATTCCAATTCTGATATCTGTGAGTGTTCTGGAAATTCCAATTCTGATATCTGTGAGTGTTCTGGAAATTCCAATTCTGATATCTGTGAGTGTTCTGGAAATGTCAATTCTGATATCTGTGAGTGTTCTGGAAATGTCAATTCTGATATCTGTGAGTGTTCTGGAAATGTCAATTCTGATATCTGTGAGTGTTCTGGAAATGTCAATTCTGATATCTGTGAGTGTTCTGGAAATTCCAATTCTGATATCTGTGAGTGTTCTGGAAATTCCAATTCTGATATCTGTGAGTGTTCTGGAAATGTCAATTCTGATATCTGTGAGTGTTCTGGAAATTCCAATTCTGATATCTGTGAGTGTTCTGGAAATTCCAATTCTGATATCTGTGAGTGTTCTGGAAATTCCAATTCTGATATCTGTGAGTGTTCTGGAAATTCCAATTCTGATATCTGTGAGTGTTCTGGAAATTCCAATTCTGATATCTGTGAGTGTTCTGGAAATTCCAATTCTGATATCTGTGAGTGTTCTGGAAATTCCAATTCTGATATCTGTGAGTGTTCTGGAAATGTCAATTCTGATATCTGTGAGTGTTCTGGAAATTCCAATTCTGATATCTGTGAGTGTTCTGGAAATGTCAATTCTGATATCTGTGAGTGTTCTGGAAATTCCAATTCTGATATCTGTGAGTGTTCTGGAAATTCCAATTCTGATATCTGTGAGTGTTCTGGAAATTCCAATTCTGATATCTGTGAGTGTTCTGGAAATTCCAATTCTGATATCTGTGAGTGTTCTGGAAATGTAAATTCTGATATCTGTGAGTGTTCTGGAAATTCCAATTCTGATATCTGTGAGTGTTCTGGAAATGTCAATTCTGATATCTGTGAGTGTTCTGGAAATTCCAATTCTGATATCTGTGAGTGTTCTGGAAATTCCAATTCTGATATCTGTGAGTGTTCTGGAAATTCCAATTCTGATATCTGTGAGTGTTCTGGAAATGTCAATTCTGATATCTGTGAGTGTTCTGGAAATGTCAATTCTGATATCTGTGAGTGTTCTGGAAATGTCAATTCTGATATCTGTGAGTGTTCTGGAAATTCCAATTCTGATATCTGTGAGTGTTCTGGAAATGTCAATTCTGATATCTGTGAGTGTTCTGGAAATGTCAATTCTGATATCTGTGTGTGTTCTGGAAATTCCAATTCTGATATCTGTGAGTGTTCTGGAAATTCCAATTCTGATATCTGTGAGTGTTCTGGAAATTCCAATTCTGATATCTGTGAGTGTTCTGGAAATTCCAATTCTGATATCTGTGAGTGTTCTGGAAATTCCAATTCTGATATCTGTGAGTGTTCTGGAAATTCCAATTCTGATATCTGTGAGTGTTCTGGAAATTCCAATTCTGATATCTGTGAGTGTTCTGGAAATTCCAATTCTGTTATCTGTGAGTGTTCTGGAAATTCCAATTCTGATATCTGTGAGTGTTCTGGAAATGTCAATTCTGATATCTGTGAGTGTTCTGGAAATGTCAATTCTGATATCTGTGAGTGTTCTGGAAATGTCAATTCTGATATCTGTGAGTGTTCTGGAAATGTCAATTCTGATATCTGTGAGTGTTCTGGAAATTCCAATTCTGATATCTGTGAGTGTTCTGGAAATTCCAATTCTGATATCTGTGAGTGTTCTGGAAATTCCAATTCTGATATCTGTGAGTGTTCTGGAAATTCCAATTCTGATATCTGTGAGTGTTCTGGAAATGTCAATTCTGATATCTGTGAGTGTTCTGGAAATGTCAATTCTGATATCTGTGTGTGTTCTGGAAATTCCAATTCTGATATCTGTGAGTGTTCTGGAAATTCCAATTCTGATATCTGTGAGTGTTCTGGAAATTCCAATTCTGATATCTGTGAGTGTTCTGGAAATTCCAATTCTGATATCTGTGAGTGTTCTGGAAATTCCAATTCTGATATCTGTGAGTGTTCTGGAAATTCCAATTCTGATATCTGTGAGTGTTCTGGAAATTCCAATTCTGATATCTGTGAGTGTTCTGGAAATTCCAATTCTGTTATCTGTGAGTGTTCTGGAAATTCCAATTCTGATATCTGTGAGTGTTCTGGAAATGTCAATTCTGATATCTGTGAGTGTTCTGGAAATGTCAATTCTGATATCTGTGAGTGTTCTGGAAATGTCAATTCTGATATCTGTGAGTGTTCTGGAAATTCCAATTCTGATATCTGTGAGTGTTCTGGAAATTCCAATTCTGATATCTGTGAGTGTTCTGGAAATGTCAATTCTGATATCTGTGAGTGTTCTGGAAATTCCAATTCTGATATCTGTGAGTGTTCTGGAAATGTCAATTCTGATATCTGTGAGTGTTCTGGAAATGTCAATTCTGATATCTGTGAGTGTTCTGGAAATTCCAATTCTGATATCTGTGAGTGTTCTGGAAATTCCAATTCTGATATCTGTGAGTGTTCTGGAAATTCCAATTCTGATATCTGTGAGTGTTCTGGAAATTCCAATTCTGATATCTGTGAGTGTTCTGGAAATGTCAATTCTGATATCTGTGAGTGCTCTGGAAATTCCAATTCTGATATCTGTGAGTGTTCTGGAAATGTCAATTCTGATATCTGTGAGTGTTCTGGAAATTCCAATTCTGATATCTGTGAGTGTTCTGGAAATTCCAATTCTGATATCTGTGAGTGTTCTGGAAATTCCAATTCTGATATCTGTGAGTGTTCTGGAAATGTCAATTCTGATATCTGTGAGTGTTCTGGAAATGTCAATTCTGATATCTGTGAGTGTTCTGGAAATTCCAATTCTGATATCTGTGAGTGTTCTGGAAATGTCAATTCTGATATCTGTGAGTGTTCTGGAAATGTCAATTCTGATATCTGTGAGTGTTCTGGAAATTCCAATTCTGATATCTGTGAGTGTTCTGGAAATTCCAATTCTGATACCTGTGAGTGTTCTGGAAATTCCAATTCTGATATCTGTGAGTGTTCTGGAAATCTCAATTCTGATATCTGTAATTGTTCTGGAAATGTCAATTCTGATATCTGTGAGTGTTCTGGAAATTCCAATTCTGATATCTGTGAGTGTTCTGGAAATCTCAATTCTGATATCTGTAATTGTTCTGGAAATGTCAATTCTGATATCTGTGAGTGTTCTGGAAATTCCAATTCTGATATCTGTGAGTGTTCTGGAAATTCCAATTCTGATATCTGTGAGTGTTCTGGAAATGTCAATTCTGATATCTGTGAGTGTTCTGGAAATGTCAATTCTGATATCTGTGAGTGTTCTGGAAATGTCAATTCTGATATCTGTGAGTGTTCTGGAAATTCCAATTCTGATATCTGTGAGTGTTCTGGAAATGTCAATTCTGATATCTGTGAGTGTTCTGGAAATTCCAATTCTGATATCTGTGAGTGTTCTGGAAATTCCAATTCTGATATCTGTGAGTGTTCTGGAAATGTCAATTCTGATATCTGTGAGTGTTCTGGAAATTCCAATTCTGATATCTGTGAGTGTTCTGGAAATTCCAATTCTGATATCTGTGAGTGTTCTGGAAATTCCAATTCTGATATCTGTGAGTGTTCTGGAAATGTCAATTCTGATATCTGTGAGTGTTCTGGAAATTCCAATTCTGATATCTGTGAGTGTTCTGGAAATTCCAATTCTGATATCTGTGAGTGTTCTGGAAATGTCAATTCTGATATCTGTGAGTGTTCTGGAAATGTCAATTCTGATATCTGTGAGTGTTCTGGAAATGTCAATTCTGATATCTGTGAGTGTTCTGGAAATTCCAATTCTGATATCTGTGAGTGTTCTGGAAATTCCAATTCTGATATCTGTGAGTGTTCTGGAAATTCCAATTCTGTTATCTGTGAGTGTTCTGGAAATTCCAATTCTGATATCTGTGAGTGTTCTGGAAATGTCAATTCTGATATCTGTGAGTGTTCTGGAAATGTCAATTCTGATATCTGTGAGTGTTCTGGAAATGTCAATTCTGATATCTGTGAGTGTTCTGGAAATTCCAATTCTGATATCTGTGAGTGTTCTGGAAATTCCAATTCTGATATCTGTGAGTGTTCTGGAAATTCCAATTCTGATATCTGTGAGTGTTCTGGAAATTCCAATTCTGTTATCTGTGAGTGTTCTGGAAATGTCAATTCTGATATCTGTGAGTGTTCTGGAAATGTCAATTCTGATATCTGTGAGTGTTCTGGAAATGTCAATTCTGATATCTGTGAGTGTTCTGGAAATTCCAATTCTGATATCTGTGAGTGTTCTGGAAATTCCAATTCTGATATCTGTGAGTGTTCTGGAAATGTCAATTCTGATATCTGTGAGTGTTCTGGAAATGTCAATTCTGATATCTGTGAGTGTTCTGGAAATTCCAATTCTGATATCTGTGAGTGTTCTGGAAATGTCAATTCTGATATCTGTGAGTGTTCTGGAAATGTCAATTCTGATATCTGTGAGTGTTCTGGAAATTCCAATTCTGATATCTGTGAGTGTTCTGGAAATTCCAATTCTGATATCTGTGAGTGTTCTGGAAATTCCAATTCTGATATCTGTGAGTGTTCTGGAAATTCCAATTCTGATATCTGTGAGTGTTCTGGAAATGTCAATTCTGATATCTGTGAGTGCTCTGGAAATTCCAATTCTGATATCTGTGAGTGTTCTGGAAATGTCAATTCTGATATCTGTGAGTGTTCTGGAAATTCCAATTCTGATATCTGTGAGTGTTCTGGAAATTCCAATTCTGATATCTGTGAGTGTTCTGGAAATTCCAATTCTGATATCTGTGAGTGTTCTGGAAATGTCAATTCTGATATCTGTGAGTGTTCTGGAAATGTCAATTCTGATATCTGTGAGTGTTCTGGAAATTCCAATTCTGATATCTGTGAGTGTTCTGGAAATGTCAATTCTGATATCTGTGAGTGTTCTGGAAATGTCAATTCTGATATCTGTGAGTGTTCTGGAAATTCCAATTCTGATATCTGTGAGTGTTCTGGAAATTCCAATTCTGATACCTGTGAGTGTTCTGGAAATTCCAATTCTGATATCTGTGAGTGTTCTGGAAATCTCAATTCTGATATCTGTAATTGTTCTGGAAATGTCAATTCTGATATCTGTGAGTGTTCTGGAAATTCCAATTCTGATATCTGTGAGTGTTCTGGAAATCTCAATTCTGATATCTGTAATTGTTCTGGAAATGTCAATTCTGATATCTGTGAGTGTTCTGGAAATTCCAATTCTGATATCTGTGAGTGTTCTGGAAATTCCAATTCTGATATCTGTGAGTGTTCTGGAAATGTCAATTCTGATATCTGTGAGTGTTCTGGAAATGTCAATTCTGATATCTGTGAGTGTTCTGGAAATGTCA
Source organism: Pelodytes ibericus (assembly GCA_036172795.1). NCBI lineage: Eukaryota > Metazoa > Chordata > Amphibia > Anura > Pelodytidae > Pelodytes > Pelodytes ibericus. Next base: position 8,842,168 of record CM069858.1, on the reverse strand, counting down.
ATTCTGATATCTGTGAGTGTTCTGGAAATTCCAATTCTGATATCTGTGAGTGTTCTGGAAATGTCAATTCTGATATCTGTGAGTGTTCTGGAAATTCCAATTCTGATATCTGTGAGTGTTCTGGAAATTCCAATTCTGATATCTGTGAGTGTTCTGGAAATGTCAATTCTGATATCTGTGAGTGTTCTGGAAATTCCAATTCTGATATCTGTGAGTGTTCTGGAAATTCCAATTCTGATATCTGTGAGTGTTCTGGAAATTCCAATTCTGATATCTGTGAGTGTTCTGGAAATGTCAATTCTGATATCTGTGAGTGTTCTGGAAATTCCAATTCTGATATCTGTGAGTGTTCTGGAAATTCCAATTCTGATATCTGTGAGTGTTCTGGAAATGTCAATTCTGATATCTGTGAGTGTTCTGGAAATGTCAATTCTGATATCTGTGAGTGTTCTGGAAATGTCAATTCTGATATCTGTGAGTGTTCTGGAAATTCCAATTCTGATATCTGTGAGTGTTCTGGAAATTCCAATTCTGATATCTGTGAGTGTTCTGGAAATTCCAATTCTGATATCTGTGAGTGTTCTGGAAATTCCAATTCTGATATCTGTGAGTGTTCTGGAAATGTCAATTCTGATATCTGTGAGTGCTCTGGAAATTCCAATTCTGATATCTGTGAGTGTTCTGGAAATGTCAATTCTGATATCTGTGAGTGTTCTGGAAATTCCAATTCTGATATCTGTGAGTGTTCTGGAAATTCCAATTCTGATATCTGTGAGTGTTCTGGAAATTCCAATTCTGATATCTGTGAGTGTTCTGGAAATGTCAATTCTGATATCTGTGAGTGTTCTGGAAATGTCAATTCTGATATCTGTGAGTGTTCTGGAAATTACAATTCTGATATCTGTGAGTGTTCTGGAAATTCCAATTCTGATATCTGTGAGTGTTCTGGAAATTCCAATTCTGATATCTGTGAGTGTTCTGGAAATGTCAATTCTGATATCTGTGAGTGTTCTGGAAATTCCAATTCTGATATCTGTGAGTGTTCTGGAAATTCCAATTCTGATATCTGTGAGTGTTCTGGAAATGTCAATTCTGATATCTGTGAGTGTTCTGGAAATTCCAATTCTGATATCTGTGAGTGTTCTGGAAATTCCAATTCTGATATCTGTGAGTGTTCTGGAAATTCCAATTCTGATATCTGTGAGTGTTCTGGAAATGTCAATTCTGATATCTGTGAGTGTTCTGGAAATGTCAATTCTGATATCTGTGAGTGTTCTGGAAATGTCAATTCTGATATCTGTGAGTGTTCTGGAAATGTCAATTCTGATATCTGTGAGTGTTCTGGAAATGTCAATTCTGATATCTGTGAGTGTTCTGGAAATTCCAATTCTGATATCTGTGAGTGTTCTGGAAATTCCAATTCTGATATCTGTGAGTGTTCTGGAAATTCCAATTCTGATATCTGTGAGTGTTCTGGAAATTCCAATTCTGATATCTGTGAGTGTTCTGGAAATGTCAATTCTGATATCTGTGAGTGCTCTGGAAATTCCAATTCTGATATCTGTGAGTGTTCTGGAAATGTCAATTCTGATATCTGTGAGTGTTCTGGAAATTCCAATTCTGATATCTGTGAGTGTTCTGGAAATTCCAATTCTGATATCTGTGAGTGTTCTGGAAATTCCAATTCTGATATCTGTGAGTGTTCTGGAAATGTCAATTCTGATATCTGTGAGTGTTCTGGAAATGTCAATTCTGATATCTGTGAGTGTTCTGGAAATTACAATTCTGATATCTGTGAGTGTTCTGGAAATTCCAATTCTGATATCTGTGAGTGTTCTGGAAATTCCAATTCTGATATCTGTGAGTGTTCTGGAAATGTCAATTCTGATATCTGTGAGTGTTCTGGAAATTCCAATTCTGATATCTGTGAGTGTTCTGGAAATTCCAATTCTGATATCTGTGAGTGTTCTGGAAATGTCAATTCTGATATCTGTGAGTGTTCTGGAAATTCCAATTCTGATATCTGTGAGTGTTCTGGAAATTCCAATTCTGATATCTGTGAGTGTTCTGGAAATTCCAATTCTGATATCTGTGAGTGTTCTGGAAATGTCAATTCTGATATCTGTGAGTGTTCTGGAAATGTCAATTCTGATATCTGTGAGTGTTCTGGAAATGTCAATTCTGATATCTGTGAGTGTTCTGGAAATTCCAATTCTGATATCTGTGAGTGTTCTGGAAATGTCAATTCTGATATCTGTGAGTGTTCTGGAAATTCCAATTCTGATATCTGTGAGTGTTCTGGAAATTCCAATTCTGATATCTGTGAGTGTTCTGGAAATTCCAATTATGATATCTGTGAGTGTTCTGGAAATGTCAATTCTGATATCTGTGAGTGTTCTGGAAATGTCAATTCTGATATCTGTGAGTGTTCTGGAAATGTCAATTCTGATATCTGTGAGTGTTCTGGAAATGTCAATTCTGATATCTGTGAGTGTTCTGGAAATTCCAATTCTGATATCTGTGAGTGTTCTGGAAATTCCAATTCTGATATCTGTGAGTGTTCTGGAAATGTCAATTCTGATATCTGTGAGTGTTCTGGAAATTCCAATTCTGATATCTGTGAGTGTTCTGGAAATTCCAATTCTGATATCTGTGAGTGTTCTGGAAATTCCAATTCTGATATCTGTGAGTGTTCTGGAAATTCCAATTCTGATATCTGTGAGTGTTCTGGAAATTCCAATTCTGATATCTGTGAGTGTTCTGGAAATTCCAATTCTGATATCTGTGAGTGTTCTGGAAATTCCAATTCTGATATCTGTGAGTGTTCTGGAAATGTCAATTCTGATATCTGTGAGTGTTCTGGAAATTCCAATTCTGATATCTGTGAGTGTTCTGGAAATGTCAATTCTGATATCTGTGAGTGTTCTGGAAATTCCAATTCTGATATCTGTGAGTGTTCTGGAAATTCCAATTCTGATATCTGTGAGTGTTCTGGAAATTCCAATTCTGATATCTGTGAGTGTTCTGGAAATTCCAATTCTGATATCTGTGAGTGTTCTGGAAATGTCAATTCTGATATCTGTGAGTGTTCTGGAAATTCCAATTCTGATATCTGTGAGTGTTCTGGAAATGTCAATTCTGATATCTGTGAGTGTTCTGGAAATTCCAATTCTGATATCTGTGAGTGTTCTGGAAATTCCAATTCTGATATCTGTGAGTGTTCTGGAAATTCCAATTCTGATATCTGTGAGTGTTCTGGAAATGTCAATTCTGATATCTGTGAGTGTTCTGGAAATGTCAATTCTGATATCTGTGAGTGTTCTGGAAATGTCAATTCTGATATCTGTGAGTGTTCTGGAAATGTCAATTCTGATATCTGTGAGTGTTCTGGAAATTCCAATTCTGATATCTGTGAGTGTTCTGGAAATTCCAATTCTGATATCTGTGAGTGTTCTGGAAATTCCAATTCTGATATCTGTGAGTGTTCTGGAAATGTCAATTCTGATATCTGTGAGTGTTCTGGAAATGTCAATTCTGATATCTGTGTGTGTTCTGGAAATTCCAATTCTGATATCTGTGAGTGTTCTGGAAATTCCAATTCTGATATCTGTGAGTGTTCTGGAAATTCCAATTCTGATATCTGTGAGTGTTCTGGAAATTCCAATTCTGATATCTGTGAGTGTTCTGGAAATTCCAATTCTGATATCTGTGAGTGTTCTGGAAATTCCAATTCTGATATCTGTGAGTGTTCTGGAAATTCCAATTCTGATATCTGTGAGTGTTCTGGAAATTCCAATTCTGATATCTGTGAGTGTTCTGGAAATTCCAATTCTGATATCTGTGAGTGTTCTGGAAATGTCAATTCTGATATCTGTGAGTGTTCTGGAAATGTCAATTCTGATATCTGTGAGTGTTCTGGAAATGTCAATTCTGATATCTGTGAGTGTTCTGGAAATTCCAATTCTGATATCTGTGAGTGTTCTGGAAATTCCAATTCTGATATCTGTGAGTGTTCTGGAAATGCCAATTCTGATATCTGTGAGTGTTCTGGAAATTCCAATTCTGATATCTGTGAGTGTTCTGGAAATGTCAATTCTGATATCTGTGAGTGTTCTGGAAATGTCAATTCTGATATCTGTGAGTGTTCTGGAAATGTCAATTCTGATATCTGTGAGTGTTCTGGAAATTCCAATTCTGATATCTGTGAGTGTTCTGGAAATGTCAATTCTGATATCTGTGAGTGTTCTGGAAATGTCAATTCTGATATCTGTGAGTGTTCTGGAAATGTCAATTCTGATATCTGTGAGTGTTCTGGAAATTCCAATTCTGATATCTGTGAGTGTTCTGGAAATTCCAATTCTGATATCTGTGAGTGTTCTGGAAATTCCAATTCTGATATCTGTGAGTGTTCTGGAAATGTCAATTCTGATATCTGTGAGTGTTCTGGAAATGTCAATTCTGATATCTGTGAGTGTTCTGGAAATGTCAATTCTGATATCTGTGAGTGTTCTGGAAATTCCAATTCTGATATCTGTGAGTGTTCTGGAAATTCCAATTCTGATATCTGTGAGTGTTCTGGAAATTCCAATTCTGATATCTTTGAGTGTTCTGGAAATTCCAATTCTGATATCTGTGAGTGTTCTGGAAATTCCAATTCTGATATCTGTGAGTGTTCTGGAAATTCCAATTCTGATATCTGTGAGTGTTCTGGAAATTCCAATTCTGATATCTGTGAGTGTTCTGGAAATTCCAATTCTGATATCTGTGAGTGTTCTGGAAATGTCAATTCTGATATCTGTGAGTGTTCTGGAAATGTCAATTCTGATATCTGTGAGTGTTCTGGAAATTCCAATTCTGATATCTGTGAGTGTTCTGGAAATTCCAATTCTGATATCTGTGAGTGTTCTGGAAATGTCAATTCTGATATCTGTGAGTGTTCTGGAAATTCCAATTCTGATATCTGTGAGTGTTCTGGAAATGTCAATTCTGATATCTGTGAGTGTTCTGGAAATGTCAATTCTGATATCTGTGAGTGTTCTGGAAATGTCAATTCTGATATCTGTGAGTGTTCTGGAAATTCCAATTCTGATATCTGTGAGTGTTCTGGAAATTCCAATTCTGATATCTGTGAGTGTTCTGGAAATTCCAATTCTGATATCTGTGAGTGTTCTGGAAATTCCAATTCTGATATCTGTGAGTGTTCTGGAAATTCCAATTCTGATATCTGTGAGTGTTCTGGAAATTCCAATTCTGATATCTGTGAGTGTTCTGGAAATTCCAATTCTGATATCTGTGAGTGTTCTGGAAATTCCAATTCTGATATCTGTGAGTGTTCTGGAAATGTCAATTCTGATATCTGTGAGTGCTCTGGAAATTCCAATTCTGATATCTGTGAGTGTTCTGGAAATGTCAATTCTGATATCTGTGAGTGTTCTGGAAATGTCAATTCTGATATCTGTGAGTGTTCTGGAAATTCCAATTCTGATATCTGTGAGTGTTCTGGAAATTCCAATTCTGATATCTGTGAGTGTTCTGGAAATTCCAATTCTGATATCTGTGAGTGTTCTGGAAATGTCAATTCTGATATCTGTGTGTGTTCTGGAAATTCCAATTCTGATATCTGTGAGTGTTCTGGAAATTCCAATTCTGATATCTGTGAGTGTTCTGGAAATTCCAATTCTGATATCTGTGAGTGTTCTGGAAATTCCAATTCTGATATCTGTGAGTGTTCTGGAAATTCCAATTCTGATATCTGTGAGTGTTCTGGAAATTCCAATTCTGATATCTGTGAGTGTTCTGGAAATTAAAATTCTGATATCTGTGAGTGTTCTGGAAATTCCAATTCTGATATCTGTGAGTGTTCTGGAAATTCCAATTCTGATATCTGTGAGTGTTCTGGAAATGTCAATTCTGATATCTGTGAGTGTTCTGGAAATTCCAATTCTGATATCTGTGAGTGTTCTGGAAATTCCAATTCTGATATCTGTGAGTGTTCTGGAAATTCCAATTCTGATATCTGTGAGTGTTCTGGAAATTCCAATTCTGATATCTGTGAGTGTTCTGGAAATGTCAATTCTGATATCTGTGAGTGTTCTGGAAATTCCAATTCTGATATCTGTGAGTGTTCTGGAAATGTCAATTCTGATATCTGTGAGTGTTCTGGAAATTCCAATTCTGATATCTGTGAGTGTTCTGGAAATTCCAATTCTGATATCTGTGAGTGTTCTGGAAATTCCAATTCTGATATCTGTGAGTGTTCTGGAAATTCCAATTCTGATATCTGTGAGTGTTCTGGAAATTCCAATTCTGATATCTGTGAGTGTTCTGGAAATTCCAATTCTGATATCTGTGAGTGTTCTGGAAATTCCAATTCTGATATCTGTGAGTGTTCTGGAAATTCCAATTCTGATATCTGTGAGTGTTCTGGAAATTCCAATTCTGATATCTGTGAGTGTTCTGGAAATTCCAATTCTGATATCTGTGAGTGTTCTGGAAATTCCAATTCTGATATCTGTGAGTGTTCTGGAAATTCCAATTCTGATATCTGTGAGTGTTCTGGAAATTCCAATTCTGATATCTGTGAGTGTTCTGGAAATGTCAATTCTGATATCTGTGAGTGTTCTGGAAATGTCAATTCTGATATCTGTGAGTGTTCTGGAAATTTCAATTCTGATATCTGTGAGTGTTCTGGAAATTCCAATTCTGATATCTGTGAGTGTTCTGGAAATTCCAATTCTGATATCTGTGAGTGTTCTGGAAATTCCAATTCTGATATCTGTGAGTGTTCTGGAAATTCCAATTCTGATATCTGTGAGTGTTCTGGAAATGTCAATTCTGATATCTGTGAGTGTTCTGGAAATTCCAATTCTAATATCTGTGAGTGTTCTGGAAATGTCAATTCTGATATCTGTGAGTGTTCTGGAAATTCCAATTCTGATATCTGTGAGTGTTCTGGAAATTCCAATTCTGATATCTGTGAGTGTTCTGGAAATTCCAATTCTGATATCTGTGAGTGTTCTGGAAATGTCAATTCTGATATCTGTGAGTGTTCTGGAAATGTCAATTCTGATATCTGTGAGTGTTCTGGAAATTCCAATTCTGATATCTGTGAGTGTTCTGGAAATTCCAATTCTGATATCTGTGAGTGTTCTGGAAATTCCAATTCTGATATCTGTGAGTGTTCTGGAAATGTCAATTCTGATATCTGTGAGTGTTCTGGAAATTCCAATTCTGATATCTGTGAGTGTTCTGGAAATTCCAATTCTGATATCTGTGAGTGTTCTGGAAATTCCAATTCTGATATCTGTGAGTGTTCTGGAAATTCCAATTCTGATATCTGTGAGTGTTCTGGAAATTCCAATTCTGATATCTGTGAGTGTTCTGGAAATTCCAATTCTGATATCTGTGAGTGTTCTGGAAATTCCAATTCTGATATCTGTGAGTGTTCTGGAAATTCCAATTCTGATATCTGTGAGTGTTCTGGAAATGTCAATTCTGATATCTGTGAGTGTTCTGGAAATTCCAATTCTGATATCTGTGAGTGTTCTGGAAATTCCAATTCTGATATCTGTGAGTGTTCTGGAAATTCCAATTCTGATATCTGTGAGTGTTCTGGAAATTCCAATTCTGATATCTGTGAGTGTTCTGGAAATGTCAATTCTGATATCTGTGAGTGTTCTGGAAATTCCAATTCTGATATCTGTGAGTGTTCTGGAAATGTCAATTCTGATATCTGTGAGTGTTCTGGAAATTCCAATTCTGATATCTGTGAGTGTTCTGGAAATTCCAATTCTGATATCTGTGAGTGTTCTGGAAATGTCAATTCTGATATCTGTGAGTGTTCTGGAAATGTCAATTCTGATATCTGTGAGTGTTCTGGAAATGTCAATTCTGATATCTGTGAGTGTTCTGGAAATTCCAATTCTGATATCTGTGAGTGTTCTGGAAATTCCAATTCTGATATCTGTGAGTGTTCTGGAAATGTCAATTCTGATATCTGTGAGTGTTCTGGAAATGTCAATTCTGATATCTGTGAGTGTTCTGGAAATTCCAATTCTGATATCTGTGAGTGTTCTGGAAATGTCAATTCTGATATCTGTGAGTGTTCTGGAAATGTCAATTCTGATATCTGTGAGTGTTCTGGAAATGTCAATTCTGATATCTGTGAGTGTTCTGGAAATGTCAATTCTGATATCTGTGAGTGTTCTGGAAATTCCAATTCTGATATCTGTGAGTGTTCTGGAAATGTCAATTCTGATATCTGTGAGTGTTCTGGAAATTCCAATTCTGATATCTGTGAGTGTTCTGGAAATGTCAATTCTGATATCTGTGAGTGTTCTGGAAATGTCAATTCTGATATCTGTGAGTGTTCTGGAAATGTCAATTCTGATATCTGTGAGTGTTCTGGAAATGTCAATTCTGATATCTGTGAGTGTTCTGGAAATTCCAATTCTGATATCTGTGAGTGTTCTGGAAATTCCAATTCTGATATCTGTGAGTGTTCTGGAAATTCCAATTCTGATATCTGTGAGTGTTCTGGAAATTCCAATTCTGATATCTGTGAGTGTTCTGGAAATGTCAATTCTGATATCTGTGAGTGTTCTGGAAATTCCAATTCTGATATCTGTGAGTGTTCTGGAAATTCCAATTCTGATATCTGTGAGTGTTCTGGAAATTCCAATTCTGATATCTGTGAGTGTTCTGGAAATGTCAATTCTGATATCTGTGAGTGTTCTGGAAATGTCAATTCTGATATCTGTGAGTGTTCTGGAAATGTCAATTCTGATATCTGTGAGTGTTCTGGAAATGTGAAAAGTCAATTCTGATATTTGTAAGTTGTCTGGAAATCTGAGATCTGCTTTATAGACTGTTTTTTGTTTTTTTTAAATCATCCTTACTCAGGGCATTACATATGTTGTTTTATCTGCTCTGTCCCGCTGCTTTTTTATAACACACAAAAAAAGAAAAATGAGCAAACTGTATATCGTGGAAGCGATTTATTATATGTATTTATTAAATCCCAGGAATCCTTTCTTCACATTGATAAATAGATCTTCCCCCATCTCACAGCCGGCTGTATCCTCTTCCTGTGTTAGTACATTGCAGTAATGGATTCTGTCATTTCATAGATATTTTTTTTCTGCTCTTTCTGCACCAATATCCCCTCTAGAATTGGTCATGACAGACCCATATGTCATTCTCGCAGCGAGGGCTTTTAAAGAGCTTAGAGTTGCACATCTTCCAAATCATTGATTTATTTATGCATGAGATTTTAAAAGGAAGCTGACCACACTGGGACCGTAGTACGATTTGCAAGATATTTAATAATGCTGATAGATAGCCCATTAAAGGGTGGCAAATATCGATCCGAATTTAAAGTGATAGCAAACCCCTAGAAGTAGTATTGCTAGTATCGCTTCCTTCTCCCTAAGTTTGTAGCATTTGTGTCTGCAAGGTGGTATTTTGTATTTAGGTATTATCTTTGGGTTTCCCCTTTTGGTTAATGAGAGATCACCTTGCTTTGGCACAAGGCAGGCTGGTTGTGAGTGATGGGAGTTTACCACATATACGGATTATTACATTTTTTTTTTTTTATTGCAGGATCCGACGGGTTGAATGGTTCTTTCGTCTCGGTGCCCAAGTGGTCTCTTTTGCTTTTTTCAGATATGGCCCCCATTATATCAGCCCCATCATGCCGTAAATTCCAAACATCCTCTTGCATGATATGTTACAGAACCGTACAGTATCCAGCAACCAAATCTGGCTTTGGAAGGATATGTGGCCCTATAATGAGGGCAGCATTTGGTGTATGGTGTAGCTTACAAGTGATCACAAAAAAATGGTGCAATTTGAAGTGCAATTGAGTTGGTCAAGACATTGATTGGACACTGAAACCACTGGTGCTGAGGCTCAATAAAATTTAGATACAGGATGGTATACCTTTTACAGCCTTGGAGATCAGTGGTCCCCAAACCAGTGCTCACGCCCCCCTAGCAGTCCAGGATTTAGGGATTGTCCACTTGTGTGCAAATCAAAAGGATCGGAAGAAGGTAATCCGTGGGTAGAAAATGGGCCATTATCCTGTTGGGAGTTCACCAAAAAACCTTGGATAACACTGTTTAGAAAACAATTCTGGATTGTAACACTGTAGAAATAATACTTAACTCAACCCAATCACTGTGAGTAGACTCTAGAAGTCAAATATATATGTTTATACTGTGAATATATACACATAAAATTATATTGCTAGGTCTTAACATTTTGCCCCAGCAAAAATGAATGATTTGTGAATTCTCCTTGTAGCTGATGCTGTTTAAAAGCGAAGTAAAACTATTAAAGGATCTCTGTCAACCGAAACATTGTTAACACTGTGGATGCAGTAAATAATCATGAAAAATGATGTATACATTGTCTTAACAGACTAGCTTGCAAATGCATAAATTAAGAGAATCCTTTTTTTTTTTTTTTTTTTAAAGCTCAACTAACCTTTTTTTAATATGGAAGTGCAAGCGAAAAAAGTTAGTTGTCCTTCAAAACATGTTTTTTTTTTCAGTTTAATCAATGTTAAGGTGACAGAGTCTCTTTAATAAGACAGTTTGCCCTTATCGTCTTATCATGTGTCGTTTAGGATCTATCACTGATATGGTACAAAAAAAAACAAGTACTAGGACACTTACTTACCCCTGTTAGACCAGGGGGAAGATCTAGTAAGCTATGATAAATTGGAAATAGAATATGAGAAGTGGAATTTGAGTAGTGTATCAGAGAATTACTTCCCCCAACCTATTTCACTCGGAAAACATCTCATGGAATGTTCTGAACCTTCTCTTCCATAACAACATACAACATTGTTAGGGTGATGATAGCGCAACATTTACAACAGGATTTAGCCATCTGTGGTCATCTAAAAGTGGACTGGCCTCCCCCACATCTTAGCCACCCTCCCACCCAACCAGACATACCAATCAGACAAGAATCCAGTCTCTTCCATTTTAATAACTCAGCACTGCGGAAACCAAACAGATGCGAGGCTTATAACACTGTGCAGGCCAATATGCGTTCTTCTTTTCCTGACCGGACTGTGTAAGTTGTGACCAAAGTGAGGAGATAGACACTGGACGGGATCATGCTGCTTGTTGGAAAACAAGAGAGGGTTCCACACGTGGCAAAAAGGGGTCAGCCCCAACTCTGGCGGTACCACACCACGCTTCCTCCACCACCCACGCGACAGTTCCGTGGCAAGTCTCGTTTAGCCCTTAGAAACTGGTCGGCACACCCTCCACTGGTTATTTTGCATGAGGGACGGGTGTCATGTTCATCCAGCTTCCTCATGCTCCTGGGTTGACATTCTCCAGGAAACAACAGTTGTGAGGGTCTCTCATTTCTTTCCTGGAATTGTACCTCCGCCCGACTTGCCCACATCAGACCGCCGTCTCAAGGTCTTCATTGGAAAGGAGTTGCTTGGCCTGACACGTCTCCAGGTAGGATGCCAAGTCTAGGTCCCCTGCTTCCTGGGCTTTGTCGAAAGGAGTCTTTCCCTAATTGGAAAAATAGAAGATCCAATGACAGGAGAACGACGAAGAAAGAAGATTGTCAACGTTTTTGTTTCAACTCTTGCTTCCTTAATGGAAGCAAGGGTTAATAAATAGTGTTCTCCCCCCTTCGTAAAGTAAACCAGACATTTATTTTTACAGATGCACAGCTGGATCCTGGTGCATGCCGACACTGTTGGAGCTCATAGTCTTATTTTTTGAATGCCACCACCAGAGGGGACCTAGTTAAAGTTCTCTCTGTTGGTGGTTTTCAAAAACTAAGGTTTCTCTGCTATATCGAGAAGCACAAGTGAGAATGTAAGTGGCCACCAACAGAGGGGGAAATTGAGGAGAAGATGCATGTTTCCTAACTAGGTCCCCTTTATTGGTGACATTCAAAAATGAAGGTCTCTCGGCACCAGGAGAGCAAAACTGTTGGCTTCATCCGTAGCCTTGTTGCTTCCTGTGTTAAAAAGTGTGTGCTAGTTTATCCTCATAGTATTGCCATTCATATTTCACTAGTGCTTCTGTATTAGAAGCATAAGTGAAATATAAAAAAAAACGTTTAGTGGCTCTGTAAGGTTGCCGGCCATGGTGTTGGATCCATAGCCTTGACATTGGCCTCATCAACCTGTCGGACAAAAAAATACCAGTTGGGTGGCAACACTGAAATGATGAGACATGAGACACGGAAAAATAAAATGTTTGATGCACAAATTAGATTCGCAGTAGAGGCCGAGGGGGATAATATAAGGAAAGTGTGTAAATAAAGGGGTAAAAAACATTCCAAATAATAGGGGCAAAATGCTAGTGATTGGTCCGCTAGTGTCTCCACTCCCTGGAGTTCGACTTTCATTTTGAGACTAACTCAAATTTGGCACCCAAGGTTTTTCCCCAATTTGAAAGTAATGGAAGCCAAAATGATTGAAGCTATTTTTGAGACTGATGTTGAATTTGATTTAATCTCAAAAATAGCTTCAATCATTTTGTCATCAGTCAAACTCGGATGTCTCAAAACGAAACTCGACCTCCATAGTCGACCTACTCGAGCCAGAACTCAAAGTTCAGTGACTAGACCTCTGTGGCTAGATCTAGTCCGAGTCATGTGTGCAGACCCATGATGCCAACCCTTAACCACCAGTGTCAGTTGGCCATGTTGCGTCAGATTACCATGGAATCTTTCCGTATTAAGCAGGATCCAGCGTCCACCAAGATCTGGCAAATCCGCCCGTGACCGCGTAACGCAGCTTTGTGCAGCGCCGTCTCACCCCTAAAAACCAGACGCAAAACAACGTCACCGGAGTGAAGGAAGAGGGACGGGTATCATTCAGACAGCTTTAAAACCTTATCTCTGCGCTTACAGGTACTGTGTCCCCTAAACATTGTTTATACTGTGATTTCAAGGAATAAAAAAAATGCTAAGCAAATGCATGAATAAAGAGAGTAATATAATATAACCAAACGCTAAACATGGCATATGTGTAAATCTATATACCAGCGCTGACCGCTTGTATTCACTTACGTTGACGTGTCTACCATTTCCAGTAAATCTGCTGGCCCTAGAGACAAAAAGAACAATAAATGAATATACTGCAAATAAATAAAATACCTACTTAACATATCAGAACTTCAATAAAAACAAGCTGTGAGTTTTATTGCTGTGGAGTCTGAGATACACTCACACGCCGCACATTACTGTGAGTTTTATTGCTTTGGAGTCTGTGATACACTCACACACTGTACATTACTGTGAGTTTTATTGCTGTGGAGTCTGTGATACACTCACACACTGCACATTACTGTGAGTTTTATTGCTGTGGAGTCTGTGATACACTCACACACTGCACATTACTGTGAGTTTTATTGCTGTGGAGTCTGTGATACACTCACACGCTACACATTATTGTGAGTTTTATTGCTGTGGAGTCTGTGATACACTCACACGTTGCACATTACTGTGAGTTTTATTGCTGTGGAGTCTGTGATACACTCACACACGGCACATTACTGGGAGTTTTATTGTTGTGGAGTCTGTGATACACTCACACACTGCACATTACTGAGAGTTTTATTGCTGTGGAGTCTGTGATACACTCACACACTGTGCATTACTGTGCGTTTTATTGCTGTGGAGTCTGTGATACACTCACACACTGCACATTACTGGGAGTTTATTGCTGTGGAGTCTGTGATACACTCACACACTGCACATTACTGGGAGTTTTATTGCTGTGGAGTCTGTGATACACTCACACACTGTACATTACTGGGAGTTTTATTGCTGTGGAGTCTGTGATACACTCACACACTGTACATTACTGTGAGTTTTATTGCTGTGGAGTCTGTGATACACTCACACGCCGCACATTACTGGGAGTTTTATTGCTGTGGAGTCTGTGATTCACTCACACGCCGCACATTACTGGGAGTTTTATTGCTGTGGAGTCTGTTATACACTCACACGCCGCACATTACTGGGAGTTTTATTGCTGTGGAGTCTGTGATTCACTCACACGCTACACATTACTGGGAGTTTTATTGCTGTGGAGTCTGTTATACACTCACACGCCGCACATTACTGGGAGTTTTATTGCTGTGGAGTCTGAGATACACTCACACACTGCACATTACTGTGAGTTTTATTGCTGTGGAGTCTGTGATACACTCAAGCACTGCACATTACTATGAGTTGTATTGCAGTGGAGTCTGCGATACACTCACACACTGCACATTACTGTGAGTTTTATCACTGTGGGGCTCTGTGATACACTCACACACTGCATATTAATGTGAGTTTTATTTCTGTGGAGTCCGTGAGACACTTACACTCTGCACATTAACCTGAGTTTTATTGCTCTGGAGTCTGTGATACACTCACACACTGCACATTACTGTGAGTTTTATTGCTGTGTACTGTGAGTTTTATTGCTGTGGGGCGCTGTGATACATTCACACATAGCACATTACTGGGAGTTTTATTGCTGTGGAGTCTGTTATACACTCACACGCCGCACATTACTGGGAGTTTTATTGCTGTGGAGTCTGTGATGCACTCACACGCCGCACATTACTGGGAGTTTTATTGCTGTGGAGTCTGTGATTCACTCACACGCTGCACATTACTGGGAGTTTTATTGCTGTGGAGTCTGTTATACACTCACACGCCGCACATTACTGGGAGTTTTATTGCTGTGGAGTCTGTGATACACTCACACACTGTACATTACTGTGAGTTTTATTGCTGTGGAGTCTGAGATACACTCACACACTGCACATTACTGGGAGTTTTATTGCTGTGGAGTCTGTGATACACTCACACACTGTACATTAATGGGAGTTTTATTGCTGTGGAGTCTGAGATACACTCACACACTGCACATTACTGGGAGTTTTATTGCTGTGGAGTCTGTGATACACTCAAGCACTGCACATTACTATGAGTTGTATTGCAGTGGAGTCTGCGATACAATCACACACTGCACATTACTGTGAGTTTTATCACTGTGGGGCTCTGTGATACACTCACACACTGCATATTAATGTGAGTTTTATTGCTGTGGAGTCCGTGATACACTTACACTCTGCACATTAACCTGAGTTTTATTGCTCTGGAGTCTGTGATACACTCACACACTGCACATTACTGTGAGTTTTATTGCTGTGTACTGTGAGTTTTATTGCTGTGGGGCGCTGTGATACATTCACACATAGCACATTACTGGGAGTTTTATTGCTGTGGAGTCTGTTATACACTCACACGCCGCACATTACTGGGAGTTTTATTGCTGTGGAGTCTGTGATACACTCACACGCCGCACATTACTGGGAGTTTTATTGCTGTGGAGTCTGTGATTCACTCACACGCTGCACATTACTGGGAGTTTTATTGCTGTGGAGTCTGTTATACACTCACACGCCGCACATTACTGGGAGTTTTATTGCTGTGGAGTCTGTGATACACTCACACACTGTACATTACTGTGAGTTTTATTGCTGTGGAGTCTGAGATACACTCACACACTGCACATTACTGGGAGTTTTATTGCTGTGGAGTCTGTGATACACTCACACACTGTACATTACTGTGAGTTTTATTGCTGTGGAGTCTGAGATACACTCACACACTGCACATTACTGTGAGTTTTATTGCTGTGGAGTCTGTGATACACTCAAGCACTGCACATTACTGTGAGTTTTATTGCTGTGTACTGTGAGTTTTATTGCTGTGGGGCGCTGTGATACATTCACACATAGCACATTACTGGGAGTTTTATTGCTGTGGAGTCTGTGATACACTCACACACTGCACATTACTGGGAGTTTTATTACTGTGGAGCTCTGTGATACATTCACACATAGCACATTACTGTGAGTTTTATTGTTGTGGAGTATGTGAGACACTCACACACTGCACATTACTGTGAGTTTTATTGCTGTGGAGTCGTGATACACTCACACACTGCACATTACTGTGAGTTTTATTGCTGTGGAGTCGTGATACACACACACACTGCACATTACTGTGAGTTTTATTGCTGTGGAGTCGTGATACACTCACACACTGCACATTACTGTGACTTTTATTGCTGTGGAGTCGTGATACACTCACACACACTGCACATTACTGTGAGTTTTATTGCTGTGGAGTCTGTGATACACTCACACACTGCACATTACTGGGAGTTTTATTGCTGTGGAGTCTGTGATACACTCACACACTGCACATTACTGGGAGTTTTATTGCTGTGGAGTCTGTGATACACTCACACACTGCACATTCCTGTGAGATTTATTGCTGTGGAGTCTGTGATACACTCACACACTGCACATTACTGTGAGTTTTATTGCTGTGGAGTCTGTGATACACTCACACACTGCACATTACTGGGAGTTTTATTGCTGTGGAGTATGTGATACACTCACACACTGCACATTACTGGGAGTTTTATTGCTGGGGAGTCTGTGATACACTCACACACACTGCCCATTACTGTGAGTTTTATTGCTGTGGAGTCTGTGATGCACTCACACACTGCACATTACTGGGAGTTTTATTGCTGTGGAGTATGTGATACACTCACACACTGCACATTACTGGGAGTTTTATTGCTGTGGAGTCTGTGATACACTCACACACTGCACATTACTGGGAGTTTTATTGCTGTGGAGTCTGTGATACACTCACACACTGCACATTACTGGGAGTTTTATGCTTTGGGTCTCTGTAATAATCTCACAGGGGATTTAAAATTTTATTACTGTGGATCTCTTTAATACATGCACCACACATTACTAAGCTTCTAGAAAAAATGACCAACAGGATACGAGAGAGACAAAATGAGAATCGTAACAAGACAGGACTGTGCCCCGCACCTTAAAGAGTTATAGAACATGCTCAATACAGTCTGATACAAAACATGCACAGTTTAGAGCTGAAATCTTTTATCTCAAACATTAAATACAGCAGGAAACTCTGATAACCAGCAGCTTCCCAGAAATATCTTGCAAAGCTTGTGGCTGTTACTCACGCCCTGTGAGGTCCCTGCTCTACCAAAACACTCTCCCTTATTTTAGAATGTAAGCTCTGCAGTCAAGCGAGGCTTGATCCAAGCCTTCCACGTAGAGCTGTGAGCATGCACAGAGCACTACAGAGAAAGCTTTCCACACAGGCCAAGAGATGCATGCTAATAATGTTGGCCCGGGTCCCATGATGAGCTGTCACCCACATCCCGGCAGCTGTAACCCTGGCATCACCAGTCAACCATCCCAAATCCCCATCTATGGCAAACAAGAAGGGAAGACGCATTAGTGGAGATTCCATTAGGAGAGTGTCATTCACTGCCCAGCGGGTGCTGGGAGAAGACACTAGAGCGAGAGAGAGGAAAGGCAGCAAAGGGAACAAAAAAAACCCCCCGAATTCTGCCATGAGAAGGGGATGCCGAGGGGGAGGAAGCCGCAGGGAGGAAAGTTATACAAAGAGGAGATACAGGGAGACGGCAGGGAAAATCCAGGCTAGCAAAAGAGGAGCTGTTTGGAGGGGGGTTTGTGAAAAGATGGCAGCCTTGTGGGAGAGGAAGCTGAGGTCACGATCTGGGTGCAATTATATTAACCCTATGAATTCCTGCCAGGTCAGCCGAGCGGGACAGCATTGTGCAAAAAGATGAATTGAAAGGGGCTCAGTCACCTAAACAGTGCGGGCTGTGTGAATGCAGAACCTAAGGGATGATCTGTACATTGCAGGTCTGCAAGGAAATGCACAACAAAATATATATAATGGAGGTTTCATTGAATTTAAAATAGAAATGCTTTAATGAAAGAATACAAGTAAAGCCTGTAAGACCTGCTGCAGCCAGAATGGGGGTCCATTTTATCCCTGGCTGCAGTTTGGGGGTCTGTTAACTCTTCCTCTGTTGCCTCACCTTGTTGTAAGATATATATTACTAGTTCTGAGTGTCCGGACGATGCAGCCAGGTGAAGCAGAGAACATTTCCCAGGTCCTTGGATCAGCAGGCTCATTCCCTTGTGACAACACTCGGTGACCTGCAATACATACAGGGGGCGAGAGACACTCAGTGAGGGGCATACAGGGGGCGAGAGACACTCAGTGAGGGGCATACAGGGGGCGAGAGACACTCAGTGAGGGGCATACAGGGGGCGAGAGACACTCAGTGAGGGGCATACAGGGGGCGAGAGACACTCAGTGAGGGGCATACAGGGGGCGAGAGACACTCAGTGAGGGGCATACAGGGGGCGAGAGACACTCAGTGACTGGCATACAGGGGGCGAGAGACACTCAGTGAGGGGCATACAGGGGGCGAGAGACACTCAGTGAGGGGCATACAGGGGGCGAGAGACACTCAGTGAGGGGCATACAGGGGGCGAGAGACACTCAGTGAGGGGCATACAGGGGGCGAGAGACACTCAGTGAGGGGCATACAGGGGGCGAGAGACACTCAGTGAGGGGCATACAGGGGGCGAGAGACACTCAGTGAGGGGCATACAGGGGGCGAGAGACACTCAGTGAGGGGCATACAGGGGGCGAGAGACACTCAGTGACTGGCATACAGGGGGTGAGAGACACTCAGTGAGGGGCATACAGGGGGCGAGAGACACTCAGTGAGGGGCATACAGGGGGCGAGAGACACTCAGTGAGGGGCATACAGGGGGCGAGAGACACTCAGTGAGGGGCATACAGGGGGCGAGAGACACTCAGTGAGGGGCATACAGGGGGCGAGAGACACTCAGTGAGGGGCATACAGGGGGCGAGAGACACTCAGTGAGGGGCATACAGGGGGCGAGAGACACTCAGTGACTGGCATACAGGGGGCGAGAGACACTCAGTGAGGGGCATACAGGGGGCGAGAGACACCCAGTGAGGGGCATACAGGGGGCGAGAGACACTCAGTGACTGGCATACAGGGGGCGAGAGACACTCAGTGAGGGGCATAAAGGGGGCGAGAGACACTCAGTGAGGGGCATACAGGGGGTGAGAGACACTCAGTGAGGGGCATACAGGGGGTGAGAGACACTCAGTGACTGGCATACAGGGGGCGAGAGACACTCAGTGAGGGGCATACAGGGGGCGAGAGACACTCAGTGAGGGGCATACAGGGGGTGAGAGACACTCAGTGAGGGGCATACAGGGGGCGAGAGACACTCAGTGACTGGCATACAGGGGGTGAGAGACACTCAGTGAGGGGCATACAGGGGGCGAGAGACACTCAGTGAGGGGCATACAGGGGGCGAGAGACACTCAGTGACTGGCATACAGGGGGCGAGAGACACTCAGTGACTGGCATACAGGGGGCGAGAGACACTCAGTGAGGGGCATACAGGGGGCGAGAGACACCCAGTGAGGGGCATACAGGGGGCGAGAGACACTCAGTGAGGGGCATACAGGGGGCGAGAGACACTCAGTGAGGGGCATACAGGGGGCGAGAGACACTCAGTGAGGGGCATACAGGGGGCGAGAGACACTCAGTGAGGGGCATACAGGGGGCGAGAGACACTCAGTGAGGGGCATACAGGGGGCGAGAGACACTCAGTGAGGGGCATACAGGGGGCGAGAGACACTCAGTGACTGGCATACAGGGGGCGAGAGACACTCAGTGAGGGGCATACAGGGGGTGAGAGACACTCAGTGAGGGGCATACAGGGGGTGAGAGACACTCAGTGAGGGGCATACAGGGGGCGAGAGACACTCAGTGAGGGGCATACAGGGGGCGAGAGACA
Organism: Pelodytes ibericus; assembly: GCA_036172795.1. NCBI lineage: Eukaryota > Metazoa > Chordata > Amphibia > Anura > Pelodytidae > Pelodytes > Pelodytes ibericus. The sequence continues at coordinate 8,822,405 of CM069858.1, read as the reverse complement.
CTCAGTGAGGAGCATACAGGGGGCGAGAGACACTCAGTGAGGGGCATACAGGGGGCGAGAGACACTCAGTGACTGGCATACAGGGGGCGAGAGACACTCAGTGAGGGGCATACAGGGGGCGAGAGACACTCAGTGAGGGGCATACAGGGGGCGAGAGACACTCAGTGAGGGGCATACAGGGGGCGAGAGACACTCAGTGAGGGGCATACAGGGGGTGAGAGACACTCAGTGAGGGGCATACAGGGGGCGAGAGACACTCAGTGACTGGCATACAGGGGGCGAGAGACACTCAGTGAGGGGCATACAGGGGGTGAGAGACACTCAGTGACTGGCATACAGGGGGCGAGAGACACTCAGTGAGGGGCATACAGGGGGCGAGAGACACTCAGTGAGGGGCATACAGGGGGCGAGAGACACTCAGTGAGGGGCATACAGGGGGCGAGAGACACTCAGTGAGGGGCATACAGGGGGCGAGACACACTCAGTGAGGGGCATACAGGGGGCGAGAGACACTCAGTGAGGGGCATACAGGGGGCGAGAGACACTCAGTGAGGGGCATACAGGGGGCGAGAGACACTCAGTGAGGGGCATACAGGGGGCGAGAGACACTCAGTGAGGGGCATACAGGGGGCGAGAGACACTCAGTGACTGGCATACAGGGGGCGAGAGACACTCAGTGACTGGCATACAGGGGGTGAGAGACACTCAGTGAGGGGCATACAGGGGGCGAGAGACACTCAGTGAGGGGCATACAGGGGGCGAGAGACACTCAGTGAGGGGCATACAGGGGGCGAGAGACACTCAGTGAGGGGCATACAGGGGGCGAGAGACACTCAGTGAGGGGCATACAGGGGGCGAGAGACACTCAGTGACTGGCATACAGGGGGCGAGAGACACTCAGTGAGGGGCATACAGGGGGCGAGAGACACTCAGTGACTGGCATACAGGGGGTGAGAGACACTCAGTGAGGGGCATACAGGGGGTGAGAGACACTCAGTGAGGGGCATACAGGGGGTGAGAGACACTCAGTGAGGGGCATACAGGGGGCGAGAGACACTCAGTGAGGGGCATACAGGGGGCGAGAGACACTCAGTGACTGGCATACAGGGGGCGAGAGACACTCAGTGAGGGGCATACAGGGGGCGAGAGACACTCAGTGACTGGCATACAGGGGGCGAGAGACACTCAGTGAGGGGCATACAGGGGGCGAGAGACACTCAGTGACTGGCATACAGGGGGCGAGAGACACTCAGTGAGGGGCATACAGGGGGTGAGAGACACTCAGTGAGGGGCATACAGGGGGCGAGAGACACTCAGTGACTGGCATACAGGGGGCGAGAGACACTCAGTGAGGGGCATACAGGGGGCGAGAGACACTCAGTGACTGGCATACAGGGGGCGAGAGACACTCAGTGAGGGGCATACAGGGGGCGAGAGACACTCAGTGACTGGCATACAGGGGGCGAGAGACACTCAGTGAGGGGCATACAGGGGGCGAGAGACACTCAGTGACTGGCATACAGGGGGCGAGAGACACTCAGTGAGGGGCATACAGTGGGCGAGAGACACTCAGTGAGGGGCATACAGGGGGCGAGAGACACTCAGTGAGGGGCATACAGGGGGTGAGAGACACTCAGTGAGGGGCATACAGGGGGCGAGAGACACTCAGTGACTGGCATACAGGGGGCGAGAGACACTCAGTGAGGGGCATACAGGGGGCGAGAGACACTCAGTGACTGGCATACAGGGGGCGAGAGACACTCAGTGAGGGGCATACAGGGGGCGAGAGACACTCAGTGACTGGCATACAGGGGGCGAGAGACACTCAGTGAGGGGCATACAGGGGGCGAGAGACACTCAGTGAGGGGCATACAGGGGGCGAGAGACACTCAGTGAGGGGCATACAGGGGGCGAGAGACACTCAGTGAGGGGCATACAGGGGGCGAGAGACACTCAGTGAGGGGCATACAGGGGGCGAGAGACACTCAGTGACTGGCATACAGGGGGCGAGAGACACTCAGTGAGGGGCATACAGGGGGCGAGAGACACTCAGTGAGGAGCATACAGGGGGCGAGAGACACTCAGTGAGGGGCATACAGGGGGTGAGAGACACTCAGTGAGGGGCATACAGGGGGCGAGAGACACTCAGTGAGGGGCATACAGGGGGCGAGAGACACTCAGTGACTGGCATACAGGGGGCGAGAGACACTCAGTGAGGGGCATACAGGGGGCGAGAGACACTCAGTGAGGGGCATACAGGGGGTGAGAGACACTCAGTGACTGGCATACAGGGGGCGAGAGACACTCAGTGACTGGCATACAGGGGGCGAGAGACACTCAGTGACTGGCATACAGGGGGCGAGAGACACTCAGTGAGGGGCATACAGGGGGCGAGAGACACTCAGTGAGGGGCATACAGGGGGCGAGAGACACTCAGTGACTGGCATACAGGGGGCGAGAGACACTCAGTGACTGGCATACAGGGGGCGAGAGACACTCAGTGAGGGGCATACAGGGGGCGAGAGACACTCAGTGAGGGGCATACAGGGGGCGAGAGACACTCAGTGACTGGCATACAGGGGGCGAGAGACACTCAGTGACTGGCATACAGGGGGCGAGAGACACTCAGTGAGGGGCATACAGGGGGTGAGAGACACTCAGTGAGGGGCATACAGGGGGCGAGAGACACTCAGTGAGGGGCATACAGGGGGCGAGAGACACTCAGTGAGGGGCATACAGGGGGCGAGAGACACTCAGTGAGGGGCATACAGGGGGCGAGAGACACTCAGTGAGGGGCATACAGGGGGCGAGAGACACTCAGTGAGGGGCATACAGGGGGTGAGAGACACTCAGTGAGGGGCATACAGGGGGCGAGAGACACTCAGTGAGGGGCATACAGGGGGCGAGAGACACTCAGTGACTGGCATAAAGGGGGCGAGAGACACTCAGTGAGGGGCATACAGGGGGCGAGAGACACTCAGTGAGGGGCATACAGGGGGCGAGAGACACTCAGTGAGGGGCATACAGGGGGCGAGAGACACTCAGTGAGGGGCATACAGGGGGCGAGAGACACTCAGTGAGGGGCATACAGGGGGCGAGAGACACTCAGTGACTGGCATAAAGGGGGCGAGAGACACTCAGTGAGGGGCATACAGGGGGCGAGAGACACTCAGTGAGGGGCATACAGGGGGCGAGAGACACTCAGTGAGGGGCATACAGGGGGCGAGAGACACTCAGTGACTGGCATACAGGGGGCGAGAGACACTCAGTGAGGGGCATACAGGGGGCGAGAGACACTCAGTGAGGGGCATACAGGGGGCGAGAGACACTCAGTGACTGGCATACAGGGGGCGAGAGACACTCAGTGAGGGGCATACAGGGGGCGAGAGACACTCAGTGACTGGCATACAGGGGGCGAGAGACACTCAGTGAGGGGCATACAGGGGGCGAGAGACACTCAGTGACTGGCATACAGGGGGCGAGAGACACTCAGTGAGGGGCATACAGGGGGTGAGAGACACTCAGTGAGGGGCATACAGGGGGCGAGAGACACTCAGTGACTGGCATACAGGGGGCGAGAGACACTCAGTGAGGGGCATACAGGGGGCGAGAGACACTCAGTGAGGGGCATACAGGGGGCGAGAGACACTCAGTGAGGGGCATACAGGGGGCGAGAGACACTCAGTGAGGGGCATACAGGGGGCGAGAGACACTCAGTGACTGGCATAAAGGGGGCGAGAGACACTCAGTGAGGGGCATACAGGGGGCGAGAGACACTCAGTGAGGGGCATACAGGGGGCGAGAGACACTCAGTGACTGGCATACAGGGGGCGAGAGACACTCAGTGAGGGGCATACAGGGGGCGAGAGACACTCAGTGACTGGCATACAGGGGGCGAGAGACACTCAGTGACTGGCATACAGGGGGCGAGAGACACTCAGTGAGGGGCATACAGGGGGTGAGAGACACTCAGTGAGGGGCATACAGGGGGTGAGAGACACTCAGTGAGGGGCATACAGGGGGCGAGAGACACTCAGTGACTGGCATACAGGGGGCGAGAGACACTCAGTGAGGGGCATACAGGGGGCGAGAGACACTCAGTGAGGGGCATACAGGGGGCGAGAGACACTCAGTGAGGGGCATACAGGGGGCGAGAGACACTCAGTGACTATTCCATGCATCCACTACCCTCTCAGTAATGTAATACTTTCATTAGTCCCTGGCCTTATCTTATATCTAGGATAGCCTTATACCTATCCCATGCATGCTTAAACTCCTTCACTGTATTAACCTCTACCACTTCTACTGGAAGACTATTCCATACATCCACTACCCTCTCAGTAAAGTAATACTTTCATTAGTCCCTGGCCTTATCTTATATCTAGGATAGCCTTATACCTATCCCACGCATGCTTAAACTCCTTCACTGTATTAACCTCTACCACTTCTACTGGAAGACTATTCCATACATCCACTACCCTCGCAGTAAAGTAATAATTTCATTAGTCCCTGGCCTTATCTTATATCTAGGATAGCCTTATACCTATCCCACGCATGCTTAAACTCCTTCACTGTATTAACCTCTACCACTCCTACTGGAAGACTATTCCATGCATCCACTACCCTCTCAGTAATGTAATACTGTCATTAGTCCCTGGCCTTATCTTATATCTAGGATAGCCTTACACCTATCCCATGCATGCTTAAACTCCTTCACTGTATTAACCTCTACCACTTCTACTGGAAGACTATTCCATACATCCACTACCCTCTCAGTAATGTAATACTTTCATTAGTCCCTGGCCTTATCTTATATCTAGGATAGCCTTATACCTATCCCATGCATGCTTAAACTCCTTCACTGTATTAACCTCTACCACTTCTACTGGAAGACTATTCCATGCATCCACTACCCTCTCAGTAATGTAATACTTTCATTAGTCCCTGGCCTTATCTTATATCTAGGATAGCCTTATACCTATCCCATGCATGCTTAAACTCCTTCACTGCATTAACCTCTACCACTTCTACTGGAAGACTATTCCATGCATCCACTACCCTCTCAGTAAAGTAATACTTTAATTAGTCCCTGACCTTATCTTATATCTAGGATAGCCTTATACCTATCCCATGCATGCTTAAACTCCTTCACTGTATTAACCTCTACCACTTCTACTGGAAGACTATTCCATACATACACTACCCTCTCAGTAATGTAATACTTTCATTAGTCCCTGGCCTTATCTTATATCTAGGATAGCCTTATACCTATCCCATGCATGCTTAAACTCCTTCACTGTATTAACCTCTACCACTTCTACTGGAAGACTATTCCATACATCCACTACCCTCTCAGTAAAGTAATACTTTCATTAGTCCCTGGCCTTATCTTATATCTAGGATAGCCTTATACCTATCCCATGCATGCTTAAACTCCTTCACTGTATTAACCTCTACCACTTCTACTGGAAGACTATTCCATGCATCCACTACCCTCTCAGTAATGTAATACTTTCATTAGTCTCTGACCTTATCTTATATCTAGGATAACATTATACCTATCCCATGCATGCTTAAACTCCTTCACTGTATTAACCTCTACCACTTCTACTGGAAGGCTATTCCATGCATCCACTACCCTCTCAGTAATGTAATACTTTCATTAGTCCCTGGCCTTATCTTATATCTAGGATAGCCTTATACCTATCCCATGCATGCTTAAACTCCTCACTGTATTAACCTCTACCACTTCTACTGGAAGACTATTCCATGCATCCACTACCCTCTCAGTAAAGTAATACTTTCATTAGTCCCTGGCCTTATCTTATATCTAGGATAGCCTTATACCTATCCCACGCATGCTTAAACTCCTTCACTGTATTAACCTCTACCACTTCTACTGGAAGACTATTCCATACATCCACTACCCTCGCAGTAAAGTAATAATTTCATTAGTCCCTGGCCTTATCTTATATCTAGGATAGCCTTATACCTATCCCACGCATGCTTAAACTCCTTCACTGTATTAACCTCTACCACTCCTACTGGAAGACTATTCCATGCATCCACTACCCTCTCAGTAATGTAATACTGTCATTAGTCCCTGGCCTTATCTTATATCTAGGATAGCCTTACACCTATCCCATGCATGCTTAAACTCCTTCACTGTATTAACCTCTACCACTTCTACTGGAAGACTATTCCATACATCCACTACCCTCTCAGTAATGTAATACTTTCATTAGTCCCTGGCCTTATCTTATATCTAGGATAGCCTTATACCTATCCCATGCATGCTTAAACTCCTTCACTGTATTAACCTCTACCACTTCTACTGGAAGACTATTCCATGCATCCACTACCCTCTCAGTAATGTAATACTTTCATTAGTCCCTGGCCTTATCTTATATCTAGGATAGCCTTATACCTATCCCATGCATGCTTAAACTCCTTCACTGCATTAACCTCTACCACTTCTACTGGAAGACTATTCCATGCATCCACTACCCTCTCAGTAAAGTAATACTTTAATTAGTCCCTGACCTTATCTTATATCTAGGATAGCCTTATACCTATCCCATGCATGCTTAAACTCCTTCACTGTATTAACCTCTACCACTTCTACTGGAAGACTATTCCATACATACACTACCCTCTCAGTAATGTAATACTTTCATTAGTCCCTGGCCTTATCTTATATCTAGGATAGCCTTATACCTATCCCATGCATGCTTAAACTCCTTCACTGTATTAACCTCTACCACTTCTACTGGAAGACTATTCCATACATCCACTACCCTCTCAGTAAAGTAATACTTTCATTAGTCCCTGGCCTTATCTTATATCTAGGATAGCCTTATACCTATCCCATGCATGCTTAAACTCCTTCACTGTATTAACCTCTACCACTTCTACTGGAAGACTATCCCATGCATCCACTACCCTCTCAGTAATGTAATACTTTCATTAGTCTCTGACCTTATCTTATATCTAGGATAACATTATACCTATCCCATGCATGCTTAAACTCCTTCACTGTATTAACCTCTACCACTTCTACTGGAAGACTATTCCATACATCCACTACCCTCTCAGTAATGTAATACTTTCATTAGTCCCTGGCCTTATCTTATATCTAGGATAGCCTTATACCTATCCCATGCATGCTTAAACTCCTTCACTGTATTAACCTCTACCACTTCTACTGGAAGACTATTCCATACATCCACTACCCTCTCAGTAAAGTAATACTTTCATTAGTCCCTGGCCTTATCTTATATCTAGGATAGCCTTATACCTATCCCATGCATGCTTAAACTCCTTCACTGTATTAACCTCTACCACTTCTACTGGAAGACTATTCCATGCATCCACTACCCTCTCAGTAATGTAATACTTTCATTAGTCTCTGACCTTATCTTATATCTAGGATAACATTATACCTATCCCATGCATGCTTAAACTCCTTCACTGTATTAACCTCTACCACTTCTACTGGAAGACTATTCCATACATCCACTACCCTCTCAGTAATGTAATACTTTCATTAGTCCCTGGCCTTATCTTATATCTAGGATAGCCTTATACCTATCCCATGCATGCTTAAACTCCTTCACTGTATTAACCTCTACCACTTCTACTGGAAGACTATTCCATGCATCCACTACCCTCTCAGTAATGTAATACTTTCATTAGTCTCTGACCTTATCTTATATCTAGGATAGCCTTATACCTATCCCATGCATGCTTAAACTCCTTCACTGTATTAACCTCTACCACTTCTACTGGAAGACTATTCCATGCATCCACTACCCTCTCAGTAAAGTAATACTTTCATTAGTCCCTGGCCTTATCTTATATCTAGGATAGTCTTATACCTATCCCACGCATGCTTAAACTCCTTCACTGTATTAACCTCTACCACTTCTGCTGGAAGACTATTCCATACATCCACTACCCTCTCAGTAATGTAATACTTTCATTAGTCTCTGACCTTATCTTATATCTAGGATAGTCTTATACCTATCCCACGCATGCTTAAACTCCTTCACTGTATTAACCTCTACCACTTCTGCTGGAAGACTATTCCATACATCCACTACCCTCTCAGTAAAGTAATCCTTTCATTAGTCCCTGACCTTATCTTATATCTAGGATAGTCTTATACCTATCCCACGCATGCTTAAACTCCTTCACTGTATTAACCTCTACCACTTCTACTGGAAGACTATTCCATGCATCCACTACCCTCTCAGTAATGTAATACTTTCATTAGTCTCTGACCTTATCTTATATCTAGGATAGTCTTATACCTATCCCACGCATGCTTAAACTCCTTCACTGTATTAACCTCTACCACTTCTACCGGAAGACTATTCCATGCATCCACTACCCTCTCAGTAATGTAATACTTTCATTAGTCTCTGGCCTTATCTTATATCTAGGATAGCCTTATACCAATCCCACGCATGCTTAAACTCCTTCACTGTATTAACCTCTACCACTTCTACTGGAAGACTATTCTATACATCCACTACCCTCTCAGTAATGTAATACTTTCATTAGTCCCTGGCCTTATCTTATATCTAGGATAGCCTTATACCTATCCCATGCATGCTTAAACTCCTTCACTGTATTAACCTCTACCACTTCTACTGGAAGACTATTCCATACATCCACTACCCTCTCAGTAATGTAATACTTTCATTAGTCCTTGGCCTTATCTTATATCTAGGATAGCCTTATACCTATCCCACGCATGCTTAAACTCCTTCACTGTATTAACCTCTACCCCTTCTACTGGAAGACTATTCCATGCATCCACTACCCTCTCAGTAAAGTAATACTTTCATTAGTCCCTGACCTTATCTTATATCTAGGATAGCCTTATACCTATCCCACGCATGCTTAAACACCTTCACTGTAATAACCTCTACCACTTCCGCTGGAAGGCTATTCCATGCATCCACTACCCTCTCAGTAAAGTAATACTTTCATTAGTCCCTGACCTTATCTTATATCTAGGATAGCCTTATACCTATCCCACGCATGCTTAAACTCCTTCACTGTATTACCCTCTACCACTTCTACTGGAAGACTATTCTATACATCCACTACCCTCTCAGTAATGTAATACTTTCATTAGTTTCTGACCTTATCTTATATCTAGGATAGTCTTATACCTATCCCACGCATGCTTAAACTCCTTCACTGTATTAACCTCTACCACTTCTGCTGGAAGACTATTCCATACATCCACTACCCTCTCAGTAACGTAATCCTTTCATTAGTCCCTGACCTTATCTTATATCTAGGATAGTCTTATACCTATCCCACGCATGCTTAAACTCCTTCACTGTATTAACCTCTACCACTTCTACTGGAAGACTATTCCATGCATCCACTACCCTCTCAGTAATGTAATACTTTCATTAGTCTCTGACCTTATCTTATATCTAGGATAGTCTTATACCTATCCCACGCATGCTTAAACTCCTTCACTGTATTAACCTCTACCACTTCTACCGGAAGACTATTCCATGCATCCACTACCCTCTCAGTAATGTAATACTTTCATTAGTCTCTGGCCTTATCTTATATCTAGGATAGCCTTATACCAATCCCACGCATGCTTAAACTCCTTCACTGTATTAACCTCTACCACTTCTACTGGAAGACTATTCTATACATCCACTACCCTCTCAGTAATGTAATACTTTCATTAGTCCCTGGCCTTATCTTATATCTAGGATAGCCTTATACCTATCCCATGCATGCTTAAACTCCTTCACTGTATTAACCTCTACCACTTCTACTGGAAGACTATTCCATACATCCACTACCCTCTCAGTAATGTAATACTTTCATTAGTCCTTGGCCTTATCTTATATCTAGGATAGCCTTATACCTATCCCACGCATGCTTAAACTCCTTCACTGTATTAACCTCTACCCCTTCTACTGGAAGACTATTCCATGCATCCACTACCCTCTCAGTAAAGTAATACTTTCATTAGTCCCTGACCTTATCTTATATCTAGGATAGCCTTATACCTATCCCACGCATGCTTAAACACCTTCACTGTAATAACCTCTACCACTTCCGCTGGAAGGCTATTCCATGCATCCACTACCCTCTCAGTAAAGTAATACTTTCATTAGTCCCTGACCTTATCTTATATCTAGGATAGCCTTATACCTATCCCACGCATGCTTAAACTCCTTCACTGTATTACCCTCTACCACTTCTACTGGAAGACTATTCTATACATCCACTACCCTCTCAGTAATGTAATACTTTCATTAGTCCCTGGCCTTATCTTATATCTAGGATAGCCTTATACCTATCCCATGCATGCTTAAACTCCTTCACTGTATTAACCTCTACCACTTCTACTGGAAGACTATTCTATACATCCACTACCCTCTCAGTAATGTAATACTTTCATTAGTCCCTGGCCTTATCTTATATCTAGGATAGCCTTATACCTATCCCATGCATGCTTAAACTCCTTCACTGTATTAACCTATACCACTTCTACTGGAAGACTATTCCATACATCCACTACCCTCTCAGTAATGTAATACTTTCATTAGTCCTTGGCCTTATCTTATATCTAGGATAGCCTTATACCTATCCCACGCATGCTTAAACTCCTTCACTGTATTAACCTCTACCCCTTCTACTGGAAGACTATTCCATGCATCCACTACCCTCTCAGTAAAGTAATACTTTCATTAGTCCCTGACCTTATCTTATATCTAGGATAGCCTTATACCTATCCCACGCATGCTTAAACACCTTCACTGTAATAACCTCTACCACTTCCGCTGGAAGGCTATTCCATGCATCCACTACCCTCTCAGTAAAGTAATACTTTCATTAGTCCCTGACCTTATCTTATATCTAGGATAGCCTTATACCTATCCCATGCATGCTTAAACTCCTTCACTGTATTAACCCCTACCACTTCTGCTGGATGACTATTCCATACATCCACTACCCTCTCAGTAATGTAATACTTTCATTAGTCCCTGGCCTTATCCTTTATCTATGATAGCCTTATACCTATCCCATGCATGCTTAAACTCCTTCACTGTATTAACCTCTACCACATCTACTGGAAGACTATTCCATACATCCACTACCCTCTCAGTAATGTAATACTTTCATTAGTCCCTGGCCTTATCCTTTATCTATGATAGCCTTATACCTATCCCATGCATGCTTAAACTCCTTCACTGTATTAACCTCTACCACTTCTACTGGAAGACTATTCCATGCATCCACTACCCTCTCAGTAATGTAATACTTTCATTAGTCCCTGGCCTTATCTTATATCTAGGATAGCCTTATACCTATCCCATGCATGCTTAAACTCCTTCACTGTATTAACCTCTACCACTTCTACTGGATGACTATTCCATACATCCACTACCCTCTCAGTACAGTAATACTTTCATTAGTCCCTGGCCCTATCTTATATCTAGGATAGCCTTATACCTATCCCATGCATGCTTAAACTCCTTCACTGTATTAACCTCTACCACATCTACTGGAAGACTATTCCATACATCCACTACCCTCTCAGTAATGTAATACTTTCATTAGTCCCTGGCCTTATCCTTTATCTATGATAGCCTTATACCTATCCCATGCATGCTTAAACTCCTTCACTGTATTAACCTCTACCACTTCTACTGGAAGACTATTCCATGCATCCACTACCCTCTCAGTAATGTAATACTTTCATTAGTCCCTGGCCTTATCTTATATCTAGGATAGCCTTATACCTATCCCATGCATGCTTAAACTCCTTCACTGTATTAACCTCTACCACTTCTACTGGAAGACTATTCCATACATCCACTACCCTCTCAGTAATGTAATACTTTCATTAGTCTCTGGCCTTATCTTATACCTAGGATAGCCTTATACCTATCCCATGCATGCTTAAACTCCTTCACTGTATTAACCTCTACCACTTCTACTGGAAGACTATTCCATACATCCACTACCCTCTCAGTAATGTAATACTTTCATTAGTCCCTGGCCTTATCTAATATCTAGGATAGCCTTATACCTATCCCATGCATGCTTAAACTCCTTCACTGTATTAACCTCTACCACTTCTACTGGAAGACTATTCCATGCATCCACTACCCTCTCAGTAAAGTAATACTTTCATTAGTCCCTGGCCTTATCTTATACCTAGGATAGCCTTATACCTCTCCCATGCATGCTTAAACTCCTTCACTGTATTAACCTCTACCACTTCTACTGGAAGACTATTCCATGCATCCAATACCCTCTCAGTAAAGTAATACTTTCATTAGTCCCTGTCCTTATCTTATATCTAGGATAGCCTTATACCTATCCCATGCATGCTTAAACTCCTTCACTGTATTAACCTCTACCACATCTACTGGAAGACTATTCCATACATCCACTACCCTCTCAGTAATGTAATACTTTCATTAGTCCCTGGCCTTATCTTATATCTAGGATAGCCTTATACCTATCCCATGCATGATTAAACTCCTTCACTGTATTAACCTCTACCACCTCTACTGGAAGACTATTCCATACATCCACTATCCCCTCAGTAAAGTAATGCTTTCATTAGTCCCTGGCCTTATCTTATATCTAGGATAGCCTTATACCTATCCCATGCATGCTTAAACTCCTTCACTGTATTAACCCCTACCACTTCTACTGGAAGACTATTCCATGCATCCACCACCCTCTCAGTAAAGTAATACTTTCATTAGTCCCTGGCCTTATCTTATATCTAGGATAGCCTTATACCTATCCCATGCATGCTTAAACTCCTTCACTGTATTAACCTCTACCACTTCTACTGGAAGACTATTCCATGCATCCACTACCCTCTCAGTAATGTAATACTTTCATTAGTCCCTGACCTTATCTTATATCTAGGATAGCCTTATACCTATCCCATGCATGCTTAAACTCCTTCACTGTATTAACCTCTACCACTTCTACTGGAAGACTATTCCATACATCCACTACCCTCTCAGTAAAGTAATACTTTCATTAGTCCCTGGCCTTATCTTATACCTAGGATAGCCTTATACCTATCCCATGCATGCTTAAACTCCTTTACTGTATTAACCTCTACCACTTCTACTGGAAGACTATTCCATACATCCACTACCCTCTCAGTAATGTAATACTTTCATTAGTCCCTGGCCTTATCTTATATCTAGGATAGCCTTATACCTATCCCATGCATGCTTAAACTCCTTCACTGTATTAACCTCTACCACTTCTACTGGAAGACTATTCCATGCATCCACTACCCTCTCAGTAAAGTAATACTTTCATTAGTCCCTGGCCTTATCTTATATCTAGGATAGCCTTATACCTATCCCATGCATGCTTAAACTCCTTCACTGTATTAACCTCTACCACTTCTACTGGAAGACTATTCCATACATCCACTACCCTCTCAGTAAAGTAATACTTTCATTAGTCCCTGACCTTATCTTATATCAAGGATAGCCTTATACCTATCCCATGCATGCTTAAACTCCTTCACTGTATTAACCTCTACCACTTCTACTGGAAGACTATTCCATACATCCACTACCCTCTCAGTAATGTAATACTTTCATTAGTCCCTGGCCTTATCTTATACCTAGGATAGCCTTATACCTATCCCATGCATGCTTAAACTCCTTCACTGTATTAACCTCTACCACTTCTACTGGAAGACTATTCCATGCATCCACTACCCTCTCAGTAAAGTAATACTTTCATTAGTCCCTGGCCTTATCTTATACCTAGGATAGCATTATACCTATCCCCTGCATGCTGCTAACACAATATACATATCTTTTGTATCTTGGACACAATTTGCCAAAGATGGCAGGTATGTGCGTCTATACTGGGTCAAGTACCGTGTAGCTGTCTGCCATGCCTTGCTTATAATGTTACTGCACATGTGTGTAAACCAGTATCATCCTAGCCCCATCCCTTGGAGCATACTACATCCCCTGACATCACTATTCCCTCAATGCAGACCCTTCTATTCAGTGAGAAGGAAGGCCATCAATTCTGCACAGTAAATAATGAGCAATTGGAGATGTGTGACAGCTCCTGCGGCTGACATGCCAAGCAGCCCACAATTAAAGCATTTCAGCGGGGGAAACGGACAGTCCTATTCTATTATTTGTTTTTATGGCTGATTCAATTTGCTGGTTAGTCTGTGCCTGGCTATTGGCATATTAATAAAGATCCAATTCCAAAGAGAGAGACAATCCGTCGGCTTCCAGGGTGACTGCTTTACATCCAGGACCTTGCCCCAGATTTGCTCTTCACAAATCCAACCAGTCGTCCATGAAACCAAAATAGAGTAAGAGAAGACAGAATGGAAGGACCAAATGTCATTTTCTGTCAGTTGAATAATCGCCATGACGTGGCCGCTGTCTAGATCTGAATTTTATAAAAACTGAATGAATATTTATTAATCCAGGTTTGGTAAAGCTCAGCTAAAAACTCCTCTTTTAGTGAATAGATAACAAGCTGATGCTTTATTTTCTTTGCATTAACTAAGAAGTTCCACGTACCGTGGACCTAAACACAACAGATCAGTACAGAGGAGGACCACACTGGGAACGCACTCCGCCATCACAGTACTAGTTCTTAAGCGATTATGGGCATCCATAGACATGTTGTTTAGAATCTTTGCTCTGTATAGCTCTATCAGGGGGTGGACATGTTGTTTAATATCTTTGCTCTGTATAGCTCCATCAGGGGGCGGACATGTTGTTTAGAATATTTGCTCTGTACAGCTCTATCAGGGGTGGACATGTTGTTTAGAATCTTTGCTCTGTATAGCTCTATCAGGGGGCGGACATGTTGTTTAGAATCTTTGCTCAGTATAGCTCTATCAGGGGGCGGACATGTTGTTTAGAATCTTTGCTCTGTATAGCTCTATCAGGGAGTGGACATGTTGTTTAGAATCTTTGCTCTGTATAGCTCTATCAGGGGTGGACATGTTGTTTAGAATCTTTGCTCTGTATAGCTTTATCAGGGGGCGGACATGTTGTTTAGAATCTTTGCTCTGTATAGCTCTATCAGGAGGCAGACATGTTGTTTAGAATCTTTGCTCTCTATAGCTCTATCAGGGGCGGTCATGTTGTTCACAATCTTTGCTCTGTATAGCTCTATCAGGGTGTGGGCATGTTGTTTAGAATCTTTGCTCAGTATAGCTCTATCAGGAGGCGGACATGTTGTTTAGAATCTTTGTAATATACTATACTATAAGAGCTCTAATGATTTTTCTTTCCTAGGTTTGAGTACTTTCTTTTAGTATATTGTAACCTACATAAGCCTGTGTTATACAGACAGACATAATGGTTCACTGAAACAGGTCTACAAATGTATAAATAAAAAGGAGAGTATATAAGTTATTTTGATGTGAAAAACTATATCAAGATATGATATTTCTCCATTTATCTGGCCAACCATCAGGTTATTTAATTATACCCTAATTTGTGTGCACCATTTTTTTATCTGTTCCTCTAATGTTATTTGGACTAAGGGGTGCAGTTAAAAAATGTGTGCCTCTTCTCCAGAGTAAACCTGACATGTATCTTTACAAATACACGCGGGTGTACCCTGAGCTCCACCTCACAGCTGAGGCCCAGCTCGTCTGAAGCTAGCGCACACTGACAGCGCAGCACTCGGCCAATCAGAGTCGGGGCTCAGCCCACGCCATCTGATCGGGGTCTGTAAAGTCTCACAGTCTGTCTCTACTAGTGCAGAGAGAAAACTTTTTGTCTTCCCATGCCACTTACAGAGCCATCCGAGTTAAGGTTAACAAATGAAGAAAGGACAGCCCAAAAAAAACCCTCACCCCTTATGGGTTTCGAGAGTAAGAGTTTTCTTGAAAAGCACATGAAAGCCCATTAGCAACTTGATTTATTCCCACATTTATTGATACTCTTGTGATACTGCATCCCACCTTTTTTAGGAGCTTTCTTGTGTCTTCATTTCAAGGGAACATTTAAACATTTTAAAGCCTTTTATTTGGACTGTAAGAGCTTTGGTGTTTTGTCTTTTTCAGTTTTTAAGACCTAGCTAAGGTCCCCTCTGCTGGTGGCATGTGAGAACGTTGCTCTATCGCAGTGAGAGACTGTCGGCGACAGCCAGAGTCTCGATGGTTCCTGCCGGTCAGAGAATAAGCTGGCATGTATACATCTTATAAAGGATTTTTAGATGCAAAAGTGAAACTCTTCCTCAGAGCTGAATGTAATAGTGATCATTTTGTTTTCCCTGAATCTCGGTTAAAGGAACCAGAGTGCCCTATAAGGAGAGACGGATATAAAACGAGGGTGCTTTTGATGCACCTTGTTCACCTTCCATAATTAGGTCATGCAAAAAAGACGTCTGGACTTTTCCTTATCCAACCTGATTCCCCTTTGCCAATAGTGCCACATGTTTAGGGTCTGTCGGACCAGATAGGGGGTCGATACTCGCACCTGCTTATCTCAAGCTCCACCTACATTAACCAAATCTGGTCTATTCTTTCCTGTATTCCATTATGCCACACCTTAGCTTCCCATCCTTTGCTTAAGCCCCACTGACACAAACCTTTCACATCTCAAAGAGAAAAGGTAGAATATATATCTATATATATGGGGGAGGGGAGGGGAGGGGGGCTTGAATTCTCACTTGCTAGGGGATCCAGATTTATTCATTTATACAGTGAGTTCCTATAATAATCTCCAGGAGAGATGCTGAATATATAAATAGTGATATCTGGCCTCTTGAAATTACTAATGGGGTTAGTTACTGATTTAAGTGTAAGATACAGAGGGATAGATGGAATGTAGCACACGTGGAATGGTTTGTATAGCAAGAGATGGATGAGAGTATTTAGAAAGAGTATGAAGTGTCCTGTTGGTCGGATCGTTCCCTGTGTGTAATCTTCTCCTGCACTATAATGGCTACATGGGTTTTTTCACCCTAATAAATCTATAAAATATCTTATCATCTTTTCCTCACTTACCCCTGGCTCCCATCCCAGAATCATTCAGCCGGCTCCCAACTTAAACAGTAAACCTATTCTTCATCTCTCTTAGAAGAAGAAAAAAACCTCACCCCTTTGATTGCAGCGCATCTCTCTCGGCCAAAGAGCGTGAAGTACTTTCAAACATGGCTTTATTCATGAAAAGAGGGAATTGACAAGGCAATTTCAGACTTAAGGCCAAAAGTTGGGGGGGGAAAAGTTCGCCAAGTAGGAGAATTTTTCCAGACTTTTAGTCTTGTCTGAAATTGCCTTGTCGATTAATTCTCTCATGAATAAAGAGGCTGAATGATTAGGACAAATCTTCCCGGGGGTCCCAAATAAGAACCAAGGATGAAAACCTATAGGCACACACCTATAACACAGCGCAGTACCAAGTGGAGGCACTAGGTGATGACTTGTTACATAACCAGACTGATTATCATACTTCTGGCCTAATCTTGGGAGTGAAACTTATCAGACCAGAGATTGGGATATAAATCAATATATCTTAGGACATCATGTACCAACTCTCGGCTACAGCCCTAGAGCTCCCCCAACCACACTGACCACCAGGGAAGAAACTCAAAGGCAGCTAGTACTAGATTAAATATGTGCACAACCCATGTAATGCTTAACATCAAACCACAGCACATGAGAATGCTGAGTATATCACAAGGGTAATGTATATAAATCTGATGTGTTAAATCTTTTACTAGTTTCCTATCACTTGGCTACTGTATCGTGAAACGCATTAGGTGTTTCTCTCTCCTTCCCTATTTTTTTTTTTGCGGGGTTTCTTACACTCTCCCCATAATTGCATGCTGGATCAATGTCTACAAAACAAAGCACGAACGTAGGACGTCTGTGTTTTCACACGGGAGAGGTGTTTCCGAATATCGTCTGGGACACTGAGAGCAGCCTCATATTTCTAATGGTCGATGACCTCGAGGAAGGTAATGAAGGCCAGAGTCTTCTCCAAAGTGCCCTCAAGGATCAACAAGCTTCCCTACCATCTGAGCGCCACAATACAGGGTGTATATGAATTAATTTTTCTGCCAAATAACCGCTATCAAACTAAGTCAAAGGGGTGCAATTTCCTATCACTGCCTCGGGCCCAGACAGAGCTAGTTATGGTTCTGCTATAATATATCGGCTTTTGCAAAACTCCATTCCTTAGAGTCTGTTTACTCAAATCCTCTAAAGACACTCTCTCCATTAAAACTCCAGTGTCCTAAAATCCCTAAACTTGGGCTTTATCCATGAAAAAGGGAACTGCAAACATAAGGCCAAAGTAACCGAGTAGGGGAAAAAAAATTCCAGCTTGGCTATTGTTGTCCTTTAGTTTGCATTACCCTTATCAATTCCCTGGAGGGTCTCAGGAACGGGGTGGGTGAACCAAAGGGTGATTTTTATTACAGGTGACGTTAGTGAGTATTACCCCCCTAAAAAAAACGCTAATTGAAATTCTTACCTTTGTGAGATTTCCGGCTAAGACGGCCTCGACAAGTTCTGGGTGGGGGAAAAGGTAAAACAAACAGACAGGTCAAACAACAAGATGGCGAGCACAAAGTTCTGGCTATATCATGTTATAATGAGCTGCCCCGATTAGGTCTGATCTGACCTTCTCTGCTCTCTTATAGGTACGTATTCCTGTATTTTTGTGGGTTGGGGGAGCCGCAGTGCTAACCAAAAAACTGTACAGACTAGAGGATGGACCCTTTAAAGGGACAGTATCACCTAAACATTTTTTTACTGTATAAAAAAATGCTTTATCCACTGTAACAGGAAAATTGCCTACAAATGCCTAAATTAGGAGAAAAATGTGTTTTAAATGTGTCTGTGAAAGTCTCCTGCTTATGACATCACGGTGGCACGCTATGCAAATGACCAGCTTTTCAATGGGAAATGTGTAATTTGCATACCGTGCCACAGGTGATGTCATAAGCAGGCGACTCCACAGACACATTTAAAAATACACTTTTCTCCTAATTCAGTTATTTGCTTTCAGTTTTCCTAATACAATGTACAAAGCATTTTTTATGCTCTCCAGTCACAGTAAAAATGATGCTAAGGTGATACTGTCCCTTTAATAATGCTTTAATGTTCTCTTTGTCATTAGCAGATTATCCAGATAAATCCTGCACCTTGGGCTTTTGGAATAATTAAGTCCGTGTAAAACATTGGGGGATGGTTACTTTTGCCTGGATTTGAATCATGGGAGTTTACAGCTAGAAAGGTGGCCTTTCTTTGGTCTATTGTCTTTTCTTTTTCAGCACCCCGGACGTAGCACCTATTACAAATCTACAGTCACATAGGTGCCAGCCAAGTTCCCTGATCCCAGTATAGCTGTAGCATCCAGGGCCCAGTATTTAGATTCTCTGTATCTTTCTGCATCATCGCTGACTCTGCAATGCAGAACTCAAATCCCTTCCAGGGAAACTGGTTCCAAATGATCCCACTGCAGACATTTCTACCCGGTTGGAGCGTCTTTAGCCGTCAATGCGCAGACAAAGCTACGCCAAGACTAGTAATCTGCTTTTTTTTTCCGATACCGACCCAGCCCTATTTATCTTGAATGTTATGTCATAATGTAGAACAGGAAGCGTTAATATAAACACCTGTCTTATAATGCTACATATTATTAACACAAATTCTAAGAATGATTTTAATTGACTCAGACAGGGGGCTATATTATCCATTTCTTTAGCCCCCCAAAGATGCCCATAATGCATTGTTTGGGAGCTGGATAATAGAGGATCCTTTGAATATGTAAGCATTCTGCAATGCCACTATAACCACAATCCCTGAGTGATTTCATACTGCCCCCCTCTGGCTGTCAATGCACCGCTAACTCCTTCATTACCGCGGAGAAACAGACGATGCCGATTACAGATCTGTCAAGTGCGTGTTCCGATGTATGAACTCATCCATATTAAATATAGTTTCCCGAAGGTTATTTGACAATAAACATTTACTGTTCGTAAAAGCGTCCGACGCGTTTGTCATTTTTTGAATCCAATGGGCAGAAAAAAAATTAAATTGGCAATATTTTACTGAAGGACCTGCAAGCGACAGTGAGCATTAGGCAAGTTATATCCTACGGTTTGCAAAGAGGAAGTCATCTCCATTTTTTCCCCTGCATCTGAGCGGACGACTGTCGGCAAAATATTTATTTACCGGAAAGATTGCTTCAAGTGTAGACATTTTAAATAGAAATTCTAAATTGAAAGAATACAAATAAAGCAGCTTATGGAGTCCTCCTTGCTTTCTGTAGCTCTAACAGGAGGCAGACATGTTGTTTAGAATGTTGGGTCAGATATTCCTTCACCAAACCAAGATTCCAAACAATATGTCTGCCCCGCTGATAGAGCTATATTCCTCTAATGTGAACAACTGAAAACATATGTGTAAGGTGGCCTAGGATTGCCATCTTTTCTGGGAAAAAAAATAATACTTTTGCCTCTATGGACTTCAAATTGACTTTGAGCCACTTTTCTACCGGCTGGGTTGAGACCCTGAAGCTATCCGTGAGGCGAGCCCACCAGTCCAACCCCTAGACAGGAAGCTATTCCAAGTCTGCATTATAACTAGAGAAATGGAGCCTCTATGCCCAGTCAGGACAAGGTCCATAACACAGTCTCTCTCACCTTGTTCCTCTGCTGTCACAGGAGATCTGGAAAGAGAGAGAGAGAAAAAATTTTTAGAACAAATAAACTACATGATAGGAAATGACTGTGCTGAGCCTTTCGCCATCTTCCTGAGCTCACTAAAATGAGTATCGTTAAGTTTGGTAGTAATAACAATATCTACTATCAGCTAATGGTTTGGCTTGATCAGCGAGACTAGAGTTTGGTAAGCCCATTATATCTATAGCAAGAGTTACAACAAACCAGTCTTGGCGTTCATAATGGCGCAGGAGGAGGGGCATGGTAACCTGTTAGATCTTCCCGATCCCCCTTACTCTGCATAAACCCATAGGGGGGCTACCGACAAACTGAACTGGCAAGTGACCTTTTAAAATCAGTCATTAATAACTGAGCTGGAAAGACAAATAAAATCTCTGCTCTTATTGCCTGATTTCGAAGCCCCCATAGTGCTGTATTTGATTTCTCAGGGGGAAATCGCTCAGTATCTGTATAATGTGGGTCTTGAGAGGTGTCTTTAACATAAACCGAGCAATATTTAACGTTATTATAGGATTATTTGAACTCACGTTTAATTAGACAAATTAGTCGGCATTGGTGAGACGTGTGAGCGGCAGGGCCCCCGAGGGCTGGATTTGGATAGCCTCTAATAAATCACATGAAACGTTATAAACTAATAATAATAATAATCAAGGACTGATGGTCTGAATTATATTACCCCGACCGTAAAATGGTATTTTATTTTTTATTTTTAATCTTAATTAATCGTCTTACTTCCCCCTCTGCCAGCGAATCTTTGATTTACAGTAACGGAGACAAAAAGGTCATTTTTCTTTTTCTTGTATAAATCCCAGAGAGAGAGAGAAACTGCTACCGAGAGATGCTAATGATTTAATAATGAGCTGCTAATGAGACCCAGATGGAAGAGCAAAAGTTCTGATTACTGCACAGATAACAGATCAACCAGTCCCAACCCAGCACCCCCCCCCCCCCTACTCCAATCTTGCCCAACGGGAACCAGCTGCCAAAATCATTAATACCGACCAGGTTCGAACAGTGGATGACCAGCATGGGAATAACACAAGGACGGGAGAGGGACCCTCAAATTCACCCCCAAGGAAAATGACCGTAGCACCTAGCAGCTGTACAGCCCCCCAGTCTCTGTCCTTATTTCGTTGACGCCTTGGCTTGTAGGTAAAATATTCCCTAACCAGCCCAGCAATATCTATTAGATTAAGGAGAAGAGTCAGTGCTGACACACAGAGTCCTCTGCTCCCTCGCACTGCTGCGTTCAGAGACTGTCCCAAGTGGTCCAGTGTCCCAGAAGATCTCACCACCAGGACCACTTGGGACAGCCCTGGACAACCAGGAGAGTCATGTACCAATCCGAAGGGGGATTAAAGTTCTGCCAAAAAAATACCGCTCATGCTATTGCTATTGACTTAACATTGGCTTCATGTTAATATTTACTGACCGACCAGTAAAATAGCCTAGAAGGGACCTTGTGTGCAAGTATTCTGCTGTGGCAACTAGATTCCAATTATGAGGAGGTAGCACTTAAGAAAGATCACTGCATTAAAGTCTACTGTACCCTGCCAACTGCTTTTTTTCAGGTGAAAAAAACTGTTAATTTGATACTTCCAGACATAAATTAAAGTGCTGGCTAACCTTGGCACTGTAGATGTTTGGGGACTACATAGTCTACAATGGGATATGTATTTTCCAAAATACTTTAGTGCCGAGGTTAGCCACCCTAATACTTTAGTGCCAAGGTTAGCCGCTCTGACTGGGAAGTGGTTAATTCCTGGCATGTAAACAGTGCAAGTCTCCTTACATTTTATCAAGGGCATACCGCATGCCTGTGTATCTATTTAATAGCCTCTCTCTTTCACAGCACCGAACATTTATTTAAAAAAAAAATCTTGTTTGTTTTTTCCAGGCTAAATGGTCTGTAAGAAATGAATGCTCTTTGGACGTACATGCAGACAGAGTGCCCCCTAGTGGCAAATTCTACTGTGCAAAAAAAAAAATGTTTCTTTTTTTGTTTAAAAAACAGATGCAAAATACTCATTTTGTGGCCAAGATTCAAGTTAAACGTTGTTAGTGATGCCTTGTGCATATCTGCTATACTTTATATGTGACATGCCATATTAGGCTTGTTTGGAGGTCCCTCCAGAGAGAATGCAAGAGGCAGGGGGGGGAGTGGGCACATAGAATACCCCACCAGGAACTCAGGACATCAGGGGAGAGGGTCAGTACTGAGTTGCACTGTGAATGACGAAACTCTCTGTAAACTGTCCCAAATAGACTGAAGAGGGGAGCAGTACAGGAGCCAGGTGACCCCCGACATCAGTTGTCTGTTGTGAAGACCCCCTCTCCAGCTCAGCTGTGTTTGAGTCTGGTAATCTCAGTCCCGCCGACACCGATTTCATCTCAGAGCAATAAGAATTCCTAGTCCGCGTCGGGAAAAGAAAAAAAACCTCATTTACTTTTTCGCTCGCTATCGGGTTCTGACATCTGTGCTGCTGCCTTTTGTCTGCTCGTGCTGTGGTCTCTTCCCAGTGGTCTTACAAAAAAAAGAGGAAGATCGGGTAGTGGTAACAATAGACTGGTAATAAAGCAGGATATCTCCGGAGAAGGAAGCAGCATGCAGCGACTGGTAGCTTATTACAAACGGGGGACACATGGTAGACTGGTAACCCACCCATGAAACTGCGCCCTTGGGAGACGACAATGGGTTAACACTTAGAAACCCATCAACCAGCCTTAAATCTTGTAATATCTAATTTCTTTATTGATATTGCGTAAGCAGCTATCGCTGTGCGAATAGGATGGCGTAGTGTGCCTTTTCGGATGCTTTACCACAGGAAGGGGTCAAACTGAGTCACCCCAGATGCGATGACCTCCGTCTCCTATAATACCGCCAAATGGAACGGGACTGTTCTTCGCGGCCACTTCATCGCGCCACTTACAGCGCCTGACAGTTCAACTTGTCATCGAAGCAGGTTAGTTTTAGGGGGTGTTGGTTAGATTTAGGGTTTGTTTAGAGTTAGTATAAGGGTTACTATTAGGTTTTGGGATTAGGGGTTAGTTTTGGTGTTGGGTCTAGTTTTAGGGTTAGGAGTTAGTATTAGGGTTACTATTAGGGTTTGGATTTAGGGGGTTAGTTTTATAGTTAGTATTAGGGGTTAGTTTTAGTGTTGGGTCTAGTTTTAGGGTTAGGAGTTAGTATTAGGGTTACTATTAGGGTTTGGATTTAGGGGGTTAGTTTTATAGTTAGTATTAGGGGTTAGTTTTAGTGTTGGGGCTAGTTTTAGGGTTAGGAGTTAGTATTAAGGTTAGTATTAGGGTTCGTTTTAGAGTTCCTATTAAGGTTCAGGGTTTAGGGGTTAGTTTTACAGTTAGTATTAGGGTTAGGGGTATTAAGTTGATTTTTAGGGGGTTACTTTACTATGGAGGTGGTTAGTATTTGTCATCGCTGTTAGTTCAGCACCGAAACAGCCGAGCTGAACTGTCAGAGCTGTAACTGGGGTGGTGAAACAGCTGGGAGGAACAGTCCTAGACCCCACCAACACCTCTTCTAGGACTATTACCTGGGAGAGGACTAGCGTGCTGTGAATCTGAGACCCTCCATGTGAACCATTACATTGTATATTGCTTCTCTGTACTAAGAGATTGGTCTGAGATTGGCACCTAGATTTGCCCCAGAGCAGGGCTTAGGGTAAACTCGTGAGCAGGCACCTGCATGGTTCATGGACTTTGTGATGATGCTCTCTGGACCTTCACAGATGTTGCCATGGACAGTGATGTCTTTGTACAGACATTTTTCCGACCCCTGGCAGTACTACTCTCAAAATCAAGAGAATAGAACTGTTTAGTGTGGAGCTAAAACCTTGCAAATGTATTTACAGAGGTCAAACGAAGACTGAATTAGAGGGGTATTCCCATCAGGGGTCAAAGTGACAAGCTTCCAATAACTCCATTAAGTCGGCTAAATTAGAGGGTTTCTGGACTGCAGCTAGAGAACGATATCATGTGTTTCCAAATGAAGAGGACTCTTAATGTATCAGTTACCTGGGCAGTCGAGGCAAGATGTTTCTTCAAGATTTTGATATGGGAGCTAATTAGATCGGAAAAAATACTCCTTGAAACATGAATACCTTGCCTGGATTTAGTGGTATTCCATATAAGTTACGTATTTACTAAGCCTTGCTGAAAGACATCCCTGTCTGAAATTCATATCAGCATCTTCCAGGTGTCGGCTGAAAAGACTCCCCCATCTCTACTCTGATAACCCTCCCACCCCTCCCCAACTCCTATCCACATCATTGACACGACTAATCAGATCCCACCTGAAATAAAAGAGAATTAACGCAGTGCTTGCTTGATTAAAAAGCAGAACGTATAATTAATTTTCTCCTGCATGCCGCCAATTACATTCTCACTTTTGCAGTGCCCAGAGGATGTGTGGGAAAGCAGATCGTCAAACCCTTTCTCTTCCCAAGGCAAACACAGAGCAAACTTTTTTTGGGGGGGGCCCCTAAACCAGGGCTGGTCCTTTCCATTTAGAGGATCGGATGAACTGCACGCAGATCTGGTGCCAACAGCAGGAAGTAGAGGAGAGTCTTGTGTTCAATGACTGTTGACTTTTTACTGAGATCCAAGGAGTTTCTCAAGGTCGTAAGAAATTGCCACTGACAAGTTTTTTTTCCAAATCAAAGAGAGGGATTTGGCATTACTGATGGAAGCTGAGATATTTGACAAACTCACAATATTTAAAAGGAGAAAAAAAAACTGACGGAACCTCTGACCCTAATTATATAAATATAATAGAAATAAGAGATTTGGGTTCTATGAATTGGCCAAAGCATAATTAATGTCAAGGCACACTCGCTAAGGTGAGACCCTAACCTCACCTACTGTCTACTGCACACACAAAGCAGCCTACACTGCTACCAAAACCTTTTGTAATGTGTTTGAGGGGGTCCCATTCAAGAGGAACTAAACCCTCCGGATGATCTACAAAGCAAAAGGAAGCCAGTGCTTCTATGGATTGCTCCGTTTTGCAATCTGTTGCACCATTAATAAAGCATTAGAAAGTTAAAGGAATAATAACTGTGACCACTGGACACCTGGTTGATGGAGGGATGGTAAATGTTTATAATGTGAATGCATAGAATAAAAAAAAATGTATAAATTGTGTAATAGATTTTGCAGCAAATGCATAAGAATTTCCAGTGGGAAATGTGTGACATCAAGTGATGTCATAAGCAGGAGACTCCACAGACACGTTTAAAACATATATTTCTATTTGTTTTATGCATTTTCTGCCATTCTATAGATCATGTTTTACTCTCTTTTTAGTTAAGTTGTCAGTGTCCTGTTAGAGGAAAACCATCAGCAAAAAAATAAGTTCTGTTTAATTGAAAGAGTATATCAAGAATAGACATTTTAAATAGAAATGCTTAAATGAAGGAATCCAAATATATATATATCAGGGGGGCAGACATCTTGGGTCAGATCTTCCTTTATCTGACCCAAGATTCTAAACAACATGTCCGCCCTCTGAGCTGTACAGAGCAAAGAGAGCCCAGTGAGATGTTATTTGTATTCTTTCATTAAAGAGTTCCATTTTAAAATGTCTACGCTTGATGCAATCTTTCAGTTAAACAGAACTTCCTTTGATGCGACAGTTGTCCTTTAATTCAGATAGGATGAAAGGGTGAAAGACAAGATTTGGAGGTCAAAGCTGATATCTTACTGCAGAGTGCTGGACAGGACAGGGTCTGGTACTTTGTCTGGGGTTTTATCCATTATGGAGACCGTCCCCGGCACGCAGCTGTCGCTCACTATGCGCTTCCGACCCGACGCGTTCCACAAGTCTGAGGGTCTGTGAAGAACGATAGAGAGATAGAGTCAGACTAAGGATAAGGATGAGAACTGTGAAATGACCCATTACAGTATGTTTATCCTTGCTGGACTACAGTTCCCATCATATGGATGATAGGCATTGTGCTCATAAACTAATTTGTCCCCCACAAGTGTCCTAAATAAAAAAAACTGGTGACAAGGCAAGGCATAGAAACACTGACCTGCATGTATATAATTCTCTAATTCTACTCATCTACTCAATAAAGAGCTTGCAGGGAGCTGAGATGGGAATTTCTGAAGCATGGAAAACTCTGAAATGCTGAGCTCTGGAATTATGAAATTTTCACAGCTTATTCATGCTGGAATTTCTAGGCCAACACAACTATTGTCAGCTGTGTACTTGTTCCTTCCACAAGTTATGAATCAACTAAATATAGTGCCCGCTAGCAAGCAATGCACCCCAACCAACATGACGTCTCAACAAGGTCACGAGACATGGATTCAGCCTATAGATAGAACATGCTCCGAACTGTCACATGGAAGTGCCCGGATTGTTTTTCTGTCTGTCATGTCAAAGTCATGACGCAAAATGTCACCCCGATGTTTGGTGTCAGGATGGAGAAGAATAAAACCAAGGGAAGAGGAAGAGCTTTCCACCTCGCCCACTCTGGAAGTACTCTCTACTCAGGGATTATCATCATTCTGTTTTGCATGCAGCTTCCCTTTACAGCATATGCCCTGCCCATGAGGTACTCAATAAATAAGTAAGGCTTCTAGGTGGAGCCTGCTATGTTAATTTCCATATCCATCTGGGAGGTGGCCTGGTTACAATTCTCTAAAACTGGCCTATTAATCCATGGGTTACCTCTGCTCCGTGTACTTCTAGAAAGTGTACAATAGTCTGAAGATCTTCCCTAGCCATTGTCTATATGGGGAACATACAGACTCTAAAATAAAGTTAAGCGAGAAATAGGTTTTAAATGTGTCTGTGGTGTCTCACCCTGTGGCTTGATATGCAAATTACACATTTCCCATTGAAAGTTTCTCATCAAGCCACAGGTGATGTGAGAAACAGGAGACAACCACAGAACCCTTTTTAAATCTATTTGAGTCCAGGCCCATTAATCACTGCTAGAAGTATTCTATGCACGCTCAACGTCAGGTTACCCAACCAGTGACTCACCCAGAGGTCTGCTTGACCACCAGATCCGGCATCCCTGCCCCCGTACTACCTGGTGGGCTGTCACCAGTCTCGGCGTCCAGAATGAAGATCTCATCTTGGGAAATCTCCGTAACGAAATGCAGGTGTTCCTGGGGAGAAGAACACTCCCTTTAGCCGAACCCCTGCCCCAAAAAATATAAAATAACCACTTCTACTCGGTTTAATGTGATAAACGCAATCCTGGCTCTCATAAAACAAAAAAGAGAATCTTATATCTAAAGAAGAATTCTGGGGAAAACGTGGAGCAGTAACGATGGAAAACCAATGCAATGTTCCTGCTGACTGTTGCACGGTTTGCCTGAATCTGAAAAAAATCTTTTTTTTGGGGGGGGGGGGGGGGGCAGGGGGGGGTCTAAACCCGTGTGGGGCCTTTAAGGTTGTAAAGCTTACCTGAGATCTGTCAATCCGATAGAACCGGTCTGCAGAGGTAGCTGAGAAACAAAGGGAAAAGTTTCTGAGATTCAAAAGCTTACATTAGGTTTTTTATTATTATAATTATTATTAATATTATTATTATTATTATTATAAGACAGTTGGGTTGTTTTTTTTTTTAAAGGTTCTGGCTAAACTAGGGTTCTGCCTGCTAATAAATAATACTAAAGCCAAGCGTCTGGCGTAGACAACAAAAATAACACCGTTTCTAGTAGGCAAATGGGGCATTTGGCAGAGCTAAGAAAGGACGGGGGCATTTGGGGCCTGCCAGGACTGTCCCACCAATAAAAGGACACTTGGTAAGTATGAGGAACGTCTTTTTCTTTTTTTACAGCCAATCACCGCAGTCGCCCAACCCCCCCCCCCCCCCCCCCAGCCAGTCACATGACACTGGTACGGGGAAAGAAAACTCACCATCTAAAAAGCACCATCTGGGGTTGAGCCGCTGAGTGGATAGCAACTGCGGAAAGGAGTCGTCGGGATCCTGAAGAGAGAAACAAAAGGGGAAAAGGGGACATTATAAGAGCAGGGATTCTTAGAAAAGTCTTGAAAAGAGGGAATAATACCCCCATTTTAACATCATTAATATTGTTTCCATGTCGTACTTATTTAATCGCTTTTTAAATTAACTTTCTATCATGTTTTGTTTAGAAAATACGATTATTTTACCAGTGACGAAGTTAAGCACTAGGAGATTCGCTGATGATGGGCGTGGCCTGTTGCCGACAGACGCACCCTCCCATTGGTCTCTCACACTCTAAACCTACAAGTCAAGTCCTTTTCATTGGTGCTCCAGGATCATGTTCTTGCTGGTTGGTCTGACAGACCAATAGGGCATCGTCCACCTTCCACAGACCATGCAATCATTCCAAGATGGCTGCCCCCAATGTGTGGAAGAGGCAGCAGGTCATCAATAGATATTTTCAAGCATCAATAAAAGTGCTTTTTTGGTTCCTCTAATCAGAACTCATAATAATAATAATAATTGCAAATAAAAATGAAAATATATTTCACTCATTAAACATCATCCTCATTGTGGGGGAGCAGCTCTTTCCCAAACCATTAAGAGAGTTTAGAGGAATTTTGTAATAAGCAACTTATATTAAGTCATGATATTTTTATATATATATATATATATATGCAAATGAGATGCCCACCTATAAGCCCCCTCCCCCCCATTTTCTGGTTGGCTGGTATTGCTTTAAACACATTTTCTTTAGATATAGACACTGTTCCAATTTGATATCACAATATGGAAAATGAAATTGAAGTTTTTTTGGCAGACGGTGGCGGTTACTAAGTCATGAATTACCTGGCAGTGATCTCTCCGCAATGCGACGGAATTCAGATCCTGCAAGAATCGGAAAAAGAAGTATTAAAAAAACACAGAGGCTGGATTAGAAGAAACACAAATTATTCTCTAACTGGTAACGTGTAGCGGTGAGAACTGCTCTTCACAGCCAAGTTCACCCCCACTAAGACCCTTCCTTGCCTACACTGTATATTCCCAACACTAATCTTGGGTGTACTGCCAGCTTACTCTCCACATTTTGCCCCCATTCAAAGCCATCTTTCTTAAAACAGGTCTTTGACATCAATAATGTTACCCCTCAAATAATTGTTGCCCCTTTTAGAGGGGCGATTTAAAAGTAATATCAGGAAGTATTACTTTACTGAGAGGGTAGGGGATGCATGGAATAGTCTTCCAGTAGAAGTGGTAGAGGTTAATACATGAAGGAGTTTAAGCATGTGTGGGATAGGTATAAGGCTATCCTAGATATAAGATAAGGCCAGGGACTAATGAGAGTATTACTTTACTGAGAGGGTAGTGGATGTATGGAATAGTCTTCCAGTAGAAGTGGTAGAGGTTAATACAGTGAAGGAGTTTAAGCATGCATGGGATAGGTATAAGGCTATCCTAGATATAATATAAGGCCAGGGACTAATGAAAGTATTACATTACTGAGGAGTGTAGTGGATGTATGGAATAGTCTTCCAGTAGAAGTGGTAGAGGTTAATACAGTGAAGGTGTTTAAGCATGCATGGGATAGGTTTAAGGCTATCCCAGATATAAGATAAGGCCAGGGACTAATGATAGTATTACTTTACTGAGAGGGTAGTGGATGCATGGAATAGTCTTCCAATGGAAGTGGTAGAGGTTAATCCAGTGAAGGAGTTTAAGCATGCATGGCATAGGTATAAGGCTATCCTTGATATAAGATAAGGTCAGGGACTAATGAAAATATTACTTTACTGAGAGGGTAGTGGATGCAGTGAATAGTCTTCCAGTAGAAGTGGTAGAGGTTAATACAGTGAAGGAGTTTAAGCATGCATGGGATAGGTATAAGGCTATCCTAGATATAAGATAGGAAACTGGGGATTAATGAAAGTATTACTTTACTGAGAGGATAGTGGATGCATGGAATAGTCTTCCAGTAGTAGTGGTAGAGGTTAATACAGTGAAGGAGTTTAAGCATGCATGGGATAGATATAAGGTTATCCTAGATATAAGATAAGGTCAGGGACTAATGAAAGTATTACTTTACTGAGAGGGTAGTGGATGCATGGAATAGTCTTCCAGTAGAAGTGGTAGAGGTTAATACAGTGAAGGAGTTTAAGCATGCATGGGATAGGTATAAGGCTATCCTAGATATAAGATAGGAAACTGGGGATTAATGAAAGTATTACTTTACTGAGAGGATAGTGGATGCATGGAATAGTCTTCCAGTAGTAGTGGTAGAGGTTAATACAGTGAAGGAGTTTAAGCATGCATGGGATAGATATAAGGTTATCCTAGATATAAGATAAGGTCAGGGACTAATGAAAGTATTACTTTACTGAGAGGGTAGTGGATGCATGGAATAGTCTTCCAGTAGAAGTGGTAGAGGTTAATACAGTGAAGGAGTTTAAGCATGCATGGGATAGGTATAAGGCTATCCTACATATAAGATAAGGCCAGGGACTAATGAAAGTATTACTTTACTGAGAGGGTAGTGGGTGTATGGAATAGTCTTCCAGTAGAAGTGGTAGAGATTAATACAGTGAAGGAGTTTAAGCATGCATGGGATAGGTATAAGGCTATCCTAGGTATAAGATAAGGCCAGGGACTAATGAAAGTATTATTTTACTGAGAGGGTAGTGGGTGTATGGAATAGTCTTCCAGTAGAAGTGGTAGAGATTAATACAGTGAAGGAGTTTAAGCATGCATGGGATAGGTATAAGTCTATCCTAGGTATAAGATAAGGCCAGGGACTAATGAAAGTATTACATTACTGAGAGGGTAGTGGATGTATGGAATAGTCTTCCAGTAGAAGTGGTAGAGGTTAATACAGTGAAGGAGTTTAAGCATGCGTGGGATAGGTATAAGGCTATCCTAGATATAAGATAAGGCCAGGGACTAATGAAAGTATTACATTACTGAGAGGGTAGTGGATGTATGGAATAGTCTTCCAGTATAAGTGGTAGAGGTTAATACAGTGAAGGAGTT
This sequence comes from Pelodytes ibericus, assembly GCA_036172795.1. Classification (NCBI taxonomy): domain Eukaryota; kingdom Metazoa; phylum Chordata; class Amphibia; order Anura; family Pelodytidae; genus Pelodytes; species Pelodytes ibericus. The sequence goes on along the minus strand of CM069858.1, from coordinate 8,790,711 downwards.
TAAGCATGCGAGGGATAGGTATAAGGCTATCCTAGATATAAGATAGGGAACTGGGGACTAATAAAAGTATTTAGAAAAATGGGCAGACTAGATGGACCGTATGGTCCTTATCTGACAATGACACATTCTATGTTTCTATGTTTAATATTTTTTTTACGACCACACATTGGATCTGTGACTTCCATGAGCATCAGCCACTGAACTCTGTCAGTCGACTGGAATGTTTCAGGAATTCTATCATGTTAAAATGATGCAATATGCCCTCTGTGCCCAAAGGAATGACAGGTTTGCTACACAAATAGAGCAGTTTCTGATGACAGATCCACTGCAAGATTTGAATTCATTAGACGGAGCCAAAAGTGCAGATCTTGGATGCTGCTGTATAACGAAATCTTAAAAAACTCCTATTTCTTCAAATATTATGTGCCCTACATCATATTAGAAAAAACTCACCTCTTGGAGGCGATCAATGTACATCCGACAAGTTTCAAGGTCACAGTCCCCTCGCACCACAATGATACCCAGAGGGATGGCTGCAGGAACGGACAGAAAGCCAGCATTTAGAGTTTGCAAAATGTGTTCCTGCATTTCATTTGTACAGAGCACATCATCCAAGGGCTATATTATCAAATCAGCAGCAACAAAATAGAACAGTACTTGGCATTGATAGGAGTGCGATAGGAGTCTGTGGACAGGATACATACCACTAAACACCTATTTTAGAAAGGCAGGCTCTCTTTTGGACCCAGATCAGCCTTCAATAACCGTCGGGTGTGAAATGCGTCGGGCTTGCTTGCTCTGCCCGACTCTCCCACCTGCATGCGCTTTACATTGCAGGAAATTGACAAGGGAATTACAAACATAGCGGAGTTGGGGTGGTTACCTAACATCTACCCTGTGATCCTAGTTACTAAACTAAGAGGGGCATGTACTAAAAAAAACGCAAATATATTTTTATGTGCAAAGCTATTTTTGCTCTTTGCTCCTATTGCCATGTACTAAAACTGGTGTAATTTTCCCACGCAAATAAGAATTATTTATCACAAAATATTCGCAAAGCTCTTTAGCCTGCGCAAATCTAATCACAATTTATTATCACGCGAAATAAAAATAAACGGAAGAAGCGCAAATCAGGGAAAACAAGCGCAAAATGTTACAAATAGTCGCAAATTGCTCCTTACTCATGTTTTACCTACTTTTTTCCCCACTGTACTTGTTTAGTACAAGACCCCCTAAAAGAGGCGAATTTTGGGGGGCTCAGTGTGTACAGTCTGCACAATACAGTGTGTGGTTTGTCTGGTCTCAGATGCAGCGTTGTCCCACCATTTCTCTCCGTCATCTTGGAAGCTGTGAAGCCTGGTAATCCACTTACGTAATGCAGGAGCAAAAAAAAACCCCAAGGGGCAGATACAGCTACCCAGTAGTCCGTGCTGTTAATTCACCTCACCACACTTTTTTAATCTTGTCCTACTGTATGGTCTACTGATCTCACAGCTCGGGGGGGGGGGGGGGGGGGGTTCTTCTTTTTTAATCAACCCCTCTCCTCGAGCCCGCCCGCCATCTCCTCGTTACGGTTATCGGCATGCCAGTAGATGAAGGCCATAATTACTTTAATTACGACTGAAACGTGCCAGTCGGGAATGAGAGGGGCTGCAGACGCACCCTGAGTTCAAATGAAGCAGAGAAAAGTGGAGGACAGGAGAGCAATAGGCCATGAGAGAGAGAGAGAGAGAGAGACAGAGAGATAGAGAGAGAGAGAGAGAGCGAGCGATAAAGAGAGACGAGAGAGAGAGCGATAAAGAGAGACGAGAGAGATAAAGAGAGATGAGAGAGAGATAAAGAGAGAGGACCCGACTGCAAGAAAATTAGCCACTTGTCATCCTGTCTGCTTGGTATGGGTAATCGGTGATCCCAAGATAGAGAGAAGTTAACCTTCTATCACGTTATTATAGAGCAAGGCCAAAATAAGACAGTACTATTGAGAAAGGAACTGGACGAGGAGGGCTAGACGAAGATAAAATGGTAATTGAAGAGCAACGGAAAAGATTAGAGAATTGGAAAATGAGAGTAAAGAGAAAGTTGGACTTCTAGAAGACAGGGCAACGTATCCAAGATACTTACCTTGCCTGACCTTACTAAATGACTTTTTCTTCTGTGCTGCAGACCTATTAATACCGATGTCCCCCCCCCCCCCCCCAGTGCACGGCACCACTGGTATGGCCAACCCTTATACTTGGAAGTACTCGCTGGGATGCAAAGTATTAGTGAGGACTTGCTATCAAGCTGAAAGGACGGGATGTTCTTGCCAGAAATCGAACCCGCAACACTGAGAATTGACCACTGATCATCTCGCTGGCTAAGGATTAACTGAGTAAATTGCCCAAGATGACAATATGTCTGGTTCTTGTTGAAAAGACTCCAATAGACTTGGGCGCCACCATTTTTCAGCTTATATTAGGGCCATTTTTCACTCAAAAAATGTCTGTTAATCGAAAATCAGGGCGAACGAATGTGAACAAATGATTTCCGTTCATTCTGCATTCGTCCATTTGGTTTTTGTTTTTGTAATCCGGCTCTACGTTCATTTGCAAAAAAATGGGCGGAATTTTTTTTTTTTTCGATTTTCATCATTATCGGCCTTCGCCCCGAAAAACAAACGCCCCAAGTCTAGACTCCAAGGTCGGGGGCGTCCTACCAGCCCCGGCTCCTGGTAAATAAGGCTGGAATAATCTAACGATGAAATGGGACACGGACATAACGTCTAGGGATTCATGGAAGGATAGAGATCCATGTCACGCTCTGCCGTGCATGTGTATTCAAAGAATTCGAAGTCAGCTACGACCATCACAGCGGCGTTCCAGAAATAATAGCTCTCCAGAGTGTGTGTTAAAGGTTTCCCAGCTTCGTTTTACTGACAAATCTCCAACACAAAAAAATAATCAAATTTGGAAGTCAGCAACTTTCAACTTTAATCAACAGGAAGTGAGAACGCCCCTCTCGTCTACGAGAAAGAGTTACATGGATCCCCTTGTAATTACACCAGGGGGCCCCGCTGCATCTCCTCGGTGCGAGAACAGACGCGCTTGTAACGCTCAACTCTGCTATGAATAATGAGTCCAGGGGACGAACACGACTCTATTAAACTGTTATCAGCAGTGTTGATTAATGACTTCGACTGTCACCCAGAGAGGGACTTCATTATGCGTTTTACAGCGGCAGCGTGCGGAGAGAGAGCCCAAGCTGGGTTTGGTACAAGCTACAAAGCAATTAAGTTTTGTATGGCTGGGGGGGAGGTGGGCAGTGGGTGGGAGTCGAACTTTCCTAAGGGTTTCCATTATGTGTTCAGTCCTCCAGATATAGTTTGGTCACATTTTATGATTGCGTTCTGCCTTCTTTATGCTTGTTTAGCTCTGGCGCGAGCCGTGCTCATTGTTAGCTAGCATGTGGAATCTATAGAGATGATAATTCATGGGTGCAAGGCTAATACAAAGCGTAATATGAAGTGCACAGAACGGCAGCACATCCCATAATACTTTCCATGCCTTACTCCTTTTGGTCACTGATCAGTTAAAAACCTTGTTTATTTAAAGGGACACTCCAGGCAGCAAAATGAGTCACACGTCTAACCTGTATAATTTATATAGGCATTATTTAGACATTTCTGCTCTAGCCCTTCTTTCTCCTTTTGAATACTTGCAAGAGGATCATTGTAGATGCTCTGGGTCATTATGAACATGTGCAATATGTACGGGAAGGTTAGGTGGACAGAAACCATGCTATTCTAGCATGGTGAAGGTAAAAAGGTAAAGGAGCCATACCTTCCGCTGGGGTTAGTAGTAGGCCACCAGCTATTCAATTATGTCCTCTGTGATTCTCAGCCAGGCTGGGAATCTCTAGGACCCGCATTGTGGCAGGGAGACGACAGCTGGGGAATTACATGTTGGCTACGCACCTGCCTTGGACAACATTCTAACACACGAATGCTTAAAGAATAAGGTGGAAAGACGAACTCACAAGATTCGCGGAGCTTGTCCTTGTCATACTGTAGACCCTCGTACTCATGAAAGCGGATCCGGTTGACTCGGATGCGGAGCCGGTCTGGTAAGGAATGTGGGCTGCAGAGGCAAGGTGTAAAATACAAGGAGATGAGAGTGATATTATATAATTTCCAGATGGTGCCAGTCATCGGTAAAATACATGCCCCCCCCCCCAAACCCCTCCACACACCACCACCACTGGACACAGAACATGCAACAAAACCGAGAAGTATGCAGATGCACTAACCATTGTATCACAATCACTGCAGGATGAGCATGTCACAGAATAATAGAGCAGCACGATGTGGCTTAGCCATAAATAACTGGGGGAAACGCAATATAAAGTGGACTTTTTTTGTGTGTAAATCTGAAGCAGTCTGCAAAATGCATTGTTCCTGTTCTTGTTTTCAGAAGTTAATTTTGTCTATGTGAGTTGTGACGACCTCTTCATCTTCCAAATATCTATAGCAGCGAGCAGGCATAGTCTGGCGCCCCAGCATTTGGACATTACATCGCCCATCATTCTCAGACAGTCAGCGACAGAAGCAAGCAGGGCTTGACGGTCCCTCACAGTGCGGGGAAGACAATTCCAGCATTGCCAAACAAACAGCAAACAGCCATCTAAACATAACACATCAGCTGCTGTTACCCAGCAACTCCCAAAAGGCTCAGGAAAAATAAGTAAAAGTAATGATCATTCCATTGCAGAGGTCGATCATACCCAGTGAAAGCAGTGAGATGCCCCTTATTTTGCAGGGACCGTGCAAGGGAAGGAGGCAGAATAGGCCAGTGGGCTGCTCTCTAAACTCATTGAATAGGCTGAGGATGCAGCACTTTTAACTTCTAAGTGCCCCAGTGTGTAGCACTTTCTATCCGATTGTCTTGTAGATCAATCCTTGGGATAGGCTGCTTTGGCCACCTGGCACCTGAGCAGTTGGTTATATAGTGAGATTTGGGAAGAGGGGCTGCTATGTACTATGGGTGAACTGCAAAAAAATCAGGCTCTAAAAACAAAGTTAGAAAAATTCCCACCCTGCCCATCCTCCCCAGCATGCTATTCGAGACAAACACTGTATCAGGGGGCAGACATTTTGTTTAGAATCTTGGATCTTAGATTTTCCCTCATCCAACTCAAGATTCCGAACAACATGTCCGCCCCCTGATAGAACTATATAGAGCAGAGATTCTAAACAGCATGTCCGCCCCTGATAGAGCTATACAGAGCAAAGATTCTAAACAACATGTCTGCCGCCTGATAGAACTATACAGAGCAAAGATTCTAAGCAACATGTCTGCCCCCTGATAGAGCTATACAGAGCAAAGATTCTAAACAACATGTCCGCCTCCTTATAGAGCTTTACAGAGCAAAGATTCTAAACATGTCCGCCTCCTTATAGAGCTATACAGAGCAAAGATTCTAAACAACATGTCCGCCCCCTGATAGAGCTATACAGAGTAAAGAATCTAAACAACATGTCCGCCCCCTGATAGAGCTATACAGAGCAAAGATTCTAAACAACATGTTCACCCCTGATAGAGCTATACAGAGCAAAGATTCTAAACAACATGTCCTCCCCCTGATAGAGCTATACAGAGCAAAGATTCTAAACAACATGTCTGCCCCCTGATAGGGCAATACAGAGCAAAGATTCTAAACAACATGTCAACCCCCTGATAGAGCTATATGAGCAAAGATTCTAAACAACATGTCCACCCCCTGATTGAGCTATACAGAGCAAAAATTCTAAACAACATGTCCGTCCCCTGATAGAGCTATACAGAGCAAAGATTCTGTACAACATGTCTGCCCTCCTAATGGAGCTATACAGAGCAAAAATTCTAAACAACATGTCCACCCCCTGATAGAGCTATACAGAGCAAAGATTCTAAACAACATGTCTGCCCCCTGATAGAGCTATACAGAGCAAAGATTCTAAACAACATGTCCACCCCCCTGATAGAGCTATACAGAGCAAAGTTTGTAAACAACATGTCCACCCCCCTGATAGAGCTATACAGAGCAAAGTTTGTAAACAACATGTCCGCCCCCTGATAGAGCTATACAGAGCAAAGATCCTAAACAACATGTCCGTCCCCTGATAGAGCTATACAGAGCAAATATTCTAAACAGTACCAAGTACAGTACTAATCTATACCCAGCCACATCCCATCCTCTTGTACAGGTGACATTAGGGGCAAAAAAATAGTTGCTGCTGCTCGATATTAAATCAGATTTATCAGAGCTTTACCAGGTATACAACTCACTAAGACCACAACAGGGGTTTACCCACAATTATTAGGACAAAAACCAGAGGAAATAAAAATAAATGAGGTCTCCTTTGATAAAATTATGATAACACCTAATTTTTATGAATATGTGTATTAATAAAAGTAAGGTTTTATCATTATTTTATATTAGAGACCTTGTTTTTTTCCATTTACTCGATATTAAACGTTATCGAAAATTCAATTACACACCACTGACACCTGGTGGCCAACAAGCACAATGCAATAGGAAAGTGTGTTGTTGTTGTTTTTTAAAGCAACATGCCCATTTTATTTTTTAATTAACAGCCAGCTATTACTCTACCTACTGATAAAACAGTCCCCTGCTGCTTAGCAATCTGAGACATGCTAGATATTTGCATATCTTGTGAAACATGATGTCTGCAACTAGGATATTGCAGAATGATTATCATTTGGAAACATGCTACAGGGAGAGGGGCTGCTATTTATTTATTGGTTTGTTTCTAGTACTTTCATTCAATTGAGTATTGAATTTTTAACACACGGACTGCACATGCAAATGAGCTGATGCCACGGAGAGCAACATAATCTAGATAATAAAAGGCAATAAATGGCTGCTATGTATTTCGTTTTACTGCAATGATGGATCCAACACAACATTAAAAAAAAATGGAAAACTTGGCTATTTTGGCCATAAAGGAACATTAAATGTTGTTTAACCCTGGCTTCCTTGAAGGAGGCAAGGGTTAAACAAAACATGCAAAAAACAGGAGGACTGCTCCCAATCGCGGCTGAGAAGTCCCAGACGCCGGCAAGGAACACCAGAACCAGGTAAGTATCCAGATAAAAGTAGAGTTTATTAGAGTACAAAAATTATTAAAAAATAGTAGAGTACTGGGTATAGAACGAGGATCACCCGGTAAGGGGAAGACCTATGAAAAAGCCTACGCGTTTCGCGCCTAACCTGGCGCTTCGTCAAGGGCTTGATTGTTAGGTTCACAGAATCTTGGTTAAATAATAAGGGGGAGTGACAATTGCTTTTAACCCTTTAGTGTGCAAACCAAAAAATAATGTGTGTTAAAACAAAACATGTCCCGGTAGAATGAAGGAAACCTGACGTGTATCTTAATAGATACACGCGGGGTCACTATCTGCTGTGTCTCACATGCAAGACAAACGTCAGCATGCGCAAGGCCAATCAGAGCGGGGGGCTCGCCGCGCTCTGACAGCTGAATGCGAAGGTCTCTCACTGCTAGCATAGCGATAGACACTTGTTTTATGCGTGGGATTAGCAGGGGGCCGGGCCTAGTTAAGGAGCCCCCTGCTGATCTCATGAAAAAACAAGGGTCTCTCTCTACGCTAGCAGAGAGAGACGGTCGCCGACGAGACGGCGGCCTGCTTCTTATGGAAACATGGCCGCTGTCGGTCAGAGGATAAACTGGCGTGTACTATCAAAAGTACTATCAAAAAGTACACGCCAGTTCATCCTCATACTAGGGACCACTAACTTTTTCCAATATAGAAGCACAAGTGAAAAAAAAATGTTTTGTGTCCCTTTAAGACTGCAGTTCCCTTCTGAATTCCAGCTTTCCTGAACAAAACCTTCCATATCATATTTGTTTATGTGTAAGATGTCCAACTGTGCATGTAGCTCCGTGAAACGGTCTGTTTAAATTGTTCAATGCACTGTGGTGGCACAGGACGGGTTTAACCATTACTTATGCATTGCTATACGCCTCCGACTAGGGGACAGAACAACAAATGAAAAAACGTAGAATATGTTGGAAACGGAGCATCCGATCTCCCCTGGGAAGATCTCGGGGGGGGGGGGTGGATGGGGTGCGAGGGGGGTCTCTTCTATAGCAGAATAACTAACTGGTAGGGAAGAAAACAAACACGGAAACTAATTAAATCTTCCCTGCCTTACCAAACAATCAGGGGGTGGGGGGAGCGGGGGGTGCGGAACAATCCTCATTACTCCCATCCGATCGGGTTCAGAATGAAAATGAGGTTTTAATTAAGGTGCTGCTACACTCAACCCATCCAAGATGATATCAAACAAATCTCCGAGAGCCATCAAGCAGCGGAGGGAGCGGAGAATGAAAATGATGAGCCAGTAACAGACCACCCCAGAAAGAATGATTCCCAGGGTCCTGAACTCTACTGACGTAGAAATGTAGCAGTGTTTGGGTCAATTTCTTAAGTTTTGCCCTTCAAAATACATTTTGGGGGAAAAAAGTCCATGAAGCATATTTACCAAACCTCTTACTGCACAAAGCTTTCAAGTCAAAACACATCTCATTATGATTTAGGCCGAAAATGGCTTAACCTTTGGCAACGCAGGTGTTTGGGAACTACATTGGCATGTCTACCTTGGGCGTTCCCAAACACCTGCAGTGCCAAGGTGCCACTAGTCTAGATGAAATAGAAGGTGTGATAAATTGCTCTCATGCCAAATAACACTCGTGGTAAAAATCAAGATTTCCTAAAAATTACAAACTAGAGTGCAATTTAAATACCTATTCCCTCAATTTTTGTTTCCAAACTTCGCACTGTGGTCCAGATGCAGAGGTTTTCGGTGTGAGGGTTGAACATTTTTTATTTTGTGGGGTAATCCTACCCTTTAGCTAGGGTACGACCTGTACAAAAACCCTTTTGGGTGCCACATCTGGCCCACATATGGATAAACTGGGCAATAGTCTAGGGTATGGGTTCTCCTGCTCAATTTTCTCATTGTGGATTAAACCAATAACATCTTATGTCAAAAAGTCTAGATTCTGATGTCGAAATCTCCCATTATGCTCTGGATTTTAATCTCTTGTGTCCAAATGTCCCATCATGATCTCTATTCTGGGCTCCTGTGCCCAAACATCTCATTATGTTCTAGATTCTATGATTTCCTCCTGAGGAACCCTAGAACCCCTCAAATAAATTGGCAGAGAATTAGGGTGGTTGGAATCCAGAAACAGCTGGAGGGCTGCATTTGGACACGAAGGCTCTAGATGGTAAGACCCTCCATAAATAAATATATTTGCAAGTTTATGCTCCACATTATGGTTTCTGTGTTCAAATGTATTATTATTGTCTATTGTGCTTTACATGTATGTCTTAATGGCTCCTGTGTCCAGATATTTAATTACAGTCAGCTGATGGGCTCTCATCTCCAGAAGAGCTAATAAATTGGCAAATAACACTCTTGGTAAAAATCAAGATTGGCAAATTCCTTATTTCCTAAAAATTGCATTACAACCTAGCGTGCAAGTTACCTATTCCCTTGCTGATAACATTGTATAGAACTCGTAGAACAATAGGACATAAAATGGGCTTCGATTGAAATGGTTTCATATCTTACGGATGAAGAGGGAGAATTAAGGAGATAACGATCTCAATAAAGATTCATCAACGTTGATTTCGAATTTTTCTACACGGAAACTAATCAGAGCTATTCACTAAAAGGTGAAGTTGCAGGTGAGATGAGATGAACTCTCACCCCTTTAACGCTACAATAACTAGAAACAAGATTTACAAACACCGTTTTTGGACATTCTCAAACTTGGGGCAGCGAGCGGAAGATACACCTGAAATCAAGACAAAAACGAGCCCGGCTCTATCAGTGCATGCTTTCATGATACAGCCAGGCATCGTCGTCCTTCTCAGTGTTGAGAAGACTTCTTCTAAATTTCACGGTCCTGTGTTCCGATTTGCCAGTTTGTCATCTATGGGAGACTCGCAGTTTTCCATTTACAACCCAACAAATCAGCAGGACACAAATCCTATCCCAAAACAATTTTTCAGCCGTTGCGTAAACATCTTGGTTTTGGCTCGGAAACTTTGAAACACAGGATGTTTGAGTCCCCCTTGTTGGCAGTGATAAAAACCAACCGCTAGAGTCCTACGGGAGCAGTGATTCAGATTATGTGTGATGTTCTCTATCAAAAAGTGCCGTGGGGAAATGCTTCATTAAATGGAGCACAGGAGCATCTCGTACAAGGCAGACAACAACAGCGGAGGAGGATGGACGGGTCCTTGGTGGGGGGGGGGGAGAGGTGCTTCAGGAAGATGACTATCGTGGCGTGGTGGTAAACGGGGGGGGGAAACAACTGAGTCAGAAAAAGAAGGTGGGCATCGTTCAACACCAATGTGGGCGGATGGGCAGTGAGCAAGCCAGGGGCGCTGGCACTGAATGGGAAAAACAGAAGCCCCATCACGGTGACAAGCGGTGTCAGATACTTACATGGTGAAGGAGTCCGGGGGAGCGGAAACCCGTCTGTGGTCAGCGGAGTGCACTTTATGGATACTGTGGTGGGTTGGGATAAAGCCAGTACAATAACACACAGCATAAGCCAGAGGAGAGAGAGCACATGGGAGAAGGGAGAGAGAGAGAGAGAGAGAGAGAGAGAGAGAGAGAGAGACAGACACACAATAGTTTAACAGAAACAAGGAGGAGTGAGTTAGACAACTGATGATATGAGAAACATGCACAATGATCAAGGTCAATACCCAACAGGAATGGGAGTGCAGGGGTATTTGGATCAAGCCCAATGGATGCAATGGAAAATGAGGCTGAGAGAAGCTTCTTTAGCAAGCCTCAACATCCAGAAGACTAGAAGTGGCTTGTTCAGAGTGCTGGGGGAAGACCAGGAGTGTTGGTGGACATCGGAGAATGTTTGGAACAAGGAGCAGAGCCGGTGCTACCTGAGGTCTGCAGGGGGCGCTCTATCCTATGGACGGATGCAGCGCTCGTCAGTGTGCCGGAGGGCTCGTTTCTTTTATATATGTATATAAAGGAGGACTATCTGCTCTTCCCCGTGCTCCCCTCTCCATGAATATCGGAGGAGTGGAGAGGAGCAGATGTTTCTCCTACTAATCTGGTGGACAGAGAACAAAGGGAGCAGAACACGATCGGTGGAGCCAATGGGTAGCAAAGTCACTGCATCAACCCTGGCAAAGAGGACTTATCAATTCTCCCGACTTTCATACAAAAGCAAACCCAATGACCACACTCTGAATAACACATTTGTTTGTATTGGTCTGGACTTTAGTACAAGTTGCACTGTAGGGTGAGCTTATGATGTCATACATTCCGGAATGAAACATCTAATGACATCTAATACGCCTTCTATCTTCATTGAAGGGTAACTGGTTTGGAATGATGTGTATTAAAGCACAACTGGAGGGAAACAATTAAGTTAAGCTTGATAGTAAGGTTGCATCAAGTGTAGACGCTTTATATACAAATGTTTTAATGAAAGGTTACAAGTAGAGTTCCCTAGGGAGCCCTCTTTGCTCCATATAGCGCTCTCAAGGAGCGGACATGTTTCGAATCTTGGGTCTGATTGGTCAGATCTTTCATCATCTGATCTAAGACTATAAACAACATGTCCGCCGCCTGATAGAGCGATACAGAGCAAAGATTCTAAACAACATGTCCACCCCCTGATAGAGCTATACAGAGCAAAGATTCTAAACAACATGTCCACCCCCTGATAGAGCTGTACACAGAAAAGATTCTAAACAACATGTCCGCCCCCTGATAGAGCTATACAGAGCAAAGATTCTAAACAACATGTCCGCCCCTGATAGAGCTATACAGAGCAAAGATTCTAAACATGTCCGCCCCTGATAGAGCTATACAGAGCAGAGATTCTAAACAAAATGTCCGCCCCCTGATAGAGCTATACAGAGCAAAGATTCTAAACAACATGTCCGCCCCTGATAGAGCTATACAGAGCAAAGATTCTAAACAACATGTCTGCCCCCTGATAGAGCTATACAGGGCAAAGATTCTAAACATGTCCGCCCCTGATAGAGCTATACAGAGCAGAGATTCTAAACAACATGTCTGCCTCCTGGGCTAGACGAGCAAAGAGGCCTCAATAAAGTGCTTTTATTTGTATTGTTTCATTAAATCATTTCAATGTAAGACGTCTACACTTGAGGAAATCTTCCAACTAAACATAAGTTCCGTTTTTACAGTTGACCTTTATCTGAACATCATCAAAAAGTATAGTTCTGAGCATTTCTCTAATTAGTCCCACTTTCCTTCTAACTGCATAAGAGGGGCAGCCGATTAGGAAGAGGGGTCAGGTGTATGCTGTGAACTGTTCTAAACACCATATTGGATGGATAATACTAAGCAGCAAGAATTTACACAAACATGGGGTCTTTTCTCTAAAACACCAGCTACCGTAATGGGATGATCTAATTGGATCATTGTGGGCTGGTGGCTTCTTTTATTCTCTTCAGTACTACCTTTGGCCACAGGGGGCATTAGACATACATACCATGAAGTCGTTTTAACAAGAAGATCCTTTCTGAGCTTCTTCTACCTGTTATAAGTTTTATTATATTAAGCTAGTCAAATCATGTTGGCATAGTCCGTTTACAGCAAAGGTATTTTTTAGGTCATGGAGCCAATGTTCCACCCCCCCCCCCCCCCCCCCCCTGGGGATCAAACTTGTCCCTATCCATGTCTGCTGTCTGTAGGCCATTGTGACTTACTCATTTAATAAGGGCATAGACGTCCTCCTCTTGCTCTTCTGTACCATGTTGGCTTGGTTCCTCAGGGATATCCGGATGAGGGATGGAGCGAGCCTGCAAGGCTCCCCGTCTACCTGCATGGGGATGGCCTTGTACGTCAACAAAGTCACCTCTCGACACTGGTGGAGCCTCTCTCCGTGGCCACCTACCTGGAGAGCAGCCTGTAAGCAAGAAGGAGGAGCTTGGTAAAGTAATCCTTATCTGCCGACCTGTGCCGGAATTCCGGCTGACATTCCCAACTTTCCATTTATTAATATCACAGATAAGATCCAGCAGATAATGTTACAGGGGTCCACAAGTCACTGACCATAGAGAAGAGTATATTCACATGACGTTTATATCCCTTTTAAGCATGGCTGTAGCTAATATCCTTGCAGTTCAGACTTGTAGGCCCGAATACAGAAATTAAACATTTTTTTGCATTATAGATGAATAGTCGCCCCATCTTTTTGGGTCCTCTCTCCAGTCGAGTTTGGGTCTGCCCTGCACAGTGCTTTTGTCCCTTCCGACGCAATACTGTGGTCTGTGCCCATTACTCACCAGAGAGGCCATGGTGAATCCGATGACCTCAATATAACCATCATCATGACGCTGGGGTTCAAAATCTCTATGGTCACTTGGATTGCCCCAGGGCATCGTGCCTGCACAGTACCTGCAGATGGGAAACAGAACCAGTCCCATAAATAAGTCCCTGCACAATGTATAGCTAAATTGGTCTTGAGGAGGAAGAGGACTAGTTGCAGCCCCTCCTCCCCTGGCCCAAACTCTTTCACTCAGCCCCCTACATTTACCTCCCCATGCCACAGCCCCTAGACAGGCCACCCACCCGCTCGGCCATCCCCCCCTCCAGGTTTATCTCACTGGCCTCAAACCCACATTTACCTGCGCCTTGGAATTGCAAATGTATTTGAACATTGTGTTGTTGTTTTTGTATGTTGCATTTAATTTCATTCTGACGTCTGTAGGAATTGTATGAGTGACTTCCAATTAAATTAAGTGAGCCGGTGTGTGTTGAATGCATTATTTGAACTTGGATTGCTGTGCTCCGTGTCACAGATTGCAGATGATCTTATGCTGTTGAGACTGTCACAGTGCAGACACTGTTTTTTATGCAAAATATAATGTACTTTGTATCGTTATCTCGTGTATTTTTGCTTTGAGCGGCCGTACGAGCCACTCAGGAACCTTAAACCACAACTTACAGAAAAAGATTACATGGGAGATCAATACATTTTTTTTTTTTTTCCTCCAAAACAGAAAGCTTTCGGGGGAATTTAGTACAGTCTGTTATCGAAAAAATACAAGCTGTAGGAATATGTCCCTCCTGCCCTGCATTGCAATCCCCACCCTGCCCCTCTGAGACATTACTGCAGGTCTGCCAGGTAATTACCTGGGGATGTTTAAGAAGACAATACACTGGAACTTGAGCTCCTGGATTTTGGGAGTCAGGTCGGTGCCATCACACTGGAACAGAAAAACAAAAGCTTATTATGTATTTGACTCATTGGATCTATCAGAAACAAAAAAAACGGAATATATTCTATGTTGGTATTTTTTTAAACTGTTAAAGAGGGACTAATTTTATTTAACCAGGACTAGTTCTGACTGATTACAATTGTGTTTTGAACGGCGATACCTACTGTGCATCCTTTAAAAGGTATTCACCCCGAGTCTTGGAAAGGGGCTGCCATCTTTCACTACTGTCATCGCTGCGCGGGCCAATAGAAACCTCTACTTCCTGTCATCTTTCTTTGGGCACTTTGCATCACTTCCCCCCCCCCCCACCCTCTTGCATAGTCGGACACTGAGACCTTATGAACGCAGTTTTCAGTAGACTATGGGTTTTAAGCTTGAAAAAGACAATGGCAGGGAATCGATAAGGGAACTTCAAACTTCAGGCCAAAGGAGCCGAGTTTTCCAACTGAGCTAGTTTGAAATTCTCATCTCATCCTCTCTTTATTGAGTAGAACCTTGAAAGTTTATTCACATTTCTGTCACTTTAATATATTCCCCTAAACCTCTCCGTGTGGGGGGATTACCATAACGGTTTTCCTTTAATGTAATTTGTTTAATATATCATTTATCTGGTGAGTCCCTATCCTGAATATACAAGTTCCCCGGCTATTTATTACAAAAATGATTCTTTTAAAAGTATATTTATAAATCAAATTAGTATTCCTTCTGTGATCATTGGCCCAACGTCCCCAATTCCCCTCCAAAATCCTATTACTGGAATTAATATTTACTATCTAGTGAATTAGCAAAGAGCTGAATTAATTAATAGATTTCTTTCATTATGAACCCTACTTGTTTCATTTGATTGAAAAACAATCTGTCGTGTGCATTTTCATTCGGGGATAGCTCCAAATGTGTATTTTTTGGCACCAGCTGCTTCCGGTGACGGGGGTCTGTACACCCCCATTTGACTAAGGCTAGGAAGAACAGTTAACAGACACTTATGATAAGGAGAGGGAGAAAAAAAAATGCAATTTACCAGAGAATGAGTAAACCTTTTTTTTTCTATTGTTTTACCACAATGAAACAGAAGGTGTAATTATAAAACAAATAATTGTGTTTTTATTTTTAATCATTTACAAAAAAAAATAATGTCAATTCATTTTCCACAATTGAAGGTTGAGTGTTTGTTTAAAATAATTATATCCGGATTTTGCTTTTTTAATTAAAATTTCTGTCGTTTTTTAAGAGGTTAAAACTGCTTTGGAGAGTGTGGAGATTCCTGGGGGGGGGGGGGGGGGGGTTACATGGGGGGGCAGATTTAGAGAATTAAAAAAAAAGGATAAAGAATTAATAACAGTTCAACCAGGAGGAATTAAAAATAATTGTAAGAACAAACAAAATAATGTTTTGTTTGCCATGTCGTTCACGCTGCTGTAGTACATTTTAATTTAATAATGACCCCCCCCCACACCCTTTCGGCCAGACCCCGAGACGCAACAATCTGATACTTACCACAACCTTTACATGTTTGGATAAATCTCTGGAACTTCGTTGTAAAAAGTCAGAGAAGGCGGCCTGAGAAAGCAAGAGACAAGATGGCGTGACAAGATGGCACATTCATTTCTTCAAATATTATTTCAACTGAAAGCCCAGTGTTTATCACTATTAATGAAAGACGGAGTTTCAAACTTAAAGGGACTGTCTGGTGCCACAAATGCAACTTCCAAATATTAATGCATATTAATGTGCTTTCAAAGTAATTGAAAATTCATGCTTTACGCTTTTATTTTGCATTGCATAAAATATGAGTTTCTTTCACTAAGATGAATTTGTGAAATTACAGCACTTTGCAAGAAACACGGAATGCCCAGACTAGCTGAGTAAAAGTAATTTCCTTTTTTATTTTTTATTTTTTTTGCTGCAGAAACAAATTAAAATAATTCAAATGAATGGAATATCCTGTCTCTCTAGTGATGTCATCAGACAATGTGTCAAGCGATCTTATATCCTCAAGAGCAAGGTTACTTAGATTCCACAATGTGTATTCTATTCCAGCAGGAAGTGACTAAATGAAACAAAACTTTATATCCTCAGTGTCTATATAATCAGTCAAAGAAGCCAAGATGGTAAAAATTCGCTACTTTGGCACATCCCAATCCCAATGTGTGTCCCAAGATCTTGCTAAACTTCAGCTTTAATGCGCAAGTTCCAGTGTTATAACCGAACCTGTATTACCAAACTTAATAGCTGCCATTTTATCCAGCTCTTTTTTAGTGAATTAGTTGATTAAGGGTGATTCTCATGTTTACGCTGAACTTTTAGATTGCAAGCTCACTGGCAGCACTAATCCAAGACTTTCCAAACTTTCCGACCCCTTGGTGTGAAATGCTGGAACAGTGTGATGCACTTACCCCTGCATAGAACATCTTGTTTCGAAAACGACTGTTGAATTTTTCAGGATTCGCTTCTGCAAAAAATGAATTAATTAAAAAACAGCTTCTCTTAATGCATATATTGTGTATGAAAGAACAAATGCATTCCAACCTCTATAGCAGTGATGACTAACCTTGGTTTGAAGACGAGATCGAATGACTGTTAGCTTAGATACATAATTACAGATAATACATATACAGATAATACAGATATCTGCAGTGCCGAGGTTAGCCATCGCTGGTCTAAGGCATAGAGCTTACAGTCTAGAGTGCGCTGTCCAAAGATTCACCAAGCACATATCCAAAATAAATTCTCTTTCTCTTATTATGAGTTGCATATTTTACATTGCTCTGTATACTCTAGATTGCTAGCTCTTGGGAGCATTGCTTAGCTTCCATTTGTTATAATCTATATAAGAATGAAGTTTTGTTTGCAATGACTCGAGTATTTGTACAACGCTATGGAACATGTTAGTGCTATATAAATGAAGAGTACCTAGAAAGAAATTAGAGTTAGCAAGTGTTTAAAGATCCAGGTCTCCATAACATGTTCCTACTTTGAATGTAGAGTATATATATATAAAAAAATACTACTATCTATACATTATGTTTGCAGGATTACAAACAAATGTATAGATTAATAGAAAATGTGTCTGCGCTGTATCCGGAGTATGACATCATCTTCAGCTTAAAGGACGACCATCAAGAGGCAAACATGTTGTTTAGAATCTTGGGTCAGGTGGGGTATCAAGGGATTTCTGACCCAAGATGTCTGCCCCCTGATAAAGCTATACAGAGCAAACCTGACTTAATAAGGTACTTTATTTATATTATTTCAGTTTAAAAGTACTACATTTGATGCAATCTTTCAGTGTACATTCCCTTAATCTATGCATTTTCATGCAATTCTGCACACAAATGTATAGATTGTTTTTTTATTCTTTTCATGGTACAGACAGTGCCTCAGTGATGGCTTCTTCACTATCAAGGGGAGAGGAGGAGGGTCACACAGCGCACACATGGTATCAGGATTAATCAGATTCGGGGGTGGTGACTGGGACTGCGCAGTGGGCCTCACTCCTGCCTCGCAGACGCACTTTATTTACTGGGGCTAATGAAACGTGAAAGAAATATCTCGCTCTATTATGGGCTTGGAAAGCTGAGGTTTCACTCCATTAGCTACAATGCAGACAATAAAGAAACCTAATCTCTTTTGGTTATTACACAGGGAAGTCACCGGTGAAATGGAACGGACGGTATTAATGAAGATTTGTCTGTAGAACAATAAAACAAAAGGTATAAACAAAAACACTCACACAAACATGCACACAAACACACAAACACACATACAAACACACACACAAACATGCACACAAACATGCACACAAACAAACATTTACAAACACACACATACACACAAACAAACATATACAAAAACCCTAACATTAACCCTAAAACTAACCCCAAGTTCATTGAACGGTGAAGAACAGTACGATTCCGTACTCCGAACCGGCTGAGTTAAAGTTTCACCTTTTATAGTGTATATAAGTACCGCACTTGGGCTGATTTTGTGTAATGTAAAACTAGGATATGCAGAGATCATTTTATTTCCCTCGCTACAAGTTTACAGGTTTGACGTAAACCGAGGACAGACAAACTTTATTATTAAACACAGGAATGAGACCTCCTCCGCCACAGAGATCCCCAATTTCTACCCATTTATTTAATGGACGAGATTTCTGTGTCACTCGTTAGAAATCCTCATTTTCAGTCTAGTCTTTTGTGAGCAGAGAGTAATTATTCGGCTATCAGCATATAACCAGCCAACGTGACAGACGGAATCCAATGCACGCTGGGAAAAGCAGGATATCTAAGAACAACCGTCGGAACAAAACAAAGGGACGCTTAATTGAGAGCTGGTATGAAGTTTAGGCATTGCAGGTACAAATGCTTTAATTATAGAATACAAATAAAGTACCTTACTGACCCTCTTGGTTCCGTATCGCTCTACAAGGGGGCGGACATACTGTCTAGGATCTTGGACAGACCTGGCTTCCTCGGACCCAAGATGTCTGCCCCCTGACAGAGCTATACAGAGCAACGAGGGACAAGCTGCTTCATTTGTATCTTTCATTAAAGCATGTCTATTTAAAATGTCTACACTTGATGCCATCTTTCGGTTTTTGCCGACAGTTGTCTTTTAATGCTGCTCTAGGGGGAAATATATTTGATAAAAATACAGAAAAGGGGTTGAATCCCAGCAGGAAACATAAATTATACACGGAAGTGATTACATGCAAAAAAACAGGACCAAAGTAGAGTCCTTACGGGCTGGGCTCCTACAGCACTCCAGGACCATGCTGATTTTGCACAGGGTTATTAATAAAGAACTGTGATTGGGGAATTGGGGTAGAGTGATGGCTAACCTTGGCACTGCAGGGGTTTGGAAACTATATGCTCAGTAAGTCAAAAGAGGCCTACGACTGACTGAGCATGATGGGATATGTAGTCCCCTCATTAGTTCTTGGTGACCCTTTGTATATATAGTATCCGAGGCCTGTTTCTGCTTACCTCGCGATTCATGGAACTCCAGTGTTACATGCGCGTCAAATCCCAGACTGAAGTAGTTATTGAAGACATTTAGTGGGAGCTGCGGAAAAGAAGAAGATCCGTCCTTCAAACAAACAAACAGCAGCAGTAGCGCAGAAACATTTTTTTTTTTTATAGCTTCGTATAATAGCTTTATGTTCTGTGGAGTTATTGTCCAATGTTCCGAGACGTGTGACTTTATACGGCTGAACAAAGATCCTCCACAGCTATAGAGCAACTCAGTAACATGATTTCTATTAACCCCTTAGTGACAGGACTTTGTAGCCTGGCCTTGCGCTTGGTGACAATGGCTGTTTTAACATTTCTGAGGTGTTTGTGTTTAACTGTAATTTTGTTTTGTTCCCTCTCATTTAGCCTACCCACACAAATTTATATATTGGGGGTTTTTCGGCATAAGTAGGGCTTTCATTTGATGCCATTATTTTGATCATATCGTATAATTTTATATAAAAAAAAAAAAATATGGTGACAAAATAGAAAAGAAAATATTTTTATTTGAAAAATCAAACAAAAAAATGCTAAATAGAGTCTAATATTTGTCCTGAGTATAGAAATGCCCCAAATTTTTATGCTTTTTTTAAATTCAGGTTACAGGGCAACAAGTATATGCAGTGCAATGCCATTTAAAAACCATTTTGGCCATACTTCCTGAGGCTGAAGATCTGGGGCTAAATTTTAACGTGCAGAGAGAGGCTGATTCCACAGTAATGGCTTATGACAACACTTTCTCAGAGGGGAGCATGGAAACTGCTGCGTGCACTCCATCCCAATGATGTCACTGGATTTATAAGCCCGCTAGAAATTACTTTCAAGGTAAAACTACAGGAGTACTGTAAAATTGTTCTAAAGCAAAAATAAAGTGGATTTCACATAATAAAAACACATACAAAAGAAAATAAGTTAGGTGGAACTGCCCCTATAAAGGATAACTGAAGTTGTTTTTAATTAAATGATGGCATCAAGTGTAGGCAATTAATATAGAAATGCTTTAATGAAAGAATACAAATAATGTACCTTATTAATGAGCCATCTTTACTCCATAAAGCTCTACCAGGAGGCAGACATATTGTTTAGAATCTTTAGTCAGATCTTTGTTCATCTGAACCAAGGTGAGTGAAGATCTGACCCAAGATTCTAACCAACATGTCTGCCCCTTGAGAGAGCTATATGGAGTAAAGATTCTAACCAACATGTCTGCCCCCTGAGAGAACTATATGGAGTAAAGAGTCTAACCAACATGTCTGCCTCCTGAGAGAACTATATGGAGTAAAGATTCTAACCAACATGTCTGCCTCCTGAGAGAACTATATGGAGTAAAGATTCTAACCAACATGTCTGCCCCCTGAGAGAACAATATGGAGTAAAGATTCTAACCAACATGTCTGCCCCCTGAGAGAACAATATGGAGTAAAGATTCTAACCAACATGTCTGCCCCCTGAGAGAACAATATGGAGTAAAGATTCTAACCAACATGTCTGCCTCCTGAGAGAACTATATGGAGTAAAGATTCTAACCAACATGTCTGCTCCTTGAGAGAACTATATGGAGTAAAGATTCTAACCAACATGTCTGCCCCCTGAGAGAACTATATGGAGTAAAGATTCTAACCAACATGTCTGCCTCCTGAGAGAACTATATGGAGTAAAGATTCTAACCAACATGTCTGCCCCCTGAGAGAACTATATGGAGTAAATATTCTAACCAACATGTCTGCCCCCTGAGAGAACTATATGGAGTAAAGATTCTAACCAACATGTCTGCCCCCTGAGAGAACTATATGGAGTAAAGATTCTAACCAACATGTCTGCCCCCTGAGAGAACTATATGGAGTAAAGATTCTAACCAACATGTCTGCCCCCTGAGAGAACTACATGGAGTAAAGATTCTAACCAACATGTCTGCCCCCTGAGAGAACTATATGGAGTAAAGATTCTAAACAACATGTTTGCCACCTGAGAGAACTATATGGAGTAAAGATTCTAAACAACATGTTTGCCACCTGAGAGAACTATATGGAGTAAAGATTCTAACCAACATGTCTGCCCCCTGTGAGAACTATATGGAGTAAAGATTCTAAACAACATGTTTGCCACCTGAGAGAACTATATGGAGTAAAGATTCTAACCAACATGTCTGCCCCCTGAGAGAACTATATGGAGTAAAGATTCTAACCAACATGTCTGCCCCCTGAGAGAACTATATGGAGTAAAGATTCTAACCAACATGTCTGCCCCAGAGAGAACTATATGGAGTAAAGATTCTAACCAACATGTCTGCCCCCTGAGAGAACAATATGGAGTAAAGATTCTAACCAACATGTCTGCCCCCTGAGAGAACAATATGGAGTAAAGATTCTAACCAACATGTCTGCCCCCTGAGAGAACAATATGGAGTAAAGATTCTAACCAACATGTCTGCCCCCTGAGAGAACTATATGGAGTAAAGATTCTAACCAACATGTCTGTTACCTGAGAGAACGATATGGAGTAAAGATTCTAACCAACATGTCTGCCCCCTGAGAGAACTATATGGAGTAAAGATTCTAACCAACATGTCTGCCCCCTGAGAGAACTATATGGAGTAAAGATTCTAACCAACATGTCTGCCCCCTGAGAGAACTATATGGAGTAAAGATTCTAACCAACATGTCTGCCTCCTGAGAGAACTACATGGAGTAAAGATTCTAACCAACATGTCTGCCCCCTGAGAGAACGATATGGAGTAAAGATTCTAAACAACATGTCTGCCCCTGAGAGAACGATATGGAGTAAAGATTCTAACCAACATGTCTGCCCCCTGAGAGAACTATATGGAGTAAAGATTCTAACCAACATGTCTGCCCCCTGAGAGAACTATATGGAGTAAAGATTCTAACCAACATGTCTGCCCCCTGAGAGAACTATATGGAGTAAAGATTCTAACCAACATGTCTGCCCCCTGAGAGAACTATATGGAGTAAAGATTCTAACCAACATGTCTGCCCCCTGAGAGAACTATATGGAGTAAAGATTCTAACCAACATGTCTGCCCCCTGAGAGAACCATATGGAGTAAAGATTCTAACCAACATGTCTGCCCCAGAGAGAACGATATGGAGTAAAGATTCTAACCAACATGTCTGCCCCCTGAGAGAACTATATGGAGTAAAGATTCTAACCAACATGTCTGCCCCCTGAGAGAACTATATGGAGTAAAGATTCTAACCAACATGTCTGCCCCCTGAGAGAACTATATGGAGTAAAGATTCTAACCAACATGTCTGCCCCCTGAGAGAACGATATGGAGTAAAGATTCTAACCAACATGTCTGCCCCCTGAGAGAACTATATGGAGTAAAGATTCTAACCAACATGTCTGCCCCCTGAGAGAACTATATGGAGTAAAGATTCTAAACAACATGTCTGCCCCTGAGAGAACAGTATGGAGTAAAGAAGGCTCAATAAGGTACATTCTTTTCATTTTTTCATTAAAGATTTTCTTTATAAATAATTTACATGATACAATCTTTCAATTAAACATAAGCCAATGTTTTGCTACAGTTGTCCTGTAAGGAGGTTTTAACAATCACATAGTTTTATTTTAGATTCTAGTGCTATGAGCGAGCATTAAGCCTCAGCCATTCACCTCCCGTAGCAAAGCTATACAAAAGTGACCTATATGCAACTATATGCTAATAGGATATCCTGCAAAACATTGGGAAAGAGTGCCCTCTAGTGGAACAATAGCTTTTTGCAGCCTCTCACCACCAGCACAAGATCCTATGCAGGTCTTGTCTTTCGAGAATGGTATTCAAATTACCAACATTATTCAAAAAAAAAAAAAAAATCCGGGCACATTAACCGAAAAATTCTAGACTATTCCAGGTCAGCTATTATGTCACAATTTTTGCCACTGGGCTGGGAAGAGATAACCTCTAAACCGTTAGATTCGCGGTCAGAGCATCTGACCTCTGACCTTATGTGTCCCATCCTCCATCTCGTCCTGAAGAAGATCCGGATTTCGTTCCACTTGCAGGTTCCACCGATCTAGCTGCACTATGGTCCCATCTTCCACGTGGCACAGAATCTTGGAGACAGGTTCGTCTGTGTATCCCTGGTCGGAGGAAGATATAAAGGCAGGGGTCAGAGACTCGGACATCAGTCGTTTAAAGGGGCAACAGTCCAAATCCCTCCTTATCAGCTACCACTGAATTTCGGAGCCCCGGTGATATTACTTTCAATGTGAAACTACAGGAGATCGTAAATTTCTTTAACTAAAAAAAGTGCTTTCCACCTATATTAATCTCCCATACAACATACGAGAGCTAAGCTATGCTTATCTGCCCCTTTAATGCGGCTTGCAGTATCCATCCGTTCTACAGTAGCACAGGGCATGTGATCTCACAGGGACATCTAGTGTTCATTAGAGGGTATCACTAGTAATTGGGCATCTCTCGCTATGTGCTGTGTACATGTGTGGTAGTGATTCCTATTTCAGAGAGAGTGAACCTAATATACACACTAGTTAGCTAGTTGTAACAAATTGACAACTTAGATGTAATAAAGTTTAGATTAACATGGTTGAGTTGGAAAAGTAGCAAAACTCTGCTACTTTGGCCCAAACAAACGAAAAAAGCTACACTTCTCTGCTAGTTGGTGGTATCCCCAGCTAGATTGTGTTTATAGATATTTTAATGATATAATAATAATAATGTAAAAAAGGAACCTCACATCTAACATTTCTTTTTCGTGTATTCTAGAGTTTACAGCCTTGATCAGAATATTTGTAAAGGTCTATGCCCCAACGCACTTCACTCTACTAGACACCAGCCAATCACGGACCCAGGTCAATAACCTCTCTCTTACAGTTGTATATCAAAAATGCTTGGCGCTTTACTTATGATGTCCGTCTAGGTTCGAGATCTTGTTTAGCGCTATCTGGCGTTTTCGGGTGTCAGAGGCAGCGATCCTATCAAACATACCCCACCCCAGTTAAGGGTTCGAGCCAGGTCGTTCCCGGTCCCAAGGGGTAAAACAGCAACTGGTGGTTGAGGATTGAGTTGCAGCTCGTCCAAGACAGAAAGGATCCAGCCTACCTGTGAATGAGAAGAATTGGGAGTCAGGTGAAGGCAGAGAAGGTAGATTATAATGAGCAGGGACAGAGAAGTGCAAGCGCCAGAGAGAAAAACAAGCTTTTTTTTTTTTTTAACCCTTGCTTGTTCAGAGAAAGCCACGGCTCAAATGTTAGTTTCCACCCTCGTTGGTAAACCCCGGCTTCATACGGAGTCAGGAGACGTTTATTCAAAGGAAACACTGAGTAACGCTTCACAATCTGGATTATTTACTAAGCAGTGAAGTGCAGTTACTCTACCGCCAGGATCAATAACCCCGGCCCAGAAATAAATATAATAAGGTAAATATAATAAGGTAATGTAATAAGGTAAATATAATAAGGTAAATATAGTAAGGTAAATATAGTAAGGTAAATATAATAAGGTAAATATAGTACGGTAAATATAATAAGGTAAATATAATAAGGTAATGTAATAAGGTAAATATAATAAGGTAAATATAGTAAGATAAATATAATAAGGTAAATATAATAAGGTAAATATAGTAAGGTAAATATAATAAGGTAAATATAGTACGGTAAATATAATAAGGTAAATATAATAAGGTAATGTAATAAGGTAAATATAATAAGGTAAATATAGTAAGATAAATATAATAAGGTAAATATAATAAGGTAAATATAGTAAGATAAATATAATAAGGTAAATATAATAAGGTAAATATAATAAGGTAAATATATAGGTAAATATAATAAGGTAAATATAATAAGGTAAATACAATAAGGTAAATATAGTAAGGTAAATATAATAAGGTAAATATAATAAGGTAAATATATAGGTAAATATAATAAGGTAAATATAATAAGGTAAATACAATAAGGTAAATATAGTAAGGTAAATACAATAAGGTAAATATAATAAGGTAAATATAATAAGGTAAATATAATAAGGTAAATATATAGGTAAATATAATAAGGTAAATATAATAAGGTAAATACAATAAGGTAAATATAGTAAGGTAAATATAATAAGGTAAATATATAGGTAAATATAATAAGGTAAATATAATAAGGTAAATATAGTAAGGTAAATATAATAAGGTAAATATAATAAGGTAAATATATAGGTAAATATAATAAGGTAAATATATAGGTAAATATAATAAGGTAAATATAATAAGGTAAATACAATAAGGTAAATATAATAAGGTAAATATATAGGTAAATATAATAAGGTAAATATAATAAGGTAAATACAATAAGGTAAATATAGTAAGGTAAATACAATAAGGTAAATATAATAAGGTAAATATAATAAGGTAAATATAGTAAGATAAATATAATAAGGTAAATATAGTAAGGTAAATATAATAAGGTAAATATAGTAAGATAAATATAGTAAGATAAATATAATAAGGTAAATATAGTAAGGTAAATATAATAAGGTAAATATAGTAAGGTAAATATAGTAAGGTAAATATAGTAAGGTAAATACAATAAGGTAAATATAATAAGGTAAATATAATAAGGTAAATATAGTAAGGTAAATATAGTAAGGTAAATATAGTAAGGTAAATATAATAAGGTAAATATAATAAGGTAAATATAATAAGGTAAATATATTAAGGTAAATATATTAAGGTAAATATAATAAGGTAAATATAATAAGGTAAATATAGTAAGGTATATATAGTAAGGTAAATATAATAAGGTAAATATAGTAAGATAAATATAGTAAGATAAATATAATAAGGTAAATATAGTAAGGTAAATATAATAAGGTAAATATAGTAAGGTAAATATAGTAAGGTAAATATAGTAAGGTAAATATAATAAGGTAAATATATAGGTAAATATAATAAGGTAAATATAATAAGGTAAATACAATAAGGTAAATATAGTAAGGTAAATATAATAAGGTAAATATAATAAGGTAAATATAATAAGGTAAATATATAGGTAAATATAATAAGGTAAATATAATAAGGTAAATACAATAAGGTAAATATAGTAAGGTAAATATAATAAGGTAAATATAGTAAGGTAAATATAGTAAGGTAAATATAGTAAGGTAAATATAATAAGGTAAATATAATAAGGTAAATATAGTAAGGTAAATATAATAAGGTAAATATAATAAGATAAATATAATAAGGTAAATATAGTAAGGTAAATATAGTAAGATAAATATAATAAGGTAAATATAGTAAGGTAAATATAGTAAAGTAAATATAGTAAGGTAAATATAATAAGGTAAATATAATAAGGTAAATATAGTAAGGTAAATATAATAAGGTAAATATAATAAGGTAAATATAGTAAGGTAAATATAATAAGGTAAATATAGTAAGGTAAATATAGTAAGGTAAATATAATAAGGTAAATATAGTAAGGTAAATATAATAAGATAAATATAGTAAGGTAAATATAGTAAGGTAAATATAATAAGGTAAATATAGTAAGATAAATATAGTAAGGTAAATATAATAAGGTAAATATAGTAAGGTAAATATAGTAAGGTAAATATAGTAAGGTAAATATAATAAGGTAAATATAGTAAGGTAAATATAGTAAGGTAAATATAGTAAGGTAAATATAGTAAGGTAAATATAATAAGGTAAATATAGTAAGGTAAATATAGTAAGATAAATATAGTAAGGTAAATATAGTAAGGTAAATATAGTAAGGTAAATATAATAAGGTAAATATAATAAGGTAAATATAGTAAGGTAAATATAATAAGGTAAATATAATAAGGTAAATATAGTAAGATAAATATAGTAAGGTAAATATAATAAGGTAAATATAATAAGGTAAATATAGTAAGGTAAATATAATAAAGTAAATATAGTAAGATAAATATAATAAGGTAAATACAATAAGGTAAATATAGTAAGGTAAATATAATAAGATAAATATAATAAGGTAAATATAATAAGGTAAATATAATAAGGTAAATATAGTAAGGTAATGTAATAAGGTAAATATAATAAGGTGTATGAAAAGATACAAAAAGACATGTAGTCTCATGGGCTCAACTTGAGGACTTTTATTCTGTCTCTGGTGCGTCAACACAGGAATATCCCAATATCCAACACATAAGTAAACAGCAAACGAATTCGGAAAGGCACTCAGATTCCAGACAAAAAAATTAATTAAAAAATCTTGTTTCTTTATTTCATGGACCATTAAAGTCATTCAAAATAGCAAAAGTTATCAAACATGATTATCCATCCTGGCACGATCTCCAGCCATCAAGCTCGAACGCTGAGGATGTTTTTGTACCAGTTTGTATAATAAGATAGCCAGAATGTATCCAATAAAATGCTCAATCAACGTGTCAGAGGAACCTGTCCATATGCACAAAATACATCATAATGTAAATCAAATAATCTGTTAATCCTACCGTCCCATCACCACCGCAGGCAAGAATACGAAGATTTGGCACTTTCCTATACATTTCCAATCTGGGGGAAAAACACACATAGCGTTATATTCATTAATTATGTGACACACCAGACGGTAATTATGCTTCTAAAGGACAAATGTCAGCAGAAAGATTACATCAAGTGTCAGCATTTAAAATAGTAATGTTTTAATGAAAGAATAAAAAGTACCTCATTGAGCCCTCTTTGCGCTTTATAGCTCTATCAGGGGGCAGACATGTTGGTTAGAATCTTTGCTCTGTATAGCTCTATCAGGGGGCGGACATGTTGTTTAGAATCTTTGCTCTGTATAGCTCTATCAGGGGCAGACATGTTGTTTAGAATCTTTGCTCTGTATAGCTCTATCAGGGGGCGGACATGTTGTTTAGAATCTTTGCTCTGTATAGCTCTATCAGGGGGTGGACATGTTGTTTAGAATCTTTGCGCTTTATAGCTCTATCAGGGGGCGGACATGTTGTTTAGAATCTTTGCTCTGTATATCTCTATCAGGGGGTGGACATGTTGTTTAGAATCTTTGCTCTGTATAGCTCTATCAGGGTGCGGACATGTTGTTTAGAATCTTTGCTCTGTATAGCTCTATCAGGGGGCGGACATGTTGTTTAGAATCTTTGCTCTGTATAGCTCTATCAGGGGGCGGACATGTTTTTTAGAATCTTTGCTCTGCATAGCTCTATCAGGGGCGGACATGTTGTTTAGAATCTTTGCTCTGTATAGCTCTATCAGGGGGTGGACATGTTGTTTAGAATCTTTGCCCTTTATAGCTCTATCAGGGGGCGGACATGTTGTTTAGAATCTTTGCTCTGTATAGCTCTATCAGGGGGCGGACATGTTGTTTAGAATCTTTGCTCTGTATAGCTCTATCAGGGGGTGGACATGTTGTTTAGAATCTTTGCTCTGTATAGCTCTATCAGGGGGCAGACATGTTGTTTAGAATCTTTGCTCTGTATAGCCCTATCAGGAGGTGGACATGTTGTTTAGAATCTTTGCTCTGTATAGCTCTATCAGGGGTGGACATGTTGTTTAGAATCTTTGCTCTGTATAGCCCTATCAGGGGGCGGACATGTTGTTTAGAATCTTTGCTCTGTATAGCTCTATCAGGGGTGGACATGTTGTTTAGAATCTTTGCTCTGTATAGCCCTATCAGGAGGCGGACATGTTGTTTAGAATCTTTGCTCTGTATAGCTCTATCAGGGGCAGACATGTAGGTTAGAATCTTTGCTCTGTATAGCTCTATCAGGGGCTGGACATGTTGTTTAGAATCTTTGCTCTGTATAGCTCTATCAGGGGTGGACATGTTGTTTAGAATCTTTGCTCTGTATAGCTCTATCAGGGGGCAGACATGTTGTTTAGAATCTTTGCTCTGTATAGCTCTATCAGGGGGCAGACATGTTGTTTAGAATCTTTGCTCTGTATAGCTCTATCAGGGGTGGACATGTTGTTTAGAATCTTTGCTCTGTATAGCTCTATCAGGGGGCAGACATGTTGTTTAGAATCTTTGCTCTGTATAGCTCTATCAGGAGGCAGACATGTTGTTTAGAATCTTTGCTCTGTATAGCTCTATCAGGGGCTGGACATGTTGTTTAGAATCTTTGCTCTGTATAGCTCTATCAGGGGCGGACATGTTGTTTAGAATATTTGCTCTGTATAGCTCTATCAGGGGGCAGACATGTTGTTTAGAATCTTTGCTCTGTATAGCTCTATCAGGGGGCAGACATGTTGTTTAGAATCTTTGCTCTGTATTGCTCTATCAGGGTGGCGGACATGTTGTTTAGAATCTTTGCTCTGTATAGCTCTATCAGGGGGCAGACATGTTGTTTAGAATCTTTGCTCTGTATAGCTCTATCAGGGGGCAGACATGTTGTTTAGAATCTTTGCTCTGTATAGCTCTATCAGGGGCGGACATGTTGTTTAGAATCTTTGCTCTGTATAGCTCTATCAGGGGGCAGACATGTTGTTTAGAATCTTTGCTCTGTATAGCTCTATCAGGGGGCAGACATGTTGTTTAGAATCTTTGCTCTGTATAGCTCTATCAGGGTGGCGGACATGTTGTTTAGAATCTTTGCTCTGTATAGCTCTATCAGGGGGCAGACATGTTGTTTAGATTCTTTGCTCTGTATAGCTCTATCAGGGGGCAGACATGTAGGTTAGAATCTTTGCTCTGTATAGCTCTATCAGGGGTGGACATGTTGTTTAGAATCTTTGCTCTGTATAGCTCTATCAGGGGGCAGACATGTTGTTTAGAATCTTTGCTCTGTATAGCTCTATCAGGGGCGGACATGTTATTTAGAATCTTTGCTCTGTATAGCTCTATCAGGAGGCGGACATGTTGTTTAGATTCTTTGCTCTGTATAGCTCTATCAGGGGCGGACATGTTGTTTAGAATCTTTGCTCTGTATAGCTCTATCAGGGGGCAGACATGTTGTTTAGAATCTTTGCTCTGTATAGCTCTATCAGGGGGTGGACATGTTGTTTAGAATCTTTGCTCTGTATAGCTCTATCAGGGAGCAGACATGTAGGTTAGAATCTTTGCTCTGTATAGCTCTATCAGGGGCTGGACATGTTGTTTAGAATCTTTGCTCTGTATAGCTCTATCAGGGGCGTACATGTTGTTTAGAATCTTTGCTCTGTATAGCTCTATCAGGGTGGCGGACATGTTGTTTAGAATCTTTGCTCTGTATAGCTCTATCAGGGGGCAGACATGTTGTTTAGATTCTTTGCTCTGTATAGCTCTATCAGGGGGCAGACATGTAGGTTAGAATCTTTGCTCTGTATAGCTCTATCAGGGGTGGACATGTTGTTTAGAATCTTTGCTCTGTATAGCTCTATCAGGGGGCAGACATGTTGTTTAGAATCTTTGCTCTGTATAGCTCTATCAGGGGCGGACATGTTATTTAGAATCTTTGCTCTGTATAGCTCTATCAGGAGGCGGACATGTTGTTTAGATTCTTTGCTCTGTATAGCTCTATCAGGGGCGGACATGTTGTTTAGAATCTTTGCTCTGTATAGCTCTATCAGGGGGCAGACATGTTGTTTAGAATCTTTGCTCTGTATAGCTCTATCAGGGGGTGGACATGTTGTTTAGAATCTTTGCTCTGTATAGCTCTATCAGGGAGCAGACATGTAGGTTAGAATCTTTGCTCTGTATAGCTCTATCAGGGGCTGGACATGTTGTTTAGAATCTTTGCTCTGTATAGCTCTATCAGGGGCGTACATGTTGTTTAGAATCTTTGCTCTGTATAGCTCTATCAGGGGGCAGACATCTTGTTTAGAATCTTTGCTCTGTATAGCTCTATCAGGGGGTGGACATGTTGTTTAGAATCTTTGCTCTGTATAGCTCTCTCAGGGGGCAGACATGTTGTTTAGAATCTTTGCTCTGTATAGCTCTATCAGGGTGGCGGACATGTTGTTTACAATCTTTGCTCTGTATAGCTCTATCAGGGGGCAGACATGTTGTTTACAATCTTTGCTCTGTATAGCTCTATCAGGGTGGCGGACATGTTGTTTACAATCTTTGCTCTGTATAGCTCTATCAGGGGGTGGACATGTTGATTAGAATCTTTGCTCTGTATAGCTCTATCAGGGGGCGGACATGTTGTTTAGAATCTTTGGCCAAGTGGGTTGGACGAGAGGAGATCTGACTAAAGATTCTAGACCACACAGCCCCTGATAGAGCTATACCAAGCAAAGAGGGATCAATAAGGTGCTTTATTTGTATTCTTTCATTAAAGCATTTCTATTTTTAATGCCTGCACATCTTTCAGTTGAACAGAAATGTATATTGTGTTTCCAGATGACTTGGAGTAAGAGGAAGGCAGTGTTTAGCTACACGTCAAAACATCAATATTGCCAACGCATTTCCCAGCATTGTGTAACCAGATGATACCATTATTAGAGAGCGGAAAGGAATCTTGGGAACTGGGCTCAGGACAGGGACATGTATAATCCTAAATCTCATTAAAAAAAAAAAAAAACAGGACAGGACTTACGCTTCTCGAGGTCCTTCCTGAGAAAGATCAAAGACTTGCCGCGGATTCAAGAACCACATGAACATCTGCAGAACCTTCGTACCCTGGAGAGGCAGAAACAGAGTCACCCACAAGCAAACGGATTCTTAATACGGTATTGATAAAGGGGAATTCTGGGTAGAGTTTAAAAAGTGGAAAAATCAGGTGATTGGAATCAGCAGGAACATTCCATTGGTTTCCATGATGAGTGGAATCAGCAGGAACATTCCGTTGGTTTCCATGGTGACTGGAATCAGCAGGAACATTCCATTGGTTTCCATGATGAGTGGTATCAGCAGGAACATTCCGTTGGTTTCCATGGTGACTGGAATCAGCAGGAACATTCCGTTGGTTTCCATGGTGACTGGAATCAGCAGGAACATTCCGTTGGTTTCCATGGTGACTGGAATCAGCAGGAACATTCCGTTGGTTTCCATGGCGAGTGGAATCAGCAGGAACATTCTTCCATGGTGACAGCATGGAGGAACTTTTGCCCGCCCGAAGTCTTTTATAAATAAACCCACCCCAATATATCTTTCCCACACATCCTTTTCTCACCTGGTTCCCTCCACTTTTTGGGTTCACAAAGACCAGTAAAGGTTTCATGAGGGGGGAAGTAATAGGTTTTATTACAAAGGCCCGGCCCTTAATATCCTGCAGAGGAAGAAAAGATCAATCAGTAGATATAAACACATTCGCTATCCAGCCAGGGATAGAACAGCGAGGGTAGTTACTTCACACAGGCTGCTGTGCTGGGCAGGGGGCAGTACATTCACATGGGAGGGTGTAATATACAGTATAGAGATAATACACACATGCTGCTGTGCTGGGCAGGGGGCAGTACATTCACATGGGAGGGTGTAATATACAGTATGAGAGATAATACACACAGGCTGCTGTGCTGGGCAGGGGGCAGTACATTCACATGGGAGGGTGTAATATACAGTATAGAGATAATACACACAGGCTGCTGTGCTGGGCAGGGGGCAGTACATTCACATGGGAGGGTGTAATACACAGTATAGAGATAATACACACAGGCTGCTGTGCTGGGCAGGGGGCAGTACATTCACATGGGAGGGTGTAATATACAGTATGAGAGATAATACACACAGGCTGCTGTGCTGGGCAGGGGGCAGTACATTCACATAGGAGGGTGTAATATACAGTATAGAGATAATACACACAGGCTGCTGTGCTGGGCAGGGGGCAGTACATTCACATGGGAGGGTGTAATACACAGTATAGAGATAATACACACAGGCTGCTGTGCTGGGCAGGGGGCAGTACATTCACATGGGAGGGTGTAATATACAGTAATGAGAGATAATACACACAGGCTGCTGTGCTGGGCAGGGGGCAGTACATTCACATGGGAGGGTGTAATATACAGTATAGAGATAATTCACACAGGCTGCTGTGCTGGGCAGGGGGCAGTACATTCACATGGGAGGGTGTAATACACAGTATAGAGATAATACACACAGGCTGCTGTGCTGGGCAGGGGCCAGTACATTCACATGGGAGGGTGTAATATACAGTATGAGAGATAATACACACAGGCTGCTGTGCTGGGCAGGGGGCAGTACATTCACATAGGAGGGTGTAATATACAGTATGAGAGATAATACACACAGGCTGCTGTGCTGGGCAGGGGCAGTACATTCACATGGGAGGGTATAATATACAGTATGAGAGATAATACACACAGGCTGCTGTGCTGGGCAGGGGGCAGTACATTCACATGGGAGGGTGTAATATACAGTATAGAGATAATACACACAGGCTGTTGTGCTGGGCAGGGGGCAGTACATTCACATGGGAGGGTGTAATATACAGTATAGAGATAATACACACAGGCTGCTGCGCTGGGCAGGGGGCAGTACATTCACATGGGAGGGTGTAATACACAGTATAGAGATAATACACACAGGCTGCTGTGCTGGGCAGGGGGCAGTACATTCACATGGGAGGGTGTAATTTACAGTATGAGAGATAATACACACAGGCTGCTGTGCTGGGCAGCACATTCACATGGGAGGGTGTAATACACAGTATAGAGATAATACACACAGGCTGCTGTGCTGGGCAGGGGGCAGTACATTCACATAGGAGGGTGTAATATACAGTATGAGAGATAATACACACAGGCTGCTGTGCTGGGCAGGGGGCAGTACATTCACATGGGAGGGTGTAATATACAGTATAGAGATAATACACACAGAGTGCTGGGCAGGGGGCAGTACATTCACATAGGAGGGTGTAATATACAGTATAGAGATAATACACACAGGCTGCTGTGCTGGGCAGGGGGCAGTACATTCACATGGGAGGGTGTAATATACAGTATAGAGATAATACACACAGGCTGCTGCGCTGGGCAGGGGGCAGTACATTCACATGGGAGGGTGTAATACACAGTATAGAGATAATACACACAGGCTGCTGTGCTGGGCAGGGGGCAGTACATTCACATGGGAGGGTGTAATATACAGTATGAGAGATAATACACACAGGCTGCTGTGCTGGGCAGCACATTCACATGGGAGGGTGTAATACACAGTATAGAGATAATACACACAGGCTGCTGTGCTGGGCAGGGGGCAGTACATTCACATGGGAGGGTGTAATATACAGTATGAGAGATAATACACACAGGCTGCTGTGCTGGGCAGGGGGCAGTACATTCACATGGGAGGGTGTAATATACAGTATAGAGATAATACACACAGAGTACTGGGCAGGGGGCAGTACATTCACATAGGAGGGTGTAATATACAGTATAGAGATAATACACACAGGCTGCTGTGCTGGGCAGGGGGCAGTACATTCACATGGGAGGGTGTAATATACAGTATGAGAGATAATACACACAGGCTGCTGTGCTGGGCAGGGGGCAGTACATTCACATGGGAGGGTGTAATATACAGTATAGAGATAATACACACAGGCTGCTGTGCTGGGCAGGGGGCAGCACATTCACATGGGAGGGTGTAATATACAGTATAGAGATAATACACACAGGCTGCTGTGCTGGGCAGGGGCAGTACATTCACATGGGAGGGTGTAATATACAGTATGAGAGATAATACACACAGGCTGCTGTGCTGGGCAGGGGGCAGTACATTCACATGGGAGGGTGTAATATACAGTATGAGAGATAATACACACAGGCTGCTGTGCTGGGCAGGGGCAGTACATTCACATGGGAGGGTGTAATATACAGTATAGAGATAATACACACAGGCTGCTGTGCTGGGCAGGGGGCAGTACATTCACATGGGAGGGTGTTATATACAGTATAGAGATAATACACACAGGCTGCTGTGCTGGGCAGGGGCAGTACATTTACATGGGAGGGTGTAATATACAGTATGAGAGATAATACACACAGGCTGCTGTGCTGGGCAGGGGGCAGTACATTCACATGGGAGGGTGTAATATACAGTATGAGAGATAATACACACAGGCTGCTGTGCTGGGCAGGGGGCAGTACATTCACATGGGAGGGTGTAATATACAGTATGAGAGATAATACACACAGGCTGCTGTGCTGGGCAGGGGGCAGCACATTCACATGGGAGGGTGTAATATACAGTATAGAGATAATACACACAGGCTGCTGTGCTGGGCAGGGGGCAGTACATTCACATGGGAGGGTGTAATATACAGTATAGAGATAATACACACAGGCTGCTGTGCTGGGCAGGGGCAGTACATTCACATGGGAGGGTGTAATATACAGTATGAGAGATAATACACACAGGCTGCTGTGCTGGGCAGGGGGCAGTACATTCACATGGGAGGGTGTAATATACAGTATGAGAGATAATACACACAGGCTGCTGTGCTGGGCAGGGGGCAGCACATTCACATGGGAGTGTGTAATATACAGTATAGAGATAATACACACAGGCTGCTGTGCTGGGCAGGGGGCAGTACATTCACATGGGAGGGTGTTATATACAGTATAGAGATAATACACACAGGCTGCTGTGCTGGGCAGGGGGCAGTACATTCACATGGGAGGGTGTAATATACAGTATAGAGATAATACACACAGGCTGCTGTGCTGGGCAGGGGGCAGTACATTCACATGGGAGGGTGTAATACACAGTATAGAGATAATACACACAGGCTGCTGTGCTGGGCAGGGGGCAGTACATTCACATGGGAGGGTGTAATACACAGTATGAGAGATAATACACACAGGCTGCTGTGCTGGGCAGGGGGCAGTACATTCACATGGGAGGGTGTAATACACAGTATAGAGATAAGATAGCGGGAGGATATGTGGGTTGTAGCTGGAGGGCCACAGCTGGACAGCTTAGTCTGTGACAGGATCCCTTGGGATATATATATACTGTATGTCTTACCTCAAAGCCTTTTTTACTGGCTTTTCGTTTAAATGACGTCCTTTTCTTCCTCCTACTGGAATTTTTCGCATTAACCTGTAAAATGAAAATCAGAATCAGAATGACCAGCCTCGTCCCGACCCCTCTGAGCGACCAGAAGCCCCTCCGCAGGACATGCCTGGAGGGAAGAGCCACGTGATTCTCAGATTCACAGTTAGTGATTAGTGGGACGATTTGAAAATCCTAAATGTCTCTGCAGTCAGAAGGGCTAGCGTGAAGAGCTAGTAGATAGCGTGCAGATGCTTGACGCGTTTCTGGTTAATAATGCAATAAGCCTCATATGTGAAATGCGTCAGGTGTCCGCGCACCCTTTACCCTTCAGACTGCTGGCTTTTATTAGGGTCCACCCACCAGAAAACAAGGGATTTGGTAAATTTATTATATAACCTGCAGGACAGGTGAGAATTTTATCCACAGACCCCCCGGTGTGAGACTGCTATGACGGTTTATCAGTGAACCCAGTATTTATAGGGGTACTCTACAAAAGGTCGGCTGACCTCTGGGGGAGTGGACTACATCATCTAGTGCATCCACGGTTTTGCATTTACTCTAACTGATAAAACAAAAGACCATGGTTGACATCCAGCTTCTGACGCATTTCCATGCTTGTCCATTCCAGATTAGACATCTAGCAGCGATACTTAGGCATGAAAGTCATTCATTGTGAGACAATAGCATGCAGAGTCAAGAAGACCAGACATTAGCTGGACTAAGGAAAGAACAGGGTGTAATATATTAAACAGCATGCGTGGGATAGACACAAGGGCATTATCCTAGATAGGGCCAGGGACTAATTAAGGTATTTAGAATATTGGGCAGACGCGATGGATGAATGGTTCTATATTACTATCTAAATGTAAAATGTACAGATTCTGGAGACCTTCAAGGCTTAGTTAAGGTCTAGAAGTGAAGGGAGCGGAGGTCTGTGCCTCTTTCCAGCACAGACCTCTGTTATCACTGTTCTCTTAATACTACTGCTATGTGATGAGCCAGTTGATAGATGTGATGCCATATTCCAACGACCTTATTTTGATAGGCCTCAAGGACAATGATGGAGGTCTGTGTTTGTACAGGTACAGATCTCTGCTGCTCCTCTGTCATTACTGTATGCTGTACTGACCTCCTACAATACCCACAAAAACACTCAGCACCTTTAATATATAAATATAGTTTTGTGGGGGGTTTAAGCTAGCCAGGTGTGACCCAATCCACGATGGTCTACTGGGAAATGTCCAGCCCTGCCTGCTCCTATCTATGCTAATAATCCTTGGTTATTCTGGGAAAGGGATACAGGGTTCTGTGATTCTCTCAGCTGTACTGGTGTGGCTTGGTATCTAAAGTGATTCCCAGTGTATCAGAATTCCAGAGGTCAGGGGCAGTTTTACTGCATTAAAAAAAAAAAGTCCTTAAAAAAAAAAAAGCCAATTATTTGGGGTCATTAAGTTGCTAGAAAGAGACTCTTCACTTTCATTCCCCAAATCTAGCAGTTAGTATATATTTTAAGGTGTTTTACTACCTTAAACAGGTGAACTTGCAAGCAGGGCTCTCTACCTCATGTATCAGTCTGTCCTTGTTCCTCTAACTTAGAATCAAGTTCCCTTCTCTGCATTAACCTCTTCGATGCCTGAGAGAACCATAACGCTTAGCGCAGGAGGAGGAGCCTCCTGCGCTAACACAACAGAATCCGCAACAGAGGCAAGGGGGAGCTGGGATTATGGGATTAACCCCTTGTGTGCCCATAAGGGCTCGAAGTCTTCGTCAAATTAAACAAATTATATTTATTATTATCTTCTTTTTTTTTTTTTTGTCTAGCGAATACATGAATCAAATCTACTCTGATGTATAGCATCTGTGCTAACAGGGATACATGGTACATGGTGTTTACTCATCTATACAAACTGCTAAAAAAACAAAACATTTAATCTAGACATCTCTTGATCTATGCATCGGCAACAGCAATGAACGGTTTCAAATTATCCTTGATTGAGACCGGTCCATTCTGAATGATTTAACTACACAAAGTCTCTGAGACTGGTCTTCCCCTATAATTCCTTAGTCAATTCGAACATCCCAAAAGAACGCGATATCCCACCCACAGACCTGACAATACACCCCCCTACCACGGCGATCGTTTCGGGACTCCTCCAACACCTAAATTGTTGTGTGGTCCTTCTAGACCAGGGGTGTCAAACTGTAGCCCTTTAGATGCTGGAGGACTACCTTTCCCATAATGCTCTCAGTCGCAGTTTGACGCGCTTGCTCTAGATTGTAAGCTCACGAACATTTCTGTCTGTCTAATTGAGTTTTGCAATCTAACCTCTGCCACCAAGAGCTGTGTAAGTTGCTGCCCAGATACAATAAAATGATAGAGCTAGGTTTGACAAGGGTCGTGTCTGCTGCAGGGTGGGTGTCTGTGATTCGGCACCCCCCAAACTCAACAGAGCGTCGCATGGACTGGGGTACCCCCCCCCCCCCCCATATCTCAGGAACTAACTCAGTTCAGGGAATGTTTCATCACTGTGCTCACTGCAATGCACCAAACAAGCCGTGAAAGGGAAAGGAAGGAGTTTCACAAAATGGATACAGGACGACACCAAGAGCAAGACCCGACGGGATCATGCGATACCGTGACACAGAGGCCATACGTACGCTGCCATCCCGGGCAATGTAGGTCGGCCACGAGGAGGTGGTCAGACCCCTCACAGACAAAGAGTAGCATGCAGTTACCTGAGGTTTCTTCACCTTAATGATCCAGCTTGGAGGGACTATTACGGCAGCGTGAGCCCCCAAGGAGCATGGCTCCTCTATATGATGCAAGAGGAAACAGGTCACCTTGTTATGGAACTGAGGAGAGAGAGAGAGAGGAAAAGATGGAGGTTAGGGACATTCAGGGAGAATTATTAGTATTTGTAACAAAGATCAAATCTCTCAATTAACCTGGGGAGGGATTTAGGAATCCTGGCATGAATCTATGCAGCCAATGGGAGATGGAACCTTTGCACTGGTCTCTCCTCATTGGTTGGACACTGTGTTCTTATTTAGAACCCTGGCTTCACAAAACAAACTCCATGGGAGGGGCTATAGATCTTAAAGAGAGAGTAAACCCTAAACATAAAAAATTGCCATATAAAAGGGTTCCTCTAAAGCTTACTTTGTATCCTGGTATAATGATTCTAAACGACATGTCTAATGATTCTAAACGACACGTCTAATGATTCTAAACGACATGTCTAAATATTCTAAATATTCTAAACGACACGTCTAATGATTCTAAACGACATATCTAAATATTCTAAACTACACGTCTAATGATTCTAAACGACACGTCTAATGATTCTAAACGACATGTCTAATGATTCTAAACGACACGTCTAATGATTCTAAACGACACGTCTAAATATTCTAAACGACACGTCTAATGATTCTAAACGACATGTCTAAATATTCTAAATATTCTAAACGACACGTCTAATGATTCTAAACGACATATCTAAATATTCTAAACTACACGTCTAATGATTCTAAACGACACGTCTAATGATTCTAAACGACACGTCTAATGATTCTAAACGACACGTCTAATGATTCTAAACGACACGTCTAATGATTCTAAACGACACGTCTAAAGATTCTAAACGACACGTCTAATGATTCTAAACGACACGTCTAAAGATTCTAAACGACACGTCTAATGATTCTAAACGACACGTCTAATGATTCTAAACGACATGTCTAAAGATTCTAAACGACATGTTGAAAGATTCTAAACAACATGTCTTATGATTCTAAATGACTTGTCTAAAGATTCTAAACGACAGAGTCTGACTATTCTCTCCAACACCCCCCCCCTCCCCCTGTCATTAATACCAGGGCTCAGCGTCTGATTATTAAAGTCCGTCCGCCCCCCCCCCCCCCCCCCGATTTTTAATACCAGGGCTCGGAGCCTGCTTATTGCTTATTGACTCCCAGCCCCCCCTCCTGTCATTAATACCTGGGCTCAGAGCCTGCTTATTGCCTCCCAGCCCCCCTCCCACTCCCTTTATTAATACCAGGGCTCAGAGTCTGCTTATTGCCTCCCAGCCCCCCCCCCCCCCTCCCACTCCCTTTATTAATATCAGGGCTCAGAGCCTGCTTATTGCCTCCCAGCCCCCCCAGCCCCCCCCCCCCCCCCATTAATACCAGGGCTCAGAGTCTGCTTATTGCCTCCCAGCCCCCCCCCCCCCCTCCCACTCCCTTTATTAATACCAGGGCTCAGAGCCTGCTTATTGCCTCCCAGCCCCCCCAGCCCCCCCCCCCATTAATACCAGGGCTCAGAGTCTGCTTATTGCCTCCCAGCCCCCCCCCCCCCTCCCACTCCCTTTATTAATACCAGGGCTCAGAGCCTGCTTATTGCCTCCCAGCCCCCCCAGCCCCCCCCCCCCCCCATTAATACCAGGGCTCAGAGTCTGCTTATTGCCTCCCAGCCCCCCCCCCCTCCCACTCCCTTTATTAATACCAGGGCTCAGAGCCTGCTTATTGCCTCCCAGCCCCCCCCCCCTCCCCCCCCCCATTAATACCAGGGCTCAGAGTCTGATTATTTCCACCCCCCCCCCCCCTCCTGTTATTAATACCAGGGCTCAGAGCCTGCTTATTGCCTCCCAGCCCCCCCCCCCCCCCACTCCCTTTATTAATACCTGGGCTCACTCAGAGCCTGCTTATTGCCTCCCAGCCCCCCCTCCAGCCCCTACATATAGGTTACGTTTCTGTAACTCGGACGTGACAGCAAGTCCACTTTTCTTACCGCCTGCTTGCACCAGGAACAGCTGATAGCCACGATATCCTTACTATGGAAGGAAAACTTCTGCTGGAAGCCCTACAGACAGAGAGAGGGGCAGGAATCAGACCTATACAGTGAACCAAACAAGGAACACATTTAATGACCTCTTATATTAGTGGGGTCACCAGCAGCATTGTGTTAATAATACAGTGCTGGGATATGATGGCAGTGCTCTGACCCCTGTATCCATATACCCAGGAGGTCTGATGGGATTTGAAATGAGATCAGGAACAGATCTCGCTTCCATGCTCCCACCCCAGCACATGCTTATGGAGATAACCCACGGCTGTACACGAGAGAGGAGACAATCAAGGGTAGAGAGATCTGTGGAGGCACACATCTCCTGCTCCACCTCAATGAAGGCCACATTCCTTACTAAGCAGATCTCTAGCTAAAGTACTATGATTATTAGTCATTGATGCTTCGTATATAATAGAATCAGTTTACCAGGAGGTTTGGGAGGTGGGAAAAAAGGGATGAATGTATCTTAATCAGCCATTCCCTTCTCAGGATGTTCCAGACTGTACTTAATAAAAACATAAATTGTCTTTTAATATATCTTTTATCATGATATCTCCGGAGATGTTCCCCAGAATTTGGTACAAATCTTGTGCCCTGGAAAATTTGCACACATAGGAATTCAAATTTACCAATGATTCCCGTTCCTGCCAAGGGGCCTGTTCTTTTTTAAAACAATGCTGAGTTATTTTCAACCGGGAAACTTTTAACCCTGGGTAATATGTCCACGTGTAGCTCGCAAAAGTCTGGGGATCTTCAGTGCTTGGGAGTCACAACTGTTACAGAGATCCCAAAACATCTCGAGCTTTTCATAGTCGTTGTACCTGCTGGTCTTGTTTAATGGGACTGTGTCACCTAAACACTGTATTTACCGTCGCATGAATAAAAAATGATGGAAAATGATCTGTACATTGTGTTGGCAGAATTGCAAGCAAATGCCTAGAAAAATGTGTTTTAGATGTGTCTGTGGTGTGACAGGTAATGTAATAGTCTCTCCCTAATATTTTTCGTGTTTGTTCGAAATTGCAATGGGTTTTTTGTCATAGCTTTCTTCTTATCAACGTAGTTTTTGTTTCGATTTCGGTACGGACGACAAGCCGCTGATAAAAACTAGAATGAAGATGTTCATTCGACGAAATGAACAGTGCGTTTGAGAAGCCCAAGGCCTAAGAAGTGCAAGTTCTCCGGCTCTAGCCATGTGTGTGACATGCTACGGGTTAATACTGATCAAGGTATCAGACGATGACCAGGAGCAACAGGACTGCAATCTATCAGGCAGCCACCGGAGGGCGCCAGCTGTCTTACCTTTCCACAATGCTTGCACTTGCCCTCCTGCCGTCTGCGATGGACCCAGTGATGTCTCACCAGATTCTGCTGGTTAGAACAACAAGAAAAATGTCTGACCTAAAGAAAAACCATCAGAGCGCAGGTCAGCCTTGAAATGCGTTGTCAGCAGTTCTGGTAACACACAACAGTGGTCAGTGAAAGGGGGGGGGGGCAACCCAGTAACCACAGAGACCAGACAGCCTTCTGGCACACAAAGGTTTATTCAAAAAACATTTAGCTTCTAGAGCACATTTGAATAGTTTAATGGAGCTATGATTAAGTGAAACGCGTGAGGCATTTCCACTAGTTTTGATAGTTGTACAATTTTTATCTACGCCTAGGAAACATCAATAGAAGTTACAATTTTTGCATGAAGCGCCTACCTGGAATTTTTCCTAGTTTTATGGAGCGCCATGCTACAATTTAGCTTGCTCCCGTGCGCATTTCATGCTAATTCCTTAAAACACAGTAGATTTGCGAAATGCATTGGCACAGTAGTACACAGGTTCCATCCTTTTACATCAAGGAGCTTATCCGTTTTAGGTACGGCAAAATGTAATGCAAAATCCAGGGCAAAATAACTTGTTGGAAATCTTCACTATTTCTCAAAAAGCCCTCTGTGCTTCATGTAACTCTATTACAGGGCAGACATGTTGTTTAGAATCTTGGGTAAGATCATCCTTCATCTTGGGTCACATGATCCGACTCATGTGACCCAAGATTCTAAACAACATGTCCACCCCTTGATAGAGCTATACGCAGCAAAGATTCTAAATAACATATCTGCCCCCTGATAGACCTATACAGAGCAAAGATTCTAAACAACATGTCTGCCCTCTGATAGAGCTATACGCAGCAAAGATTATAAACAACATGTCCGCCCCCTGATAGAGCTATATGCAGCAAAGATTCTAAACAACATGTCCACCCCTGATAGAGCTATACGCAGCAAAGATTCTAAACAACATGTCTGCCCCCTGATAGAGCTATACAGAACAAAGATTCTAAACTACACGTCTGCCACCTGATAGAGCTATACAGAACAAAGAGGGCTCAGTAACGTACTGTATTCTTCCCTTAAAGCATTTCTATTTAAAATGCACATTATTCAATCTTTTAATTAAGCATACGTTTTTGCCAACACTTGTATTATAGAGAGGAACTAACACCCCCAGCTAACCTTTAATCGGAAACAGAGTTGCAGCTTTTGAATGCAAAGTGTACAAATAATTTAAGTCTCTCTTTATTGCCTGATTTGGGCCATTCCCCTGCCAACTCACCACAGCCCACTGTTGAGTGAATAGAATCATTCTCCCCACACCAAGCAGTAGCTCTATCATTTTGAGTGACACTTCCTCTCACCAGCCACCGTGGGGAACGGTGGGTCAATATTTGGAGGTTTGCAAATCTATGAATACAAATATCCTGATAAACTGCTGAACCATTTTCAAAAAGGTCGCAGAAAAATGTCTGTGCTCTTGTTGATTTATGAAAAGTTTTTTTTTTCCGAATTTCTATTTAAAAAAAATAAAAATAAAACTAGATATTTCCAGGGGAATAGACTTCATCTCCTGAATTACTGATCGATCCATGCAGGATTATGCTCTTTAATCAGAGAGCTCCCCACTGCAGGAGCAGAGATTTCTCCCTGACACATTTTACGGACCTCGCACACACACTTACCTCCCTGGGAGATCGCGAAGTTCCATCACGAAATGTAGGCTTGCATCTAAAATTAATCTGGAGTTTATACAGAGAAGGAAAAAAAAAACTAAATTAGGACAGCTAATTACAGACTGGGCAGAACATGCAATTTTAGGGGCTAGCTAAATTACATTTATCTGTGTCAACCCAATCCGAATCAGTGCGGTCAGTCGGTTGTGAAATGAATAGGGGAGGGCACTGGGAGAAATGTCCTTGATAAAGAAATGAGGTTATACATGGAATATTATTATCACCTATACAGTGACAACCTTTCAGTGAAATAAACATATTGGCAACATAGCTTATGTATATATAATATAAACAAAAATATATAGAAACATAGAATGTGTCGGCAGATAGAACCATCATCTTGTCTGCCTAATTATCTAAATCCTTTCATTAGTCCCT
Organism: Pelodytes ibericus; assembly: GCA_036172795.1. Classification (NCBI taxonomy): domain Eukaryota; kingdom Metazoa; phylum Chordata; class Amphibia; order Anura; family Pelodytidae; genus Pelodytes; species Pelodytes ibericus. Next base: position 8,746,202 of record CM069858.1, on the reverse strand, counting down.
GTCCTTATCTTATATCTAGGATAGCCTTATACCTATCCCACGCATGCTTAAACTCCTTCACTGTATTAACCTCTACCACTTCTACTGGAAGGCTATTCCATACATCCACTACACTCTCAGTAAAGTAATACTTTCATTAGTCCCTGGCCTTATCTTATATCTAGGATAGCCTTATACCTATCCCATCAATGCTTAAACTCCTTCACTGTATTAACCTCTATCACTTCTACTGGAAGACTATTCCATGCATCCACTATCCTCTCAGTACAGTAATACTTTCATTAGTCCCTGGCCTTATCTTATATCTAGGATAGCCTTATACCTATCCCATGCATGCTTAAACTCCTTCACTGTATTAACCTCTACCACTTCTACTGGAAGACTATTCCATGCATCCACTACCCTCTCAGTAATGTAATACTTTCATTAGTCCCTGGCCTTATCTTATATCTAGGATAGCCTTATACCTATCCCATGCATGCTTAAACTCCTTCACTGGATTAACCTCTACCACTTCTACTGGAAGACTATTCCATGCATCCACTACCCTCTCAGTACAGTAATACTTTCATTAGTCCCTGGCCTTATCTTATATCTAGGATAGCCTTATACCTACCCCATGCATGCTTAAACTCCTTCACTGTATTAACCTCTACCACTTCTACTGGAAGACTATTTCATACATCCACTTCCCTCTCAGTAAAGTAATACTTTCATTAGTCCCTGACCTTATCTTATATCTAGGATAGCCTTATACCTATCCCACGCATGCTTAAACTCCTTCACTGTATTAACCTCTATCACTTCTACTGGAAGACTATTCCATGCATCCACTACCCTCTCAGTAAAGTAATCCTTTCATTAATGCCTGACCTTATCTTATATCTAGGATAGCCTTATACCTATCCCATGCATGCTTAAACTCCTTCACTGTATTAATCTCTACCACTTCTACTGGAAGACTATTCCATGCATCCACTACCCTCTCAGTAAAGTAATACTTTCATTAGTCCCTGGCCCTATCTTATATCTAGGATAGCCTTATACCTATCCCTGGCATGCTTAAACTCCTTCACTGTATTAACCTCTACCACTTCTACTGGAAGACTATTCCATACATCCACTTCCCTCTCAGTAAAGTAATACTTTCATTAGTCCCTGACCTTATCTTATATCTAGGATAGCCTTATACCTATCCCATGCATGCTTAAACTCCTTCACTGTATTAACCTCTACCACTTCTACTGGAAGACTATTCCATACATCCACTACACTCCTCAGTAAAGTAATACTTTCATTAGTCCCTGGCCTTATCTTATATCTAGGATAGCCTTATACCTATCCCATGCATGCTTAAACTCCTTCACTGTATTAACCTCTACCACTTCTGCTGGCAGGCTATTCTATACATCCACTACCCTCTCAGTAAAGTAATACTTCCTGATATTACTATATTAAATCATTGCCCCTCTAATTTGTCCTCTAGTTGTGGTAGTTTTTCTTCTTTTAAATATACTCTCTTCCTTTACTGTGTTGATTCCCTTTATGTATATAAATGTTTCTATCATATCCCCCCTGTTACGTCTTTCCTCCAAGCTATACATGTTAAGATGCTTTAACCTTTCCTGGTAAGTTTTATCCTTCAACCCATGAACCAGTTTAGTAGCCCTTCTCTGAAAGTATCACTATCCTTCTGGAGATCCGGTCTAAGGTTTAATAGAATAATATACTGAAGAGAAGTCTCCACACAGATATCATATGAGACTTACACCCTTTAACCTTATACAAGTGTCTTAAAAAATTAAGCTGAACTAAAAGTAGTGGTTTATAATAAACTTGCCATGCATGTATCAAGACACACACAAAAAAGTGCCACCTCTGGCCAGCAGATGGCGACCTCATACCTTATCTAACTGCTCCATGCAGGCGGCATGGACGACGATTTTACAGGCAGCACACTTTCTGCGCAGAGCGGATTTCTGGAAGACATTTTTTGTGTATGTGAGTTGAATGAGGAGTTAGAAGCACCTTGTAACAATGTAGCATCCTCCCCTGTACATTTCATGCAAAAGAGGGCTGCCAAGGGGGGCAGGAGGGTAATTGCCCCCCTGGGGCGGGGGCGGCACCACGTTTTTACTTTTACATATCACAGTCAGCAACACTTTCAATCTTTCTATCCAATTGTTTTGTCTGTCTATCAATTTCTGTACATTATCTGTCTGCAAATCTGTCTTGCACGTCTATGTGTGTCTCTCTCCCCATTATCTGTCAGTATATCTGTCTTCCATGTCTATGTGTGTCTCTCTCCCCATTATCTGTCGGTATATCTGTCTTGCACGTCTATGTGTGTCTCTCTCCCCATTATCTGTCAGTATATCTGTCTTGCACGTCTATGTGTGTCTCTCTCCCCATTATCTGTCGGTATATCTGTCTTGCACGTCTATGTGTGTCTCTCTCTCCATTATCTGTCAGTATATCTGTCTTGCACGTCTATGTGTGTCTCTCTCTCCATTATCTGTCGGTATATCTGTCTTGCACGTCTATGTGTGTCTCTCTCTCCATTATCTGTCAGTATATCTGTCTTGCACGTCTATGTGTGTCTCTCTCCCCATTATCTGTCAGTATATCTGTCTTGCACGTCTATGTGTGTCTCTCTCTCCATTATCTGTCAGTATATCTGTCTTGCACGTCTATGTGTGTCTCTCTCCCCATTATCTGTCAGTATATCTGTCTTGCATGTCTATGTGTGTCTCTCTCCCCATTATCTGTCAGTATATCTGTCTTGCACGTCTATGTGTGTCTCTCTCCCCATTATCTGTCAGTATATCTGTCTTGCATGTCTATGTGTGTCTCTCTCCCCATTATCTGTCAGTATATCTGTCTTGCATGTCTATGTGTGTCTCTCTCCCCATATATCTGTCACATGTCTATGTGTGTTTCTCTCCCCATTATCTGTCAGTATATCTGTCTTGCATTTCTATGTGTGTCTCTCTCCCCATTATCTGTCAGTATATCTGTCTTGCATGTCTATGTGTGTCTCTCTCCCCATTATCTGTCAGTATATCTGTCTTGCATGTCTATGTGTGTCTTTCTCTTCATTATCTGTCAGTATATCTGTCTTGCATGTCTATGTGTGTCTCTCCCTATTATCTGTCAGTATATCTGTCTTGCACGTCTATGTGTGTCTCTCTCCCCATTATCTGTCAGTATATCTGTCTTGCATGTCTATGTGTGTCTCTCTCCCCATTATCTGTCAGTATATCTGTCTTGCATGTCTATGTGTGTCTCTCTCCCCATTATCTGTCAGTATATCTGTCTTGCATGTCTATGTGTGTCTCTCTCCCCATTATCTGTCAGTATATCTGTCTTGCAAGTCTGTGTGTCTCTCTCACCCTTAATCTGTCAGTATATCTGTCTTGCATGTCTATGTGTGTCTCTCTCCCCATTATCTGTCAGTATATCTGTCTTGCATGTCTATGTGTGTCTCTCTCCCCATTATCTGTCAGTATATCTGTCTTGCATGTCTATGTGTGTCTCTCTCCCCATTATCTGTCAGTATATCTGTCTTGCAAGTCTGTGTGTCTCTCTCCCCATTATCTGTCAGTATATCTGTCTTGCATGTCTATGTGTGTCTCTCTCTCCATTATCTGTCAGTATATCTGTGTGTGTGTCTCTCCCTCTGGTCCTCCCCTGGATTGCGAATTGCATCGGCTCAGTAGTACACAGGCTGTGTAGATGATATATATATATATATTATTACTGGTTCTTTTTCACTGGCAGATCCTGCATCAATGACAAGACGTTTCACTTCCTTTCACTCCTACTGTAGCACTCTGGAGGATTTCTAAGGAGGGTGTTAAAGTCTGAATCCCGAAACCCCCCCCCCCCCCCCCCCCCCCCCCCCCCCCGCACGGTTTAGGATTTCTCTAATTTACAAGTAATTAAAGTGTAATCAAAGTCAGACACTGCAAATCTATTGCGTTTATGGGAAGGGTGTGATTGGTAGTACATGGGCTAAGGGTGCAACAAAGTGGGATGTGGGGTAACAGTGTAACGAGAGGGGCTTCATGCCTAGATAGATTCCATCATCTCCCCTTGGGGATATCCTTCTAAAATGGTTATTTATGTAAATTAGAAAATGAGCAAAATCTGTAATAATTATCTAAGGCCATTTAATAGTGCCAATGTGCTTTTTTTTTTTGTAGGTTGCATAAAAAATAATGCAAATTTCTAAAACCAGTAACAAAAAATAAATAAATAATAAAGGGATTAGATATTGCTTTGAGTGCCAATCAGAGGAGAGCATTTTATGGGGGCCTGAGGAGGGTCCACTGGTGGTCTGCTGGTGACTGATGTGCTACTCTCCACAAAGATACATAGTAGCAGGGCTGCACCTCTAGAGAACTGGTACACACTAATTCCTCTCCATGGCAACTCTGGTTCCCATGGCAACAGCCTAAAAATGTGCAGCTCTGTATTGGGCAGAAATCGCAAGGTGAACTTAACAGAGGGGATGACGTAATGCAGGGGATGGGGGGGGGGGGGGGTGCTGAATTTGGGAAGCACTCTAGATTTGATGGTCCAACCCTGTTACAAACTGATGCTGACAAGGAAGAGGCACATCAGAGGATAGGTTATCATGCAGTTACCTCATCCTGAATGTAGAGAATACTAAATAATGTCAAATTAGCTATACATTGTGTTGGCAGAACTGCAGCACATGCATTAAATAAGAGAGATAGATGTTTTCGGTGAGTTTGTGGAGTCTCCTGTTTATGACATCATCTTGTGACTTGATATGACACACTTCCTCATTTGCATATCAAGCCACAGATGATGTCATAAGAAGGAGACTCCTAATTTAGCCATTTGCTTGCAATTCTTCTAACACAATGTATAGATCTTTTTTCATCATTTTTTTATTCCCTACACTGGCAGTATAAGATGTATAGAAGCTACGGATCTCTTTCATAAATAGGGTCAACTGAGTTAAATGAATTGCCATGGAGTAACAAAGGGTCCTTGTGACTGGCTGAGCATGATGGGTGTGGAGGTCTACGGCCGCTGAGATAAATATTACACCAGTCTGAATTAATATACCTGGATAACGAAATAGGCATAATAAAGCCAATACGTTAAATTAAATATGTATTTATGTTTAGTTTGGTTTTTTTTCCACAGGGCACAAAGACCCAGATGTATCTGCCTTTGCAGTGTAAACTAGAGTATAAAACATTGGAAAAAGTTTCCCAAGGATTCTCTGCATGTATACAAACCAGAGACCTGTGCAATGTCCAGGTTAAACAGCACCAGACACATCAAATAAAAGCTTGCTACTTATGGCAGAACGAGGAGGAAGCTTTTACCATGTCAATGTTTAAGCAGGTCTAGTGCTTTCATGGAAAATTGTCCCAAATATTGTTATACTACATCAGTCAACAGGATTAGTCACTTGCTGTGTGCTTAATGCTACTTACTTTGACATCACACAAGTTTCATGGCTGTCTGTGCTCCCGTACAGATATATGGGGGGGGGGGGGGGGGGGGGTATTCTGAGCAGGAAATAGCTGAGCGTACAGCTGTATGGAGGACAGGGGAAGATACTCGATACTCACTGAGAATTTTACTTGGCAGTTCTCTTCCCCCAGGTAACACAGATCTCCGGATACGTTAGTTTCCTGCCAGAGATGGTCACCATTTAGTGCATTCTCCTGCGCATGAGAGAAAGCGTTACACGGTGCCATATAACACTACCATTATTAGTACTGTTATTTACTTACAATGAACAAACACGGAGCTTAAAAGGACCAACCCTTTCCCCAAGTGAAATATTTATTAAAATGTGTGTAATTAACATGTGAATATCTGTTTTCTGTGTTTAATTTACTAACATATATCAGGTTTGTGGCTTTTACAGACCTTCCCACTCAGCATTTACACAAAAAAAAACCAGGTATCTCAAATGCCAGGTATACCTGCAGTGTGTGCATGCATATACTGTACAGAGCACACATCTGCAGTATTTTGCCACCAAATGTGTTGCTAGATCGGGGGGGGGGGGGGGGCGCTTCAGATTTTCCTTCATCTTGGGTTGGATAAAGGAATATCTGACCCACGATCCTACACAACATGTCCGCTCCCTGATAGAGCAGCGGTTACACCAAGACAAGGAGTGACAGTACCGTCCAGTCCAGACTAGTGCGAGGTTCTTTGAGAGGTCCGTTAGTGATGGTCAGATTGGGGCAGTGTACAGGAGCCAGGTGCTGAAGTCCAGATCGAGAAATCGCCTTCCTAAAAAAGAAAAAGGAGACAGGAATAAGACGCTACTCAATGGCCATAACTGGCAACATGACCTTGCGGACGGCACACTTGCAAATTGAAGGTCCAGTGACCCCAATGGCACACAGACCACATAATGAGACCAGGAGACAGGCTTCTGGCACAGGATACAAAGAGCAAGACAGTGGGGTGAACCAATCATTGTTATTTTGGAGTACCTGTGGGCGTGGCAAGGCGATTGTGGGCGTGTCAGCACCTCATACATTCACGGGTTCTCTAACGCCCCGAGCCATGCGCCTTATAAACATCGTATTTCTGCCTTTTAAGAGTCCCAGAGAAGAGGGACACAGGAACTCAGGTTAGGAGCCCTGGATCAGGAATGCCCAGCTGGATCCAGGTTGGTTGGAAGGTATGACAAAGACTCCAGTGTCTAGAGATCCCTCAGATATTGGTTGGGGGATTGAATACAGAGTACAATTCTGTAATATAAGGTGTTTTGTTTTTTTAAAGGTCTTTGAATCCCTCATCTATTTGTACCATCCCTGTGTATCAAAAAGACGAAAAATGATGATCGGCTCCGCTCACCTATGCTCTCCACGTGGGTGCTCCATCCCGCTGACCAGGCGTGTAATGTACAGGCAAAAAAGACGAAAAAGTGATGTGCACTCCACTCCAGTGAGCGATCCAATAAAGTGCTTTATTTAAACAATGAACATGAGACCAAAAAGGAGGTACATGTACAGCAAAACGAACAAACAGAAAACCGCACCTTACGCGTTTCGCGTTTTACAATGCTTAATCATAGGTTTGAGCGTTGTAATACGCGAAACGCGTAAGGTGCGGTTTTCTGTTTGTTCGTTTTGCTGTACATGTACCTCCTTTTTGGTCTCATGTTCATTGTTTAAATAAAGCACTTTATTGGATCGCTCACTGGAGTGGAGTGCACATCACTTTTTCGTCTTTTTTGCCTACCATCCCTGTGTCACTGTTCTTAGTCATGTCCAACTTTTTTGGCCGAGGGGAATTAAACAATTTAGTGGCCCGGTTTGCAATTTCATCAGCCCACTCGTTAGCATTAGAGATAGACACAAAGAGACTGGCAGGAGAGAGATATATTGACAGATAACGTACACAGATTGACAGACAGACAAAACAACAGGATCGAAAGTGATGGGACTACAACTACCATAATCCCCTACTATTTTAGAGAAGCTGACAAGACAACTGCAATAACAAGGCATTAATAGCTGAACCAGAACAACAGGCAGTTAGCAGATTTTATTTTTATTTTTTCAGCTCAACCAACATCTCAAATGACCACAGATGGCTAAATCAGTTTTTGAATGGAAGTTTGGGGAGCTGAGGTGACCAGTTCTGGACTATTCCCATTAATAGTTAGATTGCAAGCTCTGCGAGCAGGGCTCTCATGTATCAGTCTCTTTGTCTAACACAGACTGTAATTCCCTTTCTATGCTCTGTACCAAGCGCTGTATACATTGTTGGAGCTATTTAAATAAATGTTAATTTAATGCAATGTAGACAGCTTTGTGTGTGACTAGTGAAGTCATTAAGTGGGCTAGGCTGTAAGCATCCATAAATATATATATTAAAAAATATATATTTAGAAAACAGTTCTGTGACCCCTTGACCAGGCAACAAGAATCGTGGTAGAATTTTACTGTAACTCCCATGATGCTGAGTTGAATGCTTGTACTCTATACAGAGTTTGCAAACATGGATATTTCTTAGGCCGGAGGATGGGGCAAGTTTGGGGCCTATGATTAAGCCCCCCGGACAAAGATTTCAGCAATCTGCACCCTTTGCACCATATATTCCTGGCTGGATCCCTGTTGTTACCATGTGTTCTCACAATTCCTGATCCCATTTGACATTAGGACGTATTTATTGCATAGATTATAAAACGTAAAAACCCCAACATTAGTGAAAAAACCTCTTTACAGTCCTTCAAAACCTGGAGCCACCGTTACATTGCAAAGGGAGGAATCCGAGCAGAATTACAATGTGTTACTCGTACATCTCTATTCCTGTGGATTTCCTGCATTGCTACAAACAGCTGTATTACCAGGCATGAGTCATAACTGTATCCAGGTCTGCTCCACTGGGAGAGCATTACTAACTGTTATGATAAAGCAGACAGATGGATTCATCCTACCGTGGGGGTTCTGGGGGGCAACAAACAAAAAGAGGGGGTCTCTCCAAAATATCCGTTCACAAAGCCAAGGAGGCTTCAAGGTGATCGACAATAAGAAACATCAAACAAGAAAACATGGGCTGACACAGAGCTGTATTTACTAAACTAGAACTCGCTGAGGGCTATTCACTAAAAGGTGAGATGACCATTCCTGATGTAACTATGTATTGTGCAGGGCCAGACCTGGTGAGATTCCCCTGCTAGAAGAGCTCAGCTGGCCATGGATAATGCACAGTTACATCTTTACACACTGTCACTTTATAACAATGCATTATACAGGGCCAACTCTGTTCTTCTAGCAGGAGAAACTCACCAGACTCTGCACAGTGTATAGAAGAATATATAGAAGAGCTCAGCTGGCCATGGATAATGCAGAGTTACATCTTTACACACTGTCACTTTATAACAATGCATTATACAGGGCCAACTCTGTTCTTCTAGCAGGAGAAACTCACCAGACCCTGCACAATGTATAGAAGAATATATAGAAGAGCTCAGCTGACCATGGATAATGCAGAGTTACATCTTTACACATTGTCACTTTATAACAATGCATTATACAGGGCCAACTCTGTTCTTCTAGCAGGAGAAACTCACCAGACCCTGCACAATGTATAGAAGAATATATAGAAGAGCTCAGCTGGTCATGGATAATGCAGAGTTATATCTTTACACACTGTCACTTTATAACAATGCATTATACAGGGCCAAATCTGTTCTTCTAGCAGGAGAAACTCACCAGACCCTGCACAGTGTATAGAAGAATATATAGAAGAGCTCAGCTGGTCATGGATAATGCAGAGTTATATCTTTACACACTGTCACTTTATAACAATGCATTATACAGGGCCAACTCTGTTCTTCTAGCAGGAGAAACTCACCAGGCCCTGCACAATGTATAGAAGAATATATAGACGAGCTCAGCTGGCCCTGTACAATGCATAGTTCAGTCAGTGACATGAAATGTTCATCTCACCTCAACACTCCTGAAACTCACCTTGATTAGGATCTCTTGCACCAATTAGCTATGTTTGTTGCAGTCCTCCAGCAGTTTCTAAATCTAACTCCCATCATGTTTCAGCATTTTTGCTACTCCAGCATGATAGGCGTTGGACTTCAAAAACTATTAGAGGGATGCAAACCCTGAAGCCCTCCAAAACAGTTAAATATTATAAATGGGCCCACATCACGAATGGCATCAGCAGTGGGGCACACGTGAGTGTGTGATTTTTACTAGGTCTCTGCACACCTTGGTAGGACACTGGTTCCACTTTCGCTGTCCGAGCCGCAGCTACTAGACGAGGCTTGTTGGGATTCCCCAGAATTGAGAAACTTATAATCCATCCAAATGTCCCACAGCAAATCTTGCAGGTTGTGAATCTTCGCCGACTTCAGTGTGTGCCTCTTGGTATTTTTGACCGTAAAACGTGGGTTGACCTTCACGGGAGCCGTGCTGGACTTCCTCCTCTTCTCCTCTTTCTTTTTGCGTGGACACAGCTGCGCAGACATCTTACGCTGTGTCGAGAACCCCAGCGACGCCGCCCCGGCGGCCGACTTGCGCCTGACCTTCGACGCCATCAAACTCGGCTTTCGGTCCCCGTCGGCGGGGTGAGATCTGCTAAAGTGGCGGTGGAAAAAGTCCTCCATGGTCCAGAAGATTTGTCACGTGGTAGAGTTGGAGTTTGCTTATATGCCCAAAAAATATCACCGAAAATCTGGACCAGTGCAACGTCAACTATTCGAAACTCGGTTAAAATGTTACTAGTTCCAGAAACATAGGTAGTGATCAAACTCTCTAAGGCTGGATGCAAGTCATATTTTGAAGTACGAACCTATATTACTATTTGTACTCCATATGTAACAAGTCTTTGGAACTATGAACCTAGTCCATCGAAACTAGTCCAAACATGTTGTTAATGAGATTTCATATTGCCAGTAGAATCTTCAACTGGTAGTCAATGGAACATCAGTCTATATAGTATCAACCACCAAGCAGGATTAAATCCATCTGGGCCTCCAAACAGTTCCTTAAAAAAGTCACTATATAGAGATCCTGAGCTGACCTGTCTTTACATTACACAGGGAGAAGTAACACTGCCCTCTCCAGCCTGGTTCTCAAGGGACTTTAAAAGCCATGAATCAAGTGCGTAGTTTCCAAATTTAACCACGGCAGTAGAAGAAAAACATTTTTTTTTCACAGTTGCTCAATAATCCCTTGTGTTCTCCTATATGTGCAAGAATTTGTAAAAAAAAAAAAAAAAATTGAGACGGATTGAAAAAGATATCAATACAAGAAAATGTAATTATGGATTGCCCCTGGCTAACTATATATCACAGTTGGCCCAAGAAAAAAAAAAAAAGGTTAGAAATAAAAAATGGTTTATAAGATCTACTAAAGTGGGAAAATAGAAAAAATATACATATTACGTACTTTATCTACTCAGTCTTTGCTCTGTACCAGCTTTTATCAGCTAATCTGTGTATTGTATTATTAATTAAAGGCTGCAAAACTGAGCAGATTAAAAGTGATCATTGGAAAAAAAAAATTCCGTTGACAAGGCAGAAAAATAATCCATTCCTGAATTAGGAAGATTAAAATCAGTTAACCCCTCCTGCACCACCGACCTTCACCATGGTGTGTGACTCGTGCTTAATGCAAGGACACAGAAACCGGTTTTCTACTGACAAATGACTTTACCAAGTCCTGATCTTTATTATTTTTAAACTTCACTTTTCATGTTATATTCTTTTTTCGGTAGTTCTCAGAAGTTGTTGCAAGATTTTTTTAAAGTCCAAAAAAAGGATTTAAAAAAAACAAAAACAATATATTTTTTAATTAACCCTTCACTTGTCAGTTATTCTAACTGTTTAGAGTGCAGAATTACATATATCCTCTTCAAATAAATATTGTTTTCTGGAACAAGAGGCCACAGTGTAGTAAATGACAGGTGCTTTGGATGATTAGGATGGCGATGGAGTCCTAATAAGTACCATTTTGCATGATCAGAAATAAAAGTGACCGGCTGAGATTCTGTAGAGACTCAAGCTAAATCGTCTGGATGTTCGGCTACAGGTACCACATTTCCTAGTTGATAGACCTGCCCACTTATCTCTTTAAAAGATCAGGTCCCTCCTCCTGTGGCACCACAAGGGTGGTCACTATGAATTCGAAAAACAGATGCCCTCCTCCTTCCAGAAACATAGGACGATAGCTATCCAAAACAGGGGGTCTCCAACCAAAACCACCCAGATCAACAAACTCGTTCCCCTTTCTCAAAGTATCCAGAATCCTTCTTTGGTCTTTAATCCAGAGCTGCAGTAAGCACCAAACCATAGGACGGCTTGCAAAATCAAAGAACTTGCCGAGTCCGATTAAAACGAAAATCCAAACGCCTTGATCTATAAGAGTTTCATTTCTTTCTTTTTTACGAAAAAAAAAAAAAAACAAAACTGATGGAAAAAAAACGAAGGCTTAAATACTTTTGCGTCACAATTTGAACTTTCGAGTTGTAAGGCTACTTTGAAAAGGATGTGGAACAGAAGGGAGTCTGGATTTAAAAAGCTGGAAGTTTTACAAGAATGCTAAGATTTGCTTGGACAAATCTTTAAGACGCTGGCTGTTTCCGAATCGAAGTTTCTCCTGTGGATCTGCAGGATTTTTGCTCAGCTCCCTCCCTACGTTTTCTGCTCTCTTGAGACCCTTTTGAAGATTTCTCAGGCTTTTTTTTCTTTTTTTTTCTTGCCCCTGTACTTGAAAATTCCCAAATGCCTCTCTTTTTCCTCTTCTTATTCAATCCACAGCAGTTTTGTTTTTTTATCTTCAGTGTTTCTCTCTCTGGCTCTCTAGAGATGTCCAGTCACAAATAGTCAGCTCAAGTACTGAAATATTCCGCAGCTCACGGGAGGAAAACATTTCTGCTTTGAAAGAAGTTATCAATGTGCAAATAGATTTAAACTTGTCTCCTTTGGAGGGTGGTTTGCAAATTTTCTTTTTTTTTTTTAAAAAAAAAAGATGATTGAAGAAGCTTTGGTCTTATCTAAAGATTATCCTCAGATCACGACTTGCAGAGACCTTTAGAAAAATAAATAAAGCAGAAACTAGGGCAGTATTAGTTCTGCTTTTGTGAAATATCTATGTGTCATTTCCTTACTTTGGTTGCAAAGGACATCAACAATAATATATGTGCTCATACCAACTAGAGTAACCGAGATAAGTAATGTGCTGGAAACAGAGACGCTTAGAAAGTTATATTGTTATCTACAAAGATACAGTCGCTGAAAAGTTCTATTTTGTTTTTTGCTGTCAGCAACCAGAATTCAATTTATTCTAGAGCACTTCTTTTGGAGGGATAGACACGCTTTTAAAGTAAAACATATAACTGTAGTCGCGAGTCAGGAATGTCCCAGTCACTTGTTGGGCATTTCATACATAAAGATGGCTTGTCTGTTTCCTCGAGCATAAGGGGCTCATTGAATGAACTTGATGACAGAGCAAAGTAGGGTGTGGGAATAAACAAGCACCAGAAAAAAAAAAAAAAAAACTCATGAACAGGCTTCCAATACATGCTATACTTCAGAAGAGAACCATCCAAGCAAAGACTGGAACGTCTGTAAGACGGTTTGATGTGCCAAGGTCAAAGAATTGTGAGGAGCTGACCTTATACCAAATCAAAAGTCCATCCATGCATCTTCCAAATATGAATGCATATTAATGTACTTTCAAAGTACTTTAAAATGCATGTTTTACATTTTGCATTGCTTACAATTTAAAATACTTACAGTTTGTTAAATGACAGAAGTTTGCAAGAAACCAGGACTGCCCACACTAGCTGAGTAAAGTCACTTTCCTTTTTTGTTGTTGCAGGTACCAATGAGAATAAATTAATTCAAATGAATGGAATTTTCTGTCTCTCTAGTGATGACATCTGACAGTGTGTTGCACTATTAAGAGATCCTATTGTGTACACAGTGTATTCTATTCCAGGAGCACAGGAAGTGACTAAATGAAAACTTTATATGCTCACTGTCTATATAATCAGTGCTGCCGCACCTGCAGTAAACATGCAGAGTAATCCCTGGGGGAGGGCTTGAGTCAAATATCAAAAATGTGATTTATGCAGAAAGTATGCATCAAATCACACAGGGATAAAAGCCTGTGCATTATACAAGCAGTGATCTTCATCTTGCACCAAAGTGAGTTTGGGGACTAGAATGTCCCTTTAATTCTGATCTTCTTTTTTCCTTTAACCAAAACTTCTCCAACCTCATTTCCTCCTCCGGCATGTCCCCCCCCTCCCCCATTTATAAGTGTTCCTATATTTGGGGGGGACCCAGACTCCCTTGTCCCTCTTTCATGCCCCAGTGTCCCTATATTTTAGGCTCTCAGATGGTTTGCCATGCTTCAATGCATCTCAGACCCCACTGCAAAAAAAAAAAAAAATAACTCAATAATGTGAGTTTAAACTGCATTAAATGTGTTTATTAATCAAACACTTATAACTGCCTCCCAGCCGGCAATGCCCCTCGAGCCACCCCCCACTAAAACCTCTTTGTCCATTTGAAATGTCAGACGCCATGCTTTCGAGAAAGATCCGAACGCTTGGTGTGTGTACGTATTAAGATGCCCGATACGTTGTATATTAAATGCTAAACGGGTCATCCGAAAAGTGCGAAGGTCTAAAATATAACAAAATAATTTGGGAGGGGGGATTAGAGCTGGCAGAAGCAGGAGAGCATCACCAAAATTCACTCCACTTACCAGGGGGCAAAAAAAGTTATATCCAGTACTGACACATAATAATACTGGATTCTCATATAGCAAAGTCTCTATATTGTTTAATGCGCGTTTAACTCATTGAATTGCTGCGATGCGTCGCCAGGGAATAATAATCGTCTGTTGGTGGCTATGGCTGGTGCCATTAATCATGGCCTAGTTAGGCCTTCACTCTGCAGACACCTGCCCCTGCAGGAACTGTCAGCAATCTCTAAGTATCAGCAGCTGATGCGATGCTGCCCCCTCTATCATTAGAAGCCTCCTTGCCTCCAAGTCCCATCAGCTGCATGCAAGCATTAACACTTTCACTGCCTGAACACCCCAATGTGCCTCCAGATAAATATTCAGTTAAAAGAACTGTACCACCTCATGGATCTTCAAAACGATCTATACACATTGTGTTAGAAAAATGCTTACATTGGGAGAAAAAATGGGTTTTGTTTTGTTTTTTATTACAAAAGTATCAAAAAGATAAATACATCCATCATATCAATATTTATTTTATATCTAGAGGACAATCCTCCAGTTAATACTTTGGCCTCTGGCTCCGTCAAACCTTCAGGGGGCACGGTATTCAAATGAGCTGGTTTTTCAATGGGAAATGTGTCATTTGCATACCGTGCCACAGTGATGTCATATCAGGAGAATCCACAGACATATTTAAAAGCCATTTCTCTCCTAATTTAGACATTTATGTGCAATACTGCTTGTAACGGACCGTCACACCCAGCAAGTCTTTCCTGGACCCTTGCTCTTTGTACCCAAATAGACAGGACATCTAGCAGTTAGGTACAGCAAGATTGAACTACTTTATTTGACAAACAACACAGACTTATAAAAGACATACACATGACATCACAGACATTAGTATACAATGGGGGGGGGGTGGAACTAAATAGTTCTCCAACTAACTGGGGCTAGGAAAACATTAGACATTCAGACTGCAAACCAAATAGGAATTAACATAGAGTGAGTAGACCTAATTACAATACACACAGTAATGTACACAACATAATCAGTTTACCAGTTAATCCAGAACAATGGATGTTGGAGTAAACTATTGGAGTCACTGTCACATTATAAACCTTCAGAGTGGTCTACTCACAGAATTAAACATTACACATAAACCAATACACTAACAGAATATAACTAACTAACAATATTAACGTATAGTGCTATGGCACATCCCTTACCCAGGTGGTGCGTTCATTCGTGGGTAGATTCAATCTACCGAACACCCAGGCAGAAAGGCACGAAAAAGCCTTTCTGCAGGGGAAAATACAAGCTTTTACCATGGGGCCATAGTCCAGAGGCAGCAGGCGAGCAACCAGGCTTCTCCAGAACATAGTGGCGAGGTTGGTTCCGCCACACTGCTAACACAATGTATGGATCCTGTTCAATAATATTTTAATATCCACATTCACAATACAAGCAATGTTTAATGCTATGGATTTTTTTTATTATTATTATTACTTGAGTGCTAGTCAAAGAACAGCGCGTTTCACCGTCACCCGATACTTTGATGGATAACTTGCACACTTTATGTGTCTGTCAAAGGCGTAAAGATGTATGGGGGACTGGTAGTCTGTTGACAGGCGCCTACCTAGCAGTGGCAGTTTGCCTCCTCTGTGTTGTCCAGGCGGGGGGCACAAGCATTCAGCGAGGTCCTTCCCCATCTCCAGTAAGCACCAGGAGTCTGTGGTTCGCGGAGGGGTCATATATTGTTGGCTGTCCTTCTGTGCACAGTGAGTCCCTGAGCTCTATATCCAGTATACATTGCCTGTGACCCGGATTAACCCTTTGCCTGCCTTTTGACCCTGCCTGTGACCCGGATTAACCCTTTGCCTGCCTTTTGACCCTGCCTGTGACCCGGATTAACCCTTTGCCTGCCTTTTGACCCTGCCCGAGACCAGAATTTAGCGTTTGCCTGCGTAGAGGTTAGGCCGCACAGATAGACTCCACTTCCCTGTATCACCCACTTATTTCTTGCTGCCCGACGCGTTTTAAGGAATCAAGGTCAGAATGACCCAGAAACAACTAAAGCCACTTCAATACCCTGGTTACAGCCACTCTACATAAAAAAAGCATTCATTCATTTACAGCAAGTATCCAATGTGATAACCGTTACCCGGCTGACATCTCAGCATTGGGCAGACTTTCTCTTTTTTTTTACATTTTAAAATACAATAAGTTTATTTGCTAAAAAGTAACATTTTTATTTTTTGTAGATTTTCTTTTCTCTCCCAACCTGTTTCTATTTTGTGATGTTTGGTTGGGAGCTGTTCTGGCAGTGGCCTACTTCACGTTTCAAGGTGTGCCATTTACTCAAGACATTTTTCCTTTTCCCCGCGCAGCGTGAGAGCCATTAATTATTACCTTATAAGTGTCTGTTTGAAAGAGGGTTTTTATGGAAAATGCTGACTTAATGGCAATGCGTTTAACAGCTCGTGGAATGGCTGCTGTTTTATTAAAAACACAGACCTCTCATAGAGATCTTGATTCGGGATCAGTAACCCACCTTCCAGGGTGCTGGAGAAAAACAAAAGGTTTCTGTAAAAGAGTGATTAGCCAATGCGTTTCACATGTATCATTAATCAGTGGGAGGCCACCCGTGTGTCAGACTAACCTGTCCCTTGAGACTCGTTAGCAGGTTATGTAAGGGTGGGCACTCCCTAATGAAGGGCAGTCCGATATCTCTCGGGAGCCAATCAGAAGGCATGGGGCTGCAGGTATGCATACAACTGCACAAATATGGTACACACGTGTCACAAGACCAGTGCGCATGCCACAGTACAGTGGCTTCCAAAGTGCAGTGGTGTATCTTGGTTTTGTACTGCCATAGGCAGAAAAATACCCCCCGACCCACGATGCACACCTACAGCATGCCCCATCACCCACGTTGCACACCCACGACATGTCTCATCACCCCATTACATGCCACATTGCACACACATTAAATGCCCAATCATCCCATTACATGCCCCCATTACCCACATTAAATGCCCAATCATCCCATTACATGCCCCCATTACCCACATTAAATGCCCAATCATCCCAATACATGCCCCCATTACCCACATTAAATGCCCAATCATCCCATTACATGCCCCTATAGGGATGTTAGACAGGATGGTTTAGTGAACAGTCAAGAAGGATGATAGTGAAATAGGAATTGTATGCGAATGATAAGGAAAAGTATTAGGAAGAATCACAGTGAAGAAGGAGGGAGCAGCCTGAGCGGGGCAGAGAGGGGAAATCTAGAGCCTTACACAAGATGTCGGCACTGGAGTAGAAGAAGGAGCACAGAACATTCTGCAAATTCATAGGTAGTTTGTTCGTTCCAGCATCTTAAACCAGGGGGGGGGGGGGGGGGGGGATGAAGGAGGTGAATCTCTCTTTAGTTATCAGTATCCTGTGACTATGAGAGGGGTGCTTTAAAAAAAAACAGCCATCGGGCAAGAAAACCATGTGCACAGGACCAGCGATCATGGTAACGATCATAAACAGGTCTGTAAAGGTAACATGTACTGTAGCCATGTCGAATACGCTGATTACAGAGCTCAGGCAAGAAAAACATCTATCGGGATCACAGATCTGACCAGACTGGCTGACACTTCATCCCCTGTACGTGCAGCATTATTCCTTTCACAGGATGAATAACTCAATGTTATCCATCTCTGATCCCCCTCCGCAAAGCCCTTCCCAGCCTTCTCCAGGCTCTGGGCAGTGAAACGCGTTTGGGTTTTTTTTTTTGTTTTTTGTTTTTAGCATCTAAACAAACGCTGGGAGCTGTTACGTCCTATCCATACTGCTTGCGCTCTTGGTCCCATACTGTCATCTGTCATGAGCTTAAAAATTCTCCGGGTTGGATAAAGCCCACTGGCTAATCTCGCTGAGATCATACGAGATCCATCTCGACATTCTCTCTCCCCCCAAAAAATGACAAAAAAATTTACAAATTTTAAAGAAAACAAATTATAATATTAACTCTTTGCGTTCCGAGTGACGGGCAACACGCCGCTGGCACTGCAGAGGTTAACAATAGTCCTTAACTTTCTCTCCGAGTCGGAAAAATGTTTGTAAAAGATGGGCGGTGGGCTCTGACGGTTACAGCGTCCGCTAGAGGCCTTGCGCAATAAGAAAACAGCAACATATATCAGTACCGAGTGCAAACTTCTAAGGAATTTGGTGAAGAAAGGTGCCAGAAATGCCAAGTGAACACAGCACCCCTAATTTGGCCCTCCCCCCCTCCCACTCCTTCAGAATGCCAGTTTTTGCTGTGTTACCATGGATACGGTGCCCTATCTCTTAAAACATGGATGACACGATAATGATTCCTTAGCCCTTACAGAGGACACGCCGTATAGAAATGAAATCCTCGTCTCCAGAGAAACACACATAGCAGAGAAAAGCACCATGGGACACAACTTCATGTTCCTGGGGTCCCCAGAGAGCAGGGGAGGGCTACCAACTTTACCCCCCCCCCCCCCCCCCACACACACACACACACCCTCTCCACCCGGGGGAAGGGGGAAATATTTAGTTGCCCTTGGTACCAGTTCATCAGCCCACCTGATGTCATGAGAGATAGACACATCTACCTAGTGTTACCGACTAGGGCATTTAAAAATGAAAGGTTGTGCCTCCCCAGTCAATTGAGACAGATTGGAGGGCAGCCCAGAGGACAGTTGCCTTACTGCCCCCCCATGCCAGCTGACCTTATTCCCCCACCAGCTATTGCTAAAACTCTGCTCTCCATTGCATCATCCTCATCCCCGTGACCCAGAAACCAATGAGTTCTGTAAATGGCATCCAAAATGGTGTGTGTGTGTGTGGGAGTGGAATGGCTCAGTACAACACGGAAAGGGAACACCGGGGTCCATGATATAGAACAGTTATGGGTCAAAGTTCAAAAAGTGCAGCAGTCACCATGGAAACAAATAAATCTTCTGCTTTTAGAACGTAGCGCTTACATTATATTTTGGTTTCGCCTGTTGAACAGTGCCAGCACAAAGAAGGATAGTTGGTAGTTTTAGATATTAAACCACCACCCAAGAGCCCAAACACAAAAGAAAAATTACGTTATAAAACACCACCACAGCACTACAAAACACCACCACAGCTCTACAAAACACCACCACAGCACTACAAAACACCACCACAGCTCTACAAAACACCACCACAGCACTACAAAACACCACCACAGCACTACAAAACACCCCCACAGCTCTACAAAACACCACCACAGCACTACAAAACACCACCACAGCTCTATAAAACACCACTACAGCACTGTAAAACAACATTGTTTATACAGGTACAGGTAGATGCCTAGAGCTCAGTGCAGGCATGTTTAATTTGTGTGTGTTTCTAAGACTAAGATGGGAAGCTGCTTGGTCACAGTGCACTGCATGCACGCAGGCAGGAGTAAAGCTGGGGACGCCCAAAAACAATGGGGCTGTCCTATGAAATCCAGGGCAACTTATTAACTTTCCAGCTTCCCACAAACGACGCCTTCATTCATTCATTGCATTAAACAAACCTTCACAATCCCTGACATAACAGATAAAACAGCCCCAATCAGCAAAGCAAACACGCTAATCTATCCTGAAGACACCTTTCCATCTCTCTCTTCATATGTATCTCTCTCTCTGTGCTGAGCACCTTGCATTACTACCAAGCCATCTGGGGCAACAAACCGCCCACCCCGGCTTCGTGCCCACCCCTGTTGGATCTGATTACTCACACACAGGCTGTGGTTTCGTTAGTCATTCTAGCTCCAACCCTAGCAATCATCGACAAGTGCAAATCAAACACAGCTAAATCCTTACATCTAGATCTTTACTTATTTATTGTTTAATGGTGAAAGCATAGTTGCCAACATTCCTGAATTAGCCAGGATAGTCCTGCTTTTTTTTTTTTTTGTCCGGTCTTGGCATTAATACTGCCCAAGCACAAAGCTTTGCAGCATCGCGTCTCAGAGGCATACATAGTTTAAAAGAGGAGAATTGCGCAGGTATCTGTCCCGGGGAAGCGTGAGCACAATAACACGCAACGTAATGTGACTTCCCCCTTATAGCCCCACCCCGTTTAGCTCCGCCCTTTCAGAAACTTGGTCGCTATGTGAAAGAGATGCATGAAAAAGGACCCAGTCCTGTTTTTTTAAAAAACAGTTTTACGTCTTGCTCGTTAGCGATACTATATTTGACGACACTTTTTTTCTTCTAAATCTTGTGTTGATTATTTTGGCAGCTTTTAGCTCAGGAGCCCTGAGTCAGAGGGGGCAGGGTTACCCCACGGATTTGTCTGGGCAGTATTACTGACGGGACATTAGTAAGATGCCTGTACGATCTGTCATTCGTCTCCGCACAGAGGGCACATTTCATCATTTTCTCATGTTGGAACATGGAGGCCTTCGTCTCAGACAAGGGAATTCCAATTGGAAATGATCACCCCCCCCCCCCCCCCAACTGTTTTATTTTCACTTGGTAATGAAAGCTATATTAACACCAGTTAGATTAAATTAATACTAATATTAATATTAATAATAATATTAATAATATTAATATTAATAATAGTAATATTGCTTAAATTAATAGAAAAAATGTGGTGTCACCTGTTTATCATCTTGTGGCTGGATATGCAACTTCCACATTCTCCAGTATCCTCTACATTCGTAATACTAATAATGGTTACACATAAATATTTGTGTTCAAATATTTCCCAGCTTCAAAAAAAGATAATAAAGATATTTTTGTCCAAACTATACAGACAGCTTCAAGTGTCAAACCGCTACCGAGAGTGACAGAGAGGAATATATATAAGTATATTTGGCAAGCGGGTCACATATTTATCCAGGGCCGGCATGCACGACTGTAGAGATACCGCAGCACTGAATTCCAGATTGAAATGTCTCACGCCCGGCTCCCTGCGCGTTTTAAGTTCCAGTGTAAATATGGCAAGAATCCAAAAGCAGCGACAGATCATTATCATGTTGGCCCACATCAGACACTATGTCTGCACTAAATATACATCACAGTTTGGGACATAGGGATCTCGGGGGGGGGGGGGCGATGGAGGGGGTCATGGTGAAAAATATAGGGAATTGATAGGCAAGTTGAATAAATCCCCCACACTCTCCAACATTGGCCATCATTTTGAAATTACCTTCTCAATTCCCCACAACTCCCTCTCTTACCATGACTGATGAGCGTGAGAGATTGTGGAACAAACAGTGTCTTCTAAAGTAATCACAGTCTCTTTTGGATACCATGCTCTGAGCCCCCCTCACTCTGAAATGGCTGTCTTGTGAATCGCCATACTCCACGTTATGGGGAGATTTGTAGACTTTAGGAGCCAGCTATTATTAGGAGAAATGGGTCAGGGGAGCAGATTGTTACACAGGGAACATGAAAAAAATAAGGATGTATTTATAGTGCAACAAATTAAAATACACTGTGTGTGATAGTGCGTCTATTTCAGTGCACTCTGAATTCCATTAAAACCCTCGTTTTTAATCTGTAGACGTGGGATAAAAGGTATACATAGAGCAGTAAAATCAGTAACAGAAATGGTCTGCGCGTGACATAACATTACAAGATCCATATGTAAATAAAGCTTCAAATCAAAAAATAGTCCACAGCGGCTGATGGGGATTCCAGTCCAGTTGTGAAGTTTGCGCAAAGGCTCGACGCGTTTCTCCGGGTGAAGATTCACACGTCCCGGCTACCTCAGGAGTTGCAGCAATAAAACACAGCTGAAATCGACTGTCCTTTATAATGAGAGGCACTGGCGAAAAATCGCTCACTTCCGGTACGCGGACGGCCTCTGACCGGAAGTGGCGTTTACATTTCACAGTGCGTCTCATCATGCGTTCCACCATGGAGATTTGCGTTCCAAGTGGTTATACATGCTGTATACATATTACAATGACATAAAAAAAACAATAAAAGGTGTATTTATTAAGAATAAACATTGGATAATAAAAAAAAGTATTGCAAAGTATAGAAAAACGGGGCTGGATGTGTGAAACACATTATTATTAGTTATTATTAGGAGCCAGGGAAATGCTACTATCAAAATGGTGATAACCCGGCAGTAATCTTGGCGTCTCTACCATGAATTCTGGGAATGTGTCTATTTGTGGGGTACATTTTGAATAAACCAGCAATAGATAGCCCATGACTGGTTGTGATGTGCAGCCAATGGGAAGTCAAATCTGTAGCAGGCTTGCCTTTCATTGGTTGCACAGTATTCCAAATTAGAACACAGAGACACACAGATACCCTAAACTCCCACACTTGTCAACACTATGGGCCGCCGTGAAAAGGACCATGGCTCCACCCACAATATATGGAGGCTGATTTCACACCCAAAGGAATGACTTCAACAACACACAAAAAAACTTTGCAATGTGCAAAACAAGAAGCGTGGGGGCCATTAGGATACTGGGACAGTCCTCCAAATTAGGACCACTGACAACAATGAAAAACAACATCTCAGGGATTGTAGAGCTTTCGACAGCCAACCGCAGACTCTGTATTCAAGTTTATTGATTTGTTATGCAAAAATGAAGGCAATATCTAAAGCCAATGAGAGACAGAGGCTCTGGCCAGCTTGCTTCCCATTGGCTGCGCAGGGCTCTAATTCAGAACACTGACATGCCGATGTTTACATATATATATATATATATATACATATTCCTAATGACAGGTAGATCTCTGTATTTTCCCGTTGCAGGTTGGATTATTGTGAGATCGGAAAAGGCAGACGGCGGTTAGCAGAGAGTGACAGGTTGTAATCTTTCTTCAAAAGAACTGACATCACAAGTATAGGGGGGAGGGGGGGGCTCAGCTGTCTTTGTCATGGACGGGTTTCCGGCAGCTGTGACATTCCTGTCATTCCCAGGGGTCATGACGAGTGGCAGCTGCAGGATGAGGATATAGCTATGGGGATCTCGTCCATGTTTGTGTAAAGCCAGTCGCACACTGCTTTGTGGCTGGGAGACATTGGGATATAGAATGTCAGTCTGCGGCAGACACAGGGCTGGTGATGTGATAATACTAAATCGGACTAATGTCCCGCTGTGAATATCAACCTTCACCGCGGCCACAGAAAGTTACACAGAGAGATAGAACCTAGACGTCCGACTGCGGCCCTCCGGCTGCTGCCGAACTGCAAACCCCAGTACTCCGCACCAGCATTCTAGAATGGCGGAGGATCATGGTACTTGTAGTACAGAAACAGCTGGAGGGCCGCAGTGGGACACGGCTATACCAAAAGCACAAATAGTGACAGCGCTCAATCCAAATTCTTACTAAAACATATCCTTCATTTCATGTTGCAATTAAAAATCCACATGGACGGTACATGGGCGGAGATCCCTTATCAGCCCACGCGTTTCACAATATTGGGAAGTAATAAAAAAAAAAATTACAAAACCTTCCTTATATATAAAAAAACACTTTGCCTTCTGAAAGGGAACTGTGCATACAGTAACCCTGATATATATTTTTTTAAACCAACAGAAACAAACATCAAATAACTACTCTTTATACAGTATTTGCTAGAGTTGTTATTTAAGACATAGAGATGAGAAAATAAATGACACAGCATAGTGTAGACTCTCAGGTAATCTGCTATTACATTCAATTTATTTGTATTTTTATGTTTTCCTAATAACACAATAGATGCACTTTTTGAGCATGGAATTTCTAGGTACTACATACATGTGCTGTGACCGGTCAGAGGAGAGAGTGAGCTTCCAGAGCTTCCTGAGCTTCCAGAGCTTCCTGAGTGACACTATTAAGCACGGTTACTTGGACTGGCCCTAGCATGATGTTACCTTTTATAGTGCACATTGGAATTTGAGAAATCTGGGGCACCCATCAGGGGGGGCAGACATGTTGGGTCAGATCTTCATTCATCTGACCCAAGAGCAAAGATTCTAAACAACATGTTCAGCTCCTGATAGAGCTATACAGAGCAAAGATTCTAAACAACATGTCCAGCCCCTGATAGAGCTATACAGAGCAAAGATTCTAAACAACATGTCCGTCCCGTGATAGAGCTATACAGAGCAAAGATTCTAAACAACATGTTCAGCTCCTGATAGAGCTATACAGAGCAAAGATTCTAAACATGTCCAGCCCCTGATAGAGCTATACAGAGCAAAGATTCTAAACAACATGTCCACCCCCTGATAGAGCTATCCATATCAAAGATTATAAACAACATGTCAACCCTGATAGAGCTATACAGAGCAAAGATTATAAACAACATGTCCGCCCCCTGATAGAGCTATCCATATCAAAGATTATAAACAACATGTCAACCCTGATAGAGCTATACAGAGCAAAGATTCTAAACAACATGTCCACCCCCTGTTAGAGCTATACAAAGCAAAGATTCTAAACAACATGTCCGCCCCCTGATAGAGCAATACAAAGCAAAGATTCTAAACAACATGTCCGCCCCCTGATAGAGCTATACAGAGCAAAGATTCTAAACAACATGTCCGCCCCCTGATAGAGCTATACAAAGCAAAGATTCTAAACAACATATCTGCCCCCTGATAGAGCTATACAGAGCAAAGATTCTAAACAACATGTCCACCCCCTGTTAGAGCTATACAAAGCAAAGATTCTAAACAACATGTCCGCCCCCTGATAGAGCTATACAGAGCAAAGATTCTAAACAACATGTCCGCCCCCTGATAGAGCTATTCAAAGCAAAGATTCTAAACAACATGTCCGCCCCCTGATAGAGCTATACAGAGCAAAGATTCTAAACAACATGTCCACCCCCTGATAGAGCTATCCATAACAAAGATTATAAACAACATGTCACCCTGATAGAGCTATACAGAGCAAAGATTCTAATCAACATGTCCGCCCCCTGATAGAGCTATCCATATCAAAGATTATAAACAACATGTCAACCCTGATAGAGCTATACAGAGCAAAGATTCTAAACAACATGTCCACCCCCTGTTAGAGCTATACAAAGCAAAGATTCTAAACAACATGTCCGCCCCCTGATAGAGCTATACAGAGCAAAGATTCTAAACAACATGTCCGCCCCCTGATAGAGCTACACAGAGCAAAGATTCTAAACAACATGTCCGCCCCTGATAGAGCTGTACAAAGCAAAGAGGGGTCAATAAGGTGCTTAATTTATATTCTTCCATTAAAACATTTCACACTTAACGCAGTCTTTCTATGAAAAACAGCTTAACTTTTGCTGGCAGACAGACATTTTTGGAAAACACATACTTAGCCAAAAATAAAAGCAAGGGGTCCATGCAAAGGAGACAGGCTTACCAATCATCCCACAATTCTCTTCCTGAGAAACTGTGCCTTATTTTCCAGTGCTGCTCTCTCCAGCCCTCTCAGTGAGACAGCTCCATGGCCCTATCAAACGTATCAAACTCCAGGAAGTCTGCTAGCATCACCCACAATCACAGTCGGAAGTCCAGAACGTGACAACACTTTTTATACCGTGTATAACCCTGTCTCCCAGATTCGGGTGTCACTGTTCCCAGCTACACAATGCAGTGTGAGTGATGGCAACAGGATTAGGTGCAAGTGTTTTCCAAAAAGGAATCCGTGACAGCTGAATGCATAGCAAAATAAAGCGTCCCAGACACAGAGCTTGGGTTTACAGCATCAATGTTTCACTGAGATCTCTCCCTTTCTACATAACACTGCCTGTGTTTGATATAAAGTCATAACAGTACTAAGTGCTCTGTACACCAATAAATCATAACATTACGCCCCCCTGCCTAATATTGTGCAGTTTCCCCTTTTGACACCAAAACAGCCCTGACCCATCGAGGCCTGGACTCCACTAGAACTCTGAAGGTGTGCTGGGGTAACTGGCACCAAGACGTTAGCAGCAGATCCTTTAAGTCCTGTAAGTTGCGAGGTGGGGCCTCCATGGATCGGACATGTTTGTCCAGCACGTCCCACAGATGCGCGATTGGATTGAGATCTGGGGAATTTGGAGGCCAAGTCAACACCTTGAACTCGCTGTTGTGTTCCTCAAACCATTCCTGAACCATGTTTGCTTTGTGGCAGGGAGCATTATCCTGCTGAGAGGCCAATGCCATCCGCTAATACCGTTTCCATGAAAGGGTGTACATGGTCTGTAACAATGCTTAGGTAGGTGGTACGTGTCAAAGTAACATCCACATAAATGGCAGGACCAAAGGTTTCCCACAGTTACACGACAAGAAAACACCTGTCAGAGCGGTAAGTCGTTAAGGGTTTCATCCCACTGGTTGGAGCAGTAAGTCATCCACACCGCATCGGCATGAAACGCGCCAGATGACTTACCGAATTGGCAGGTGTTTTCTTGTTGTCCAATGTGAGACTTCCTATTTGTTCACTTCTCAATGCAGATTTTTGATACTTTTTTTACCGCTGCTCTGAGCTGCTCGGCCCTCGTTTTATTCCTTAAGAACACATGACATCTCTATCATTAGCGTAAGCAAGAGGCGTTTCCCAATTTTAAAAACCAATCATTTTTCCATTATAGGAATAAATACGTCATCAAAAGGAAGCGATATGTTTCCTTCATAAAAGGATATCGTTTGTGTGAGCGGACTTTATACAAGGGGCCTGGATACTTTTTTAACGAGCCGGAGCATAGAGGGCTATGCATGTTAGTATAGGCAGTAATATTTATTGAGTGCTTGCTGATCCAAGGAGAAATCTGATGGCCATTTGGAGTCAAGAAGGAATTTTGTTCCCCACTGAAAGCAGAATTCGAAATTGCTGAAGGGGGTTTTTATTTGCGTTCTTTTGGATCAAGCGGTAAACATGGGATAGGAAAAGGGTTGAACCTGATAGACGCAAGTGTTTTTTCAACCTAATTACAGTTAAGGAAAGCCATAGGAAAAAATCCCAAGTTAACATTTGTCCTGAAGGAGTTAAAACACTATAAATGCATTTTTCAAACCTAAACAATAGAAAATAGAATTCTATATATATTTGTTATGCTACGTAGAGTCTCAAGGCCGGGTGCCATGTGCTTGAATTATCAAGGATAGCTTTCGAAGAGCAGGAATAACAATTAGGTACATCGATGATGTACACTTAGACCGTCTCATGCAATATACCCTATGAAGAGGGTCAAGTAGGAGAGGAACAGAAAAAAAGGTTCGGAGCAGGGGGTCAAGAGGAAAGAAATACTGTTCAACTGAGGACCCCCGACAGACTGGCTAGGGATATTACAAGAAAAGAAACATGGGGTCTAACTATGCATCTGCGTATATTGGATGGTGGTTATTAAATGTTATTGAGAGTTAAACCCATGATATAATAATATTATTAATTCACTTCCCCAATATCACAAACAAAGGTTCTTTTAAGTTATTACAAATGTAATAAAGCTCAATAAAAAGATGAATTTAGGTAACGCAGTCTTACGATTGGGGTGTGGTGGGGAGAAGGAATCAGATATCACTGGATCCAAACAGAGAGGGGGATCTGCTCCTTAATGTGTCCAATGAGTAAGTAGCAGGAAATCATTAAACACTGATTATATTGATCTTTGTGGCTATATAAATGTAATATAATGTGCAATATGTAAGATACACACGGCTGGGATTGGGGTAAAACAAAAATACTGTTTATTTATCTTTTGCTGCCATTGAAATGGAAAGAATCCTGTCCTTGAAAGAGAAAAGCACAAACAGTTGCTCTTTTGGTGGAAGTTTTGTTGGTTTCGGAGTTTATGACAAACTCCACAGCAATAAAACTCCCAGTAATGTGCAATGCGTGAGTGTATCACAGACTCCACAGCAATAAAACTCACAGTAATGTGCGTGTGTGAGTGTATCACAGACTCCACAGCAATAAAACTCCCAGTAATGTGCAGTGTGTGAGTGTATCACAGACTCCACAGCAATAAAACTCCCAGTAATGTGCAGTGTGTGAGCGTATCACAGACTCCACAGCAATAAAACTCACAGTAATGTGCAGTGTGTGAGTGTATCACAGACTCCACAGCAATAAAACTCACAGTAATGTGCAATGCGTGAGTGTATCACAGACTCCACAGCAATAAAACTCACAGTAATGTGCAGTGTGTGAGTGTATCTCAGACTCCACAGCAATAAAACTCCCAGTAATGTGCAGTGTGTGAGTGTATCACAGACTCCACAGCAATAAAACTCACAGTAATGTGCAATGCGTGAGTGTATCACAGACTCCACAGCAATAAAACTCACAGTAATGTGCAGTGTGTGAGTGTATCACAGACTCCACAGTAATAAAACTCCCAGTAATGTGCAGTGTGTGAGTGTATCACAGACTCCACAGTAAATAAACTCACAGTAATGTGCAGTGTGCGAGTGTATCACAGACTCCACAGCAATAAAACTCCCAGTAATGTGCAGAATGTGAGTGTATCACAGACTCCACAGCAATAAAACTCACAGTAATGTGCAGTGTGTGAGTGTATCACAGACTCCACAGCAATAAAGCTCACAGTAATGTGCAGTGTGTGAGTGTATCACAGACTCCACAGCAATAAAACTCCCAGTAATGTGCAGTGTGTGAGTGTATCTCAGACTCCACAGCAATAAAACTCACAGTAATGTGCAGCGTGTGAGTGTATCACAGACTCCCCAGCAATAAAACTCACAGTAATGTGCAGTGTGTGAGTGTATCACAGACTCTACAGCAATAACACTCCCAGTAATGTGCTGTGTGTGAGTGTATCACAGACTCCACAGCATTAACACTCACAGTAATGTGCAGTTTGTGAGTGTATCACAGACTCCACAGTAATAAAACTCCCAGTAATGTGCAGTGTGTGAGTGTATCTCAGACTCCACAGCAATAAAGCTCACAGTAATGTGCAGTGTGTGAGTGTATCACAGACTCCACAGCAATAAAACTCACAGTAATGTGCAGTGTGTGAGTGTATCACAGACTCCACAGCAATAAAACTCCCAGTAATGTGCGGTGTGTGAGTGTATCACAGACTCCACAGCAATAAAACTCACAGTAATGTGCAGTGTGTGAGTGTATCACAGACTCCACAGCAATAAAACTCCCAGTAATGTGCAGTGTGTGAGTGTATCACAGACTCCACAGGAATAAAACTCCCAGTAATGTGCAGTGTGTGAGTGTATCTCAGACTCCACAGCAATAAAACTCCCAGTAATGTGCAGTGTGTGAGTGTATCACAGACTCCACAGTAATAAAACTCCCAGTAATGTGCAATGCGTGAGTGTATCACAGACTCCACAGCAATAAAGCTCACAGTAATGTGCAGCGTGTGAGTGTATCACAGACTCCACAGCAATAAAACTCACAGTAATGTGCAGAGTGTGAGTGTATCACAGACTCCACAGCAATAAAACTCCCAGTAATGTGCAGTGTGTGAGTGTATCACAGACTCCACAGCAATAAAACTCCCAGTAATGTGCAGTGTGTGAGTGTATCACAGACTCCACAGCAATAAAACGCACATTAATGTGCAGTGTGTGAGTGTGTCACAGACTCCACAGCAATAATACTCACAGTAATGTGCAGTGTGTGAGTGTATCACAGACTCCACAGCAATAAAACTCCCAGTAATGTGCAATGCGTGAGTGTATCACAGACTCCACAGCAATAAAACTCACATTAATGTGCAGTGTGTGAGTGTGTCACAGACTCCACAGCAATAATACCCACAGTAATGTGCAGTGTGTGAGTGTATCACAGACTCCACAGCAATAAAACTCCCAGTAATGTGCAGTGTGTGAGTGTATCACAGACTCCACAGCAATAAAACTCACAGTAATGTGCAGTGTGTGAGTGTGTCACAGACTCCACAGCAATAATACTCACAGTAATGTGCAGTGTGTGAGTGTATCACAGACTCCACAGCAATAAAACTCCCAGTAATGTGCAGTGTGTGAGTGTATCACAGACTCCACAGCAATAAAACTCCCAGTAATGTGCAGTGTGTGAGTGTATCACAGACTCTACAGCAATAAAACTCACAGTATGTGCAAAAGGGCCTGGATACTTTTTTAACGAGCCGGAGCATAGAGGGCTATGCATGTTAGTATAGGCAGTAATATTTATTGAGTGCTTGCTGATCCAAGGAGAAATCTGATGGCCATTTGGAGTCAAGAAGGAATTTTGTTCCCCACTGAAAGCAGAATTCGAAATTGCTGAAGGGGGTTTTTATTTGCGTTCTTTTGGATCAAGCGGTAAACATGGGATAGGAAAAGGGTTGAACCTGATAGACGCAAGTGTTTTTTCAACCTAATTACAGTTAAGGAAAGCCATAGGAAAAAATCCCAAGTTAACATTTGTCCTGAAGGAGTTAAAACACTATAAATGCATTTTTCAAACCTAAACAATAGAAAATAGAATTCTATATATATTTGTTATGCTACGTAGAGTCTCAAGGCCGGGTGCCATGTGCTTGAATTATCAAGGATAGCTTTCGAAGAGCAGGAATAACAATTAGGTACATCGATGATGTACACTTAGACCGTCTCATGCAATATACCCTATGAAGAGGGTCAAGTAGGAGAGGAACAGAAAAAAAGGTTCGGAGCAGGGGGTCAAGAGGAAAGAAATACTGTTCAACTGAGGACCCCCGACAGACTGGCTAGGGATATTACAAGAAAAGAAACATGGGGTCTAACTATGCATCTGCGTATATTGGATGGTGGTTATTAAATGTTATTGAGAGTTAAACCCATGATATAATAATATTATTAATTCACTTCCCCAATATCACAAACAAAGGTTCTTTTAAGTTATTACAAATGTAATAAAGCTCAATAAAAAGATGAATTTAGGTAACGCAGTCTTACGATTGGGGTGTGGTGGGGAGAAGGAATCAGATATCACTGGATCCAAACAGAGAGGGGGATCTGCTCCTTAATGTGTCCAATGAGTAAGTAGCAGGAAATCATTAAACACTGATTATATTGATCTTTGTGGCTATATAAATGTAATATAATGTGCAATATGTAAGATACACACGGCTGGGATTGGGGTAAAACAAAAATACTGTTTATTTATCTTTTGCTGCCATTGAAATGGAAAGAATCCTGTCCTTGAAAGAGAAAAGCACAAACAGTTGCTCTTTTGGTGGAAGTTTTGTTGGTTTCGGAGTTTATGACAAACTCCACAGCAATAAAACTCCCAGTAATGTGCAATGCGTGAGTGTATCACAGACTCCACAGCAATAAAACTCACAGTAATGTGCGTGTGTGAGTGTATCACAGACTCCACAGCAATAAAACTCCCAGTAATGTGCAGTGTGTGAGTGTATCACAGACTCCACAGCAATAAAACTCCCAGTAATGTGCAGTGTGTGAGCGTATCACAGACTCCACAGCAATAAAACTCACAGTAATGTGCAGTGTGTGAGTGTATCACAGACTCCACAGCAATAAAACTCACAGTAATGTGCAATGCGTGAGTGTATCACAGACTCCACAGCAATAAAACTCACAGTAATGTGCAGTGTGTGAGTGTATCTCAGACTCCACAGCAATAAAACTCCCAGTAATGTGCAGTGTGTGAGTGTATCACAGACTCCACAGCAATAAAACTCACAGTAATGTGCAATGCGTGAGTGTATCACAGACTCCACAGCAATAAAACTCACAGTAATGTGCAGTGTGTGAGTGTATCACAGACTCCACAGTAATAAAACTCCCAGTAATGTGCAGTGTGTGAGTGTATCACAGACTCCACAGTAAATAAACTCACAGTAATGTGCAGTGTGCGAGTGTATCACAGACTCCACAGCAATAAAACTCCCAGTAATGTGCAGAATGTGAGTGTATCACAGACTCCACAGCAATAAAACTCACAGTAATGTGCAGTGTGTGAGTGTATCACAGACTCCACAGCAATAAAGCTCACAGTAATGTGCAGTGTGTGAGTGTATCACAGACTCCACAGCAATAAAACTCCCAGTAATGTGCAGTGTGTGAGTGTATCTCAGACTCCACAGCAATAAAACTCACAGTAATGTGCAGCGTGTGAGTGTATCACAGACTCCCCAGCAATAAAACTCACAGTAATGTGCAGTGTGTGAGTGTATCACAGACTCTACAGCAATAACACTCCCAGTAATGTGCTGTGTGTGAGTGTATCACAGACTCCACAGCATTAACACTCACAGTAATGTGCAGTTTGTGAGTGTATCACAGACTCCACAGTAATAAAACTCCCAGTAATGTGCAGTGTGTGAGTGTATCTCAGACTCCACAGCAATAAAGCTCACAGTAATGTGCAGTGTGTGAGTGTATCACAGACTCCACAGCAATAAAACTCACAGTAATGTGCAGTGTGTGAGTGTATCACAGACTCCACAGCAATAAAACTCCCAGTAATGTGCGGTGTGTGAGTGTATCACAGACTCCACAGCAATAAAACTCACAGTAATGTGCAGTGTGTGAGTGTATCACAGACTCCACAGCAATAAAACTCCCAGTAATGTGCAGTGTGTGAGTGTATCACAGACTCCACAGGAATAAAACTCCCAGTAATGTGCAGTGTGTGAGTGTATCTCAGACTCCACAGCAATAAAACTCCCAGTAATGTGCAGTGTGTGAGTGTATCACAGACTCCACAGTAATAAAACTCCCAGTAATGTGCAATGCGTGAGTGTATCACAGACTCCACAGCAATAAAGCTCACAGTAATGTGCAGCGTGTGAGTGTATCACAGACTCCACAGCAATAAAACTCACAGTAATGTGCAGAGTGTGAGTGTATCACAGACTCCACAGCAATAAAACTCCCAGTAATGTGCAGTGTGTGAGTGTATCACAGACTCCACAGCAATAAAACTCCCAGTAATGTGCAGTGTGTGAGTGTATCACAGACTCCACAGCAATAAAACGCACATTAATGTGCAGTGTGTGAGTGTGTCACAGACTCCACAGCAATAATACTCACAGTAATGTGCAGTGTGTGAGTGTATCACAGACTCCACAGCAATAAAACTCCCAGTAATGTGCAATGCGTGAGTGTATCACAGACTCCACAGCAATAAAACTCACATTAATGTGCAGTGTGTGAGTGTGTCACAGACTCCACAGCAATAATACCCACAGTAATGTGCAGTGTGTGAGTGTATCACAGACTCCACAGCAATAAAACTCCCAGTAATGTGCAGTGTGTGAGTGTATCACAGACTCCACAGCAATAAAACTCACAGTAATGTGCAGTGTGTGAGTGTGTCACAGACTCCACAGCAATAATACTCACAGTAATGTGCAGTGTGTGAGTGTATCACAGACTCCACAGCAATAAAACTCCCAGTAATGTGCAGTGTGTGAGTGTATCACAGACTCTACAGCAATAAAACTCACAGTATGTGCAGTGTGTGAGTGTATCACAGACTCCACAGCAATAAAACTCACAGGAATGTACAGTGTGTGAGTGTATCACAGACTCCACAGCAATAAAACTCACAGCAATGTACAGTGTGTGAGCGTATCACAGACTCCACAGCAATAACACTCACAGTAATGTGCAGTGTGTGAATGTATCACAGACTGCACAGCAATAAAACTCACAGTAATGTGCAGTGTGTGAGTGTATCACAGACTCCACAGTAATAAAACTCACAGTAATGTGCAGTGTGTGAGTGTATCACAGACTCCACAGCAATAAAACTCACAGTAATGTGCAGCGTGTGAGTGTATCACAGACTCCACAGCAATAAAACTCACAGTAATGTGCAGCGTGTGAGTGTATCACAGACTCCACAGCAATAATACTCACAGTAATGTGCAGCGTGTGAGTATATCACAGACTCCACAGCAATAAAACTCACAGTAATGTGCAGTGTGTGAGTGTATCACATACTCCACAGCAATAAAACTCACAGTAATGTGCAGTGTGTGAGTGTATCACAGACTCCACAGCAATAACACTCACAGTAATGTGCAGTGTGAGAATGTATCACAGACTGCACAGCAATAAAACTCACAGTAATGTGCAGTGTGTGAGTGTATCACAGACTCCACAGCAATAAAACTCACAGTATGTGCGGTGTGTGAGTGTATCACAGACTCCACAGCAATAAAACTCACAGTAATGTACAGTGTGTGAGCGTATCACAGACTCCACAGCAATAACACTCACAGTAATGTGCAGTGTGTGAATGTATCACAGACTGTACAGCAATAAAACTCACAGTAATGTGCAGTGTGTGAGTGTATCACAGACTCCACAACAATAAAACTCACAGTAATGTGCAGTGTGTGAGTGTATCACATACTCAACAGCAATAAAACTCACTGTAATGTGCAGTGTGTGAGTGTATCACAGACTCCACAGCAATAAAACTCACAGTAATGTGCCGCGTGTGAGTGTATCACAGACTCCACAGCAATAATACTCACAGTAATGTGCAGCGTGTGAGTATATCACAGACTCCACAGCAATAAAACTCACAGTAATGTGCAGTGTGTGAGTGTATCACATACTCCACAGCAATAAAGCTCACAGTAATGTGCAGTGTGTGAGTGTATCACAGACTCCACAGCAATAACGCTCACAGTAATGTGCAGTGTGTGAATGTATCACAGACTGCACAGCAATAAAACTCACAGTAATGTGCAGTGTGTGAGTGTATCACATACTCAACAGCAATAAAACTCACTGTAATGTGCAGTGTGTGAGTGTATTACAGACTCCACAGCAATATAACTCACAGTAATGTGCGGTGTGTGAGTGTATCTCAGTAATGTGCAGTGTGTGAGTGTATCACAGACACCACAGCAATAAAACTCACAGTAATGTGCAGTGTGTGAGTGTATCACAGACACCACAGTAATAAAACTCACAGTAATGTGCGGTGTGTGAGTGTATCACAGACACCACAGCAATAAAACTCACAGTAATGTGCGGTGTGTGAGTGTATCACAGTAATGTGCGGTGTGTGAGTATATCACAGACTCCACAGCAATAAAAATCACAGTAATGTGCAGTGTGTGAGTGTATCACAGACTCCACAGCAATAAAACTCACAGTAATGTGCGGTGTGTGAGTGTATCACAGACTCCACAGCAATAAAAATCACAGTAATGTGCAGTGTGTGAGTGTATCACAGTAATGTGCAGTGTGTGAGTGTATCCCAGACTCCACAGCAATGTTTGCTAAATCTGTAATTAATACACATTTACATTCTTTGTTCACATTCAAAATAACTTAATTAAATTAACAGCTTTCTATAGAGTATTACTCCACAGCCAGGTCACTGCCCCAAAGAAAAGAGCATCCTTCTTTGGGATTTGATGTATAACGTCTTTTCCTCCAGAAAACACATTATACATTTTAAAACTTCTTGATAAACTCGGGTAATAGTTATTTGCCGGACAGATTGATCACCGTCCCCTTGAGGTCCAGACAACTCATCCCGCTCTTTCAAAGCCTTTAACCTCCTACTGTTTTGCATTTCTGAACGTTTGTTGCTACCCAGAAAAAGAAAGAAAGATAAACAAATGACAATGTGCAACATGCAAATCAGAAGAGACAGGAGAGCTGGGCAGGCAAATTAGGTACAAGAGGAGAACACAGAGATGATTTGGGGATTCAAATCTGCTTCCGACTGTGAGTCAGTAACGAGGTAAGAAGAGTAAGAGCAGGGAAGAGACATATTATGTTCATCTCTGTATAGCGTGTTGGAGACCAATGTAACAAAGAACTCGATACAATCATACTGGAGTTTAACTGGAAGAGCCTTTATATAACGAGCATTCACCGCATCAATTATGCAAGATACAATTAGAATAGCGTGTCTGCTCTGACAGTTAGATATGCAATTGCCCTAGAGCTGGGGAGGTGCGATTTTGGGCCCAGAGTTTAAGGCCCCCCCCCTCCCCCCCCCCCCCCCTACAGCCAGATGGTATCGGTGGAGGCATAAAGCTGTATCATATGATCTAAAATATAGTTTTTTTTCCTGTAGGCCCAAACTACAAGGGGTAAGAACAAAGCAAGACTTATCGTTTTATCTGCCTGTCATCATTAATATGGCAAGCCCACCCACACACACCTTCTATCCCCCAAACCCAATGCTCCGCCCCCCCCCCCCCCCCCAGTGAAATGTTCCAGCCATAGTGATGTGAGCAATGGGGTTATTGATTGCAGCAGACAGGAAGAGACAATGGGGATTAATTTAAAAAGGTACATTCTGGGCAAAGAGCTAATCTGTGCTCTGTATAGCTCTATCAGGGGGCGGACATGTTGTTTAGAATCTTTGCGCTGTATAGCTCTATCAGGGGGCGGACATGTTGTTTAGAATCTTTGCTATGTATACCCCTCTCAGGGGGCAGACATGTTGTTTAGAATCTTTGCGCTGTATAGCTCTATCAGGGGGCGGACATGTTGTTTAGAATCTTTGCTTGTATACCCCTCTCAGGGGGCAGACATGTTGTTTAGAATCTTTGCTCTGTATAGCTCTATCAGGAGGCGGACATGTTGCTTAGAATATTTTCCCTGTATAGCTCTATCAGGGGGTGGACATGTTGTTTAGAATCTTTGCTCTGTATAGCTCTATCAGGGGGCGGACATGTTGTCTAGAATCTTTGCTCTGTATAGCTCTATGAGGGGCCGGACATGTTGTCTAGAATCTTTGCTCTGTATAGCTCTATGAGGGGGCGGACATGTTGTCTAGAATCTTTGCTCTGTATAGCTCTATGAGGGGCCGGACATGTTGTCTAGAATCTTTGCTCTGTATAGCTCTATGAGGGGGCGGACATGCTGTTTAGAATATTTGCCCTGTATAGCTCTATCAGGGGGTGGACATGTTGTTTAGAATCTTTGCTCTGTATAGCTCTATCAGGGGGCGGACATGTTGTCTAGAATCTTTGCTCTGTATAGCTCTATGAGGGGGCGGACATATTGTTTAGAATCTTGTCCGTCCCTGATAGATCTACACAATGCGAGGAGGGCTCAGTAAGGTACTTTATGTATTTTCCTTCACTGAAGCATTTCTATTTAAACTGCCACTGGACGAAATCTTTCAATTAAACTGACCTTCTTTCTTGCCGACAGATGCACTTTAATGATTTACTCTCAACCTGTTTGTGGGGAAAAGTAGTAAGATTTTTGTCGAGCTCCTTCTCAATCTACAGATATCCGACACAGAAGTGCATGTCCTCAAATACCATGGACGGCTGTATTGTAATAGTAGATAGGAAGAGCTTACACCACGCGTTTCTCATAAATAGTCTGAGTGGTGTGAAACAGTGGGGGATTCTGTGTCCTGAACAGCTGGGACCTATATAGATAAAAGTAACCAGTCGTATCATATCTTATACAGAAAACTCTGGAATAACAGGTTCCTCTGGGGAATGTCTTTTTTTTAAACAGAGAGTTTGCAAGAAGAGTAACTCTCCTCTCCTGGTCTACAAAGGATCATCCAACAGGTGACGATATGTGACCTTCAAGGGTTGTAGATGAACAACTAAAAGAATAAAATGACAGATCTAGTGAGATTTTGTTTGGTTACTTTGTCTGTCTTGAATAAATCTCTGACAGTAAACATTCAAGGACAGTTCAATCAGGTTTGGGGTTTTGGGGGGGGAATTCCCAGCCCTAAATCTTGTAGCAAATGCATGCATTAAAAAGAATGGTGGCAGCAGTTTTTAATGCTTATTTTGGTGCCTACTTGGACCTTTGTTTGTTAAAGTATTGGGTACACAGTGGCACCGATCAGCAGACCCCAGGACAAACTTTGATTGCACACCTGGCAAGCGATGTATATTTGGGGGGGGAATCGATTTATCAATTAAAGCATAATTTAAACAGCCAGTGACAGAGCATGCACAAGCCGTATACCTCGTCCCATACATAATCCATAAAGGGACTGTATCACCTAAATATTGCTCATACTGCGAATTTAGAGAATACAATTATGAAAAATAATCTACACATTGCGTTAGCCAAACTGCAGCAAATGCATAAAATAATACAATTATATATTTTTAAATGTGCCCTGCACATGACATCACCATGAGGCTTGATATGCACTTGTGATGTCATAAGCTGGAGACACCACAGACAGTGTATAGTCTTATTATATCCATTTGCTGCAATTAATTATCTACAGTATAAGCCATGCTACGGTTAGGGTCACCACCTTTTCTTCCGAAAAAATACCGGCCTTGGTACTCTCTCCATAGACGATGCATTGGCCTGAAGCCAATTTTTTACCGGCTAGCTACGGTTGACAAAGACCCTTCAAATTCAATAATATCTTATAGACTGAAAAGAATATCCCATGGGAGAATTGATCGGGCGGAATACAGCGGGTCTGCTTCATGCCGTGGAAGGGTTAAACCTCCACTGCTATAACTGGCACTCAGGTTATATGATCCTCCTGTGGCTGTGGCTCTCTCCCTCGCTCCCCGTGGCCTGTTCTTTTTCCCTCGCTCCTGTCCTCATTCTGTGATCCCTGTCTCTCCATATTCACCCCCTCCCCACCACATATCCTCTTCTTCCTCTCTCCTCTGTTGCCCTCTCTTTCTCAGTCTCGCTCCCCCACCACACATCCTCTTCTTCCTCTCTCCTCTGTTGCCCTCTCTTGCTCAGTCTCGCCCCCCCCACCACACATCCTCTTCTTCCTCTCTCCTATGTTGCCCTGTCTTTCTCAGTCTCGCCCCCCCCACCTCACATCCTCTTCTTCCTCTCTCCTCTGTTGCCCTCTCTTTCTCAGTCTCGCCCCCCCACCACACATCCTCTTCTTCCTCTCTCCTCTGTTGCCCTCTCTTGCTCAGTCTCGCCCCCCCCACCACACATCCTCTTCTTCCTCTCTCCTCTGTTGCCCTCTCTTGCTCAGTCTCGCCCCCCCCACCTCACATCCTCTTCTTCCTCTCTCCTCTGTTGCCCTCTCTTTCTCAGTCTCGCCCCCCACCACACATCCTCTTCTTCCTCTCTCCTCTGTTGCCCTCTCTTTCTCAGTCTCGGCCCCCCACCACACATCCTCTTCTTCCTCTCTCCTCTGTTGCCCTCTCTTTCTCAGTCTCGCCCCCCACCACACATCCTCTTCTTCCTCTCTCCTCTGTTGCCCTCTCTTTCTCAGTCTCGGCCCCCCACCACACATCCTCTTCTTCCTCTCTCCTCTGTTGCCCTCTCTTTCTCAGTCTCGCCCCCCCCACCTCACATCCTCTTCTTCCTCTCTCCTCTGTTGCCCTCTCTTTCTCAGTCTCGGCCCCCCACCACACATCCTCTTCTTCCTCTCTCCTCTGTTGCCCTCTCTTTCTCAGTCTCGCCCCCCCCACCTCACATCCTCTTCTTCCTCTCTCCTCTGTTGCCCTGTCTTTCTCAGTCTCGCCCCCCACCACACATCCTCTTCTTCCTCTCTCCTCTGTTGCCCTGTCTTTCTCAGTCTCGCCCCCCCACCTCACATCCTCTTCTTCCTCTCTCCTCTGTTGCCCTGTCTTTCTCAGTCTCGCCCCCCCCACCTCACATCCTCTTCTTCCTCTCTCCTCTGTTGCCCTGTCTTTCTCAGTCTCGCCCCCCCCACCTCACATCCTCTTCTTCCTCTCTCCTCTGTTGCCCTCTCTTTCTCAGTCTCGCCCCCCCCCCACCTCACATCCTCTTCTTCCTCTCTCCTCTCTTGCCTTCTCTTTCTCAGTCTCACCCCCCTCTCTCTCGCTGAGAGCGTGTCTCCCTTAGCACCTGTCTCGCATAGCATTCCTTTCATCAGTATTAAGATCATGATTAATTGATAGAGCATCCAAGCGATACCAAGAAAAGCATTACAAGGAGCAGTGACAGACGCACCGGGCTAGAAATAGACCTGTTACACTGGCTGTGTTGGCCAATGTTTGATGAAGCAAGGAAAGAAGTCAGTCATGGTGATGACTCTCTCCCTACCTATAAAGAAAGACAAAGGTGATTACCCAGTTTGTCGCAGGGGACAGGGGAGGCGGCCTGGGGTCTTCACATAAAATGTAGCGTTTGTTGTTCAGCCTCAAAAATGCACAAAAAGATGTTCAATCGGAAGTTTACCTACTGACGAAACGCGTCAGGAGATTGTGTTTATTTTCTGGAAATTATGCATTTTGTAGACTTGAGCGCTGCAAGAAACCAAGTAATCACCTATGTCTTTTTTGTATTACTGTTTGG
Source organism: Pelodytes ibericus (assembly GCA_036172795.1). Lineage (NCBI taxonomy): Eukaryota > Metazoa > Chordata > Amphibia > Anura > Pelodytidae > Pelodytes > Pelodytes ibericus. The sequence continues at coordinate 8,705,822 of CM069858.1, read as the reverse complement.
CAGCCAGGATGGGAGTCCTGCACTCAGGTACAATGAACTGACCAATCCAGGTGCTTGCGCTCAAGAATGTTGATCTCTACCTCCATATACCTGATCTGCAGTGACTTCCTACCCCTCCCTCTCTTTCTGTATCACAGTGCCTTCCTACCCCTCTCTCTCTTTCTGTATCACAGTGCCTTCCTGACCCTCTCCCTATTTGCATCGCAGTGCCTTCCTGCCCCCCTCTCTCTCTGCATCACATTGCCTTCCTGGCCCTCTCTCTCTGTCTGCATCATGTCTTCCTGCCCCTCCCTTTCTCTCTGTGTCACAGTGCCTTCCTGCCCATGTCCCTGTCTGCATAACAGTGCCTTCCTGCCCCTCTCTTTCTCTCTGCATCACAGTGCCTTCCTGCCCCCCTCTCTCTCTCTCTGCATCACAGTGCCTTCCTGCCCCCCTCGCTCTGCATCACAGTGCCTTCCTGCCCCCCTCTATCTCTTCATCATAGTGCACCCCCCTGCATCACAGTGCCTCCCTGCACCATCACAGTGCCTTCCAGTGCCTCCCTGCACCATCACAGTGCCTTCCAGTGCCTCCCTGCACCATCACAGTGCCTTCCAGTGCCTCCCTGCACCATCACAGTGCCTTCCAGTGCCTCCCTGCACCATCACAGTGCCTCCCTGCACCATTACAGTGCCTTCCTGCCCCCCTCTCTCTCTCTGCATCACAGTGCCTTCCTGCCCCCCTCTCTCTGAATCACAGTGCCTTCCTGCCCCCCTCTATCTCTTCATCATAGTGCACCCCCCCCCCTGCATCACAGTGCCTCCCTGCACCATCACAGTGCCTTCCAGTGCCTCCCTGCACCATCACAGTGCCTTCCAATGCCTCCCTGCACCATCACAGTGCCTCCCTGCACCATCACAGTGCCTTCCAGTGCCTCCCTGCACCATCACAGTGCCTCCCTGCACCATCACAGTGCCTCCCTGCACCATCACAGTGCCTTCCAGTGCCTCCCTGCACCATCACAGTGCCTCCCTGCACCATCACAGTGCCTCCCTGCACCATCACAGTGCCTTCCAGTGCCTCCCTGCACCATCACAGTGCCTTCCAGTGCCTCCCTGCACCATCACAGTGCCTCCCTGCACCATCACAGTGCCTTCTTGCCTTGTCTATGGCTCTCACTTATATTGTTATGTTGACAGTACACATAGGACATCCACACTCTTGGATACCCTGCTGGGCCCGGCTACTCCTGCTCTGTGCGTGTGACTCTGTATGTATGCACTGTATGTGCATATAAAGCCCTTACACGTGTACACAGCAGAGCGCCTAAAAAACGCTGAAGAGTTAGTCAGCCTGCCTCCCGTGTCCCTAAATTTACAGTATAGAAATATATATATATATATGGAACATCCGCTTGGTGGACCTGCCCCTTTAAAAGTGCTGTAAGGGGTCCGTGTGTCACTCCAGAAACACTGGAGATCTGGAAGGCAGCCCAGCACTATGTTACATACTGCATACAAATCAATGCTCCTGTACACAAAGCTTTATTATAGGGGGGGGGGGGGGGGGGGGAGGCACAGGCAATTGTCCCAAGAAATCCAAAATAGAACCAAGGCAAATTAATCTTAAACCTGGAGGGGAGGGAGGAGGGTGCTGGGGGGCACTGGGAAGGTATATTGCTGGTATATCACTTCCACCAGACAGACTATCCAATCAGGGCCTTCGTATAGCTGGGCACGCTAATGTCTCCCACCTCCATCCTCTTTGCAGGGTACGGGGGAAGCATCTCAATTCTCAGCAGAATCTTGCTTTTCCTCAGAATCAGTGGACACGTTGGGGGGGGGGAGGGAGATAAAGGAACAGATTGGCACCCAGCTGGTCCCAATACTGTTGAGAGAATAAGAGATGGGAAACCCAAAGCCTGCAGGACCCTTAAAGGAGCTCCATCCCATAAACATTGCGCACCCTGGGAATAAAGAGTATAAAAAAATGATGAGAAATGATCTATACGTTGTGTTAAGAGAATTGTAACGCAAGTGCAGAATTAACACTTTGAGCATCGGTTACATTGAGCCTGTCTGACCGAAACCACTCAAAGTGGCCTCATCTGAAAGAGGGGATCCGCAAAGGAAGGGATTCTTTA